>JAVJIF010000701.1:0-391374 GCA_038442645.1 Agave tequilana | reverse complement strand
TATCACTTATCGAAAAGGAAGAATTGATAATGCTCGTAAAAGAGTATATAGATGTCTTCGCCTGGAGCTATGAAGACATGCCTGGACTTGATCCACAGGTCGCTATGCACCGTCTAAACATCAAGCCCGACTTTAAGCCAGTCAAGCAGCAACAACGTCGGTTCCGCCCAAACATCATGGAGGCTATTGAAGCCGAAGTTCATAAGCTCATTGCTTGTGGCTTCATCCGGGAGGAACAACATCCAGATTGGGTGGCTAACATAGTCCCCGTCCTCAAGAAGAATGGGAAAATACGGATCTGCATCGACTACCGTGATCTCAATACGGCCTGTCCCAAGGATGAATTCCCACTTGCCGATCACTGATGTCATGATCGACAACACATGCGGGTTCGAAAGGATGTCTTTCATGGACGGCTTCTCAGGGTACAACCAGATCAAGATGTATCCTGATGACGAGAAGCATACTTCTTTCCGAACGCCATTGGGGGTATACTGCTACACTGTAATGCCCTTCGGACTGAAGAACGCCGGAGCAACCTACCAGCGGGCGATGAGCATGATCTTCCGCGACCATCTCCGAAAGACGGTGGAATGCTATGTTGACGACATTGCCGTCAAAAGCCGCAGCAAAGATGAACATCTTCGCGATCTGAGAACGATGTTCGACATAATGCGGGCTCATCAGCTGAAAATGAACCCGACAAAATCCTTCTTGGAGTGTCCAGCGGCAATTCCTTGGTTCATTGTCACATCAAAAGGGATCCACCTGGACCCAGACAAAGTCAAAGCCATACAGGACATGCATCCACCGGGAACCTCAAAGAGCTCCGAGGCTTGCAGCAGATTAGCCTACATCAGAAGATTCATAGCAAATCTTTCGGGCCGTTGCCAGCCCTTTACCCGTCTCATGAAAAAGGGTACTGCCTTCATATGGGACCAAGCCTGTCAAGAAGCTTATGAAGACATTAAGAGGTATCTCACAAAACCTCCGGTCTTAGTGGCCCCTACATCAGGGAAACATTCTTGCTTTATGTAAAAGCTCTGGACTATTCCCTCGGTGCCCTCCTCGCTCAGAAGGACGACAATGGCCATGAGCAGGCCATTTTATTATCTGAGCAGGACTCTCATAGGAGCGGAATCTCGCTACAATCCTATTGAGAAAGAGTGTTTAGCTCTCGTCTTCGCTGTCCAGAAGACACGACATTATTTGGTTGGCCAAACCATACATGTCATCTCCAGGGTGAACCTTTACGTCTTCTCATGACGAAGCCAGGGTCGCTGAATTCAAGGTTGGCTAAATGGGCACTTCTATTGTCTCAATACGACATGACCTTTACTCCTCAGAAGGCAGTTAAAGGCCAGGCCCTTGCAGAGTTCTTAGCTGCTCATCCAGTTCCAGAACATTCAAAACTTCACGAAGACATCCCTGATGAAGTCTTCGAGTCTAATGCAACCTCAGCAGAGGAAGTGTGGCAGATGTTCTTCGACGGAGCATCGCGGATGGGCCACAAAGGGAAGATTATTGCCGGAGTGGGGGTTGTGTTCATCTCCCACAGGATCATATCCTTCCCAGAGCATTCTCCTTGACAGAATCATGCTCTAATAATGTAGCGGAATATAATGCTCTGCTCATTGGCCTCCAGCTCGCCCGGGGAATGGGGGTACGCTACCTCGAAGCTTACGGCGATTCAAAGCTGGTCATCATCAAGTCAAAGGCCAATATGAAGTCCGCCATGAGGACTTGGTGCCTTATTATCATACAGCCATCGAATTGGCTAGCTTATTTGAAGGCTTCTACATCGGGCATGTGTCCCGATCCCAAAATACCAAGGCGGATGCTCTCGCTGCATTAGCGACAACGCTAGCCTTACCGGCCGACACCGAGTATCACCTCACAGTCGCAACCCGGCATCTCGTATGTTCCAAGCATATGCTAAGGATCCAAGAGGTCCATAATACCTCCGTAGTCTTGAGCCGAGGGATTGGCGCTTCCTCTCATTGACTACGCTCTGCACGGTCTGCTTCCAGACGATCCCAAAGAAGCAGCGTCCATCAGACGAAGGTCGCTCCGTTTCCACTATGATCCTACTTCGAAGACACTCTACCGTCGTTCATATGACGGTGTCCTCCTCCGTTGTCTCTCTCATTCAGAGGCACAGGAAGTGCTTAAAGAAGCACATGATGGCATTTGCGGAGCTCCCAGCCGGGTCCAAAGCTTAAAGACAGGCTGCACAGACTTGGGTACTACTGGCCGACCATGATGGCCGATGCCACCCAATATGCACGAAGGTGCAAGCGTGCCAGGTCCATGCAGACTTCATACACCAACCTTCGGATTGCTCCACCCTACTGCTGCTTCATGGCCATTTGAAGCATGGGGAATCGATGTCGTAGGGCCAATCAGTCCCTCTTCAGCAAAAGGTCACCGGTTTATCCTGGCAATAACCGATTACTTCTCAAATGGCAGAGGCCACACCGTTGGCCGAAGTTAAAACCTCCAATCTGGTTACCTTCATCAAACACCATGTCATCCATCGATTTGGTGTACCCAGACGGATCATCCATGACAATGGTCCCCAATTCGTAAGCCAAGGTTCTATCGGTTTCTGCGATAAATACCGAATTCAGAATGTGGCTTCAACCGCCTACAATCCTGCGCCAACGGCTGGCAGAGGAATTTAACAAGACAATCATCAAGCTGCTCAAGAAGTTTGTCTCCTCGAACAAGCGAGATTGGGACGAAAAGCTCGTGAATGCCTTTGGGCCTACCGGACTACGGTTCGGACACCGACAGGCAATACGCCTTTTCTCCCTGGTATATGGGTGCGAAGCGGTCATCCCATTGGAAATCCAGGTGCCATCATTGCGGTAGCCTTGACTACTAAGATGACATCAGAAGACAATGATCGCTTGCGTCTTCAAGAGCTCGAAGCCCTGGACGAGAAGCGCTGCAAGCTCAGCAACACATCGAGCTATATCAGGCTCGGATGTCAAAAGCTTTCAATAAGGTTAAGCAAAGAATCTTCCAGAAAGGAGATTTGGTCTTAGCCGTCAGACGACCGATGATTTATGACGCACATGACCAAAGGCAAATTTCAACCTAAATGGGAAGGACCGTTTGTGATAGAGAGACAGTCTATTCAAACGGAGCATACCGCCTTACAACTGCAGATGCGACCTCCTCATGATGCCGATCAATGGCAAATTCTTAAAGAAGTTATCCTTAATCAAGGATCTTGCTCTCGATCATGTTAACATTACACCTCTGATCGAGACCCGCGCGTCCGGAATACGCACAAAGAGAGCCTCTCTCTTTCTCCAAGCATATCAAACCTGTTGGTAGCTGGGGGTTTGCTTAAAATCCCAAGGGACCTACTCCCACTTGATTCCCTCTCCAGAGTCACTTACCAATTCTCATCCATAGAATGGTAAGACCATATATTCCGCGCTGTTACGTTAACATTAAACCTATGACAGCAGTCCCCTCATTTCTCCTCATGAGAGCGAGACCTCCAAAGTCACTTACCAATCTCATCCATAGAATGGTAGGACCATACATATTCCGCTGTTACGTTAACATTAACCCTATGAAAGTGATTCTCCTCGTTTCTCCCCCGCGAAACGAGACTTTTCCCAAACTCCATTGCAATATTGAGCTTAGTGGCGTCTCATTGGTTACGTCATTGCGACCTCTGACCAGCAGACAGCTAAGTCTCAATCCCGAGTCCTGTTGACATTTACAAAGACAGGTCTCGATACTCGTTGACATTTACAAAAGACGAGTATCACCTATTTTGAGCTTAGTGACGTCTCAATTGGTTACGTCATTGCGACCTCTGAACCAGCAGACAGCTAAGTTGTAACGCCCCGATCCCACGGATACGGGGACGTCACTGCGACGCATATACGCAGGTCAGAAAGTGCCCCCACGTATATACGCTAAGCATAAGTACAACAAGGATCAGAGTACACGACAAAGCGTGATATACATACATATGCCAACTTAAAAGTACAAGTACAAGTTATCACACAAGATATGATAAAATATTACACATTACATGTATCTTTTATCACAACCAAGTCCAAAAGTATAAGATACAACATGAACACAAAATGCTCACGAGTAGGATGAAGATCCCGTGAGTTAAAAGGAGAAATCTGGCACAAAGGACTGGGACTAGTCTGCCTGCTCACTAAGAAAAGCTTGATCCTCTGTGGAAGGCTCCACTTCGATCCAAGCTTCGGAACCTGAACATACAAATCCAAGGGAGTCAGGACCTCCCAACAATGAACAGGCTACAGCCAAATGGCTAAGAGACAAGAATATGAGAGTTGGAACGTATAATGAATACCAATCAACAGTAATGGAAGCATAAGAAGTAAAAGTCCGAATACAATAGATCCACAGTTAACGTCCTTTATTATTATTACTTGTCTTACTGTGATATCTAGCTATGTGACCCAGCGTCCAGGGCACATAGATCCATATCCTAGTAAAGCAAGGTTGTTATTGGAAACCAGCGGGGGTATCAACGAACTATGTTTACAGTGGGTCCCGTACATGCCCGGGACCACGGTCCAGGATTGTTCCGTTGCTTGATGACGGAAGCCAGCCGCTAGGCTAACAGGAGGGACTTATGTATGCCCTTAACATGATGGTACCAGTAATGAGGGAGCAAGCTCTCCCCTCGGTCCCCTGGAGGCCCACAGGTTAGACCGGAAATTTAGTTGCACAACATACCTAATACCACTGTAAACATGAACATGTATTGATAGTCGCACGTTTCCCCGACCCAATGTAAGTTGGTCCAATTTATACAAAAGTCAGTGTATCATGCTTGGTGTCAAGTGATAGCATGATAAGTGATGATATCCATTAATTAACGAGTTATGAAATGAGAAAAATATAATAACAAGTTATGAAGTAACAAGAAGTAATGTCCATCAAGTAACATGTCATGAAGTACCAGTTATGAAGCATAAACAAGATAATATTCACACATGTATCAAGGGTAAGATCCAATTCAGAAAAGAAATCACTATAACAAACAGCCTAAATTAGTCGACTAGGTGAAATGGTTAGTCGACTAATAGTGGTCTCTAGTCGACTAACAGTTTGGATTAGTCGACTAAAACTGGGTTCCAGAGAGTTGGAATTCTGTTTCAGGAAAAGTTAGTCGACTAGGTGGAAGGGGTAGTCGACTAACAATGATTATAAGTCGACCAACAGATACTTAAGTCGACCAAGTCTGTGATACAGAGAGTTGAATTTCTGATTCAGGAAAGTTAGTCGACTAGGGTGGAAAGTGTAGTCGACTAACAAAGATTTCTAGTCGACTAATAGATAGTCTAAGTCGACTAAAACTGTGTTCCAGTAAAGGTTACGTTTCAAAACAGATGGGTTAGTCGACTAATACCTAGGTCAAGTCGACTAATCGTGGGAAAACAGAGTACAAAACAGAATTTCTGATGGTTTGTGTTTGATGGTCCAAAACATGATTTTGAAGGCATAAGTATACATGAATTGTAACCACCAGTATACTAGGAATTGAACAAGTCTTGGTGAGTAAAAATACTCACAAAGAACGGCTACTTGAAGCTTTACGAGTTCCGAAAGGTTGTTGTCGACAATATCACCAACTTGATCCTTGGCGATGTAAACGACGATGAGAGATACGATTCCAAGCTAAAAGTAGTGGTTGCTTGAGATGGAGATGAAGACCTTGGTGTTTTTGGAGTTGGTAGTTGAGGTTGAGATGGAGGAGGAAGTGGTGAGGGCTAAATCTTTGTTGAAGTGAAGAAAAGGGTAAGAGAAAGGAAAGGAATTGTTTATATAGGATTAAGATTTTGTGAAGGAGTACAATTAAGGTAGAAGAGAGGGGTTTTTGTGTAAATAGGGGGGGTGGGTGTCTCTCCTAGCCACACTTGGCAGGCCATGGAAGAGAGAGAAAAAGAGGCATTTAATGAGGAAGTTGGTGGAAGTGTGTGGAGTTTATTGGAAATTTGGGAGAAAATGGAATTTTGGGAAATTGGAATTCTTGTGGATTGTGGAGGAAGGAAAGAAATAAGGAAAAAGGAAAAAGAAAAGAAATTAAAAGTAGAAGATATTTTCTTGGACTTAGAAAATAAAATTTTGAAAAGACAAATTCCCGGGTTTAAGTCGAGGATGCGGAAAACATTTCGGAAAATACCGAAATCGTCCCGAAATCAAGTATCTCGGAACGACTCGTAAAATTTATTACCAAAAAACAAGAATAATATTTTACGACTCATGGTGAAATCCGTTTTAAGACTACACTTACAGTTTTAAAACTAAAAATCCCGGAATCAATTAGCTACCGACTCCGGTGGAATTTTCATAATTTCATAAAATCCTCAGAAAAAGTATTTAGGTAAGAAATACGATTCTAAGAAATAATGCCTAAAGGACTTTCTAGAATTTCCTAACTGTTTGTAAGATAAAATCCGGGAATCGATCAGCGACACTGGTCGACACCGGTTTTGAAGATTTTCAATTAATTCAGGAAAATTCCAGAAAATCATATAAAATCTAAAATATTGGAAAATAATATTTGGAACTGAAATCGTCAAATACAGGAAGTAAATCGAAAAAAATACGATCGAAAAATTGAATACGCAACTAAGTACGTATTCCAGGAACGGGGTATTACATCCATCCACCTTACAAAATTTCGTCCTCGAAATTTCAGGAAATGAAAGATAACGGTAGAGAAGGATAAGAAGAAAGAATTTTACCAATCAAGTTTTGAAGAGTTGCGGATAACGCTCACGGATAACATCCTCTCGTTCCCACGTGGCCTCTCCTGGCGCATGTCTGTTCCAAACACCAACACTAATGGTATTGCTTTATTCTTCAATGTCTTGACACTTCTGTCCAAAATGGCCATCGGTTGCTCTTGGTATGACAAATCCGGTCGTAATTCCAGTTCGGAGTGATCCAGGATATGACTATCATCCTTGACATACTTCCTCAACTGTGATACGTGGAATACATTGTGAACTCCGTCCAACGATGGCGGTAATGCCAATCGATAAGACACATCTCCCACACGGTCCAAAATCTCGAATGGGCCGATATATCTCGGACTAAGCTTTCCACGGTACCGAATCGGATTACTCCTTTTGTAGGTGATATCTTCAAAAACACATGATCTCCTGTCTGGAATTCTAATGGCCTTCTCTGAGTGTCAGCCCAACTTTTCTGCCGACTCTGAGCTGCCCTGAGGTGATCTCTGATGATTCTGACTTTATCTGTTGTCTGAATCAGGATCTCTGGCCCCAAAAGTCTCCTCTCACCGACTTCGTCCCACAAATCGGTGACCTACACTTCCTTCCATACAATGCTTCAAATGGTGCCATCTTGATACTTGCCTGATAGCTGTTATTATAAGAAAATTCAGCCAAGTGAAGATGATCTTCCCATGATCCCTTGAATTCAATCATGCAAGCCCGCAACATGTCTTCAAGAATCTGGATAGTCCTTTCAGATTGTCCGTCTGTCTGAGGGTGATAGGAAGTACTGAATTTCAGACGAGTTCCTAGACTTTCTTGGAGACTTTCCCAGAAATGTGATCTGAATCTTGTGTCTCTGTCTGATACAATACTAACTGGAACTCCATGTAGACGAACTATCTCCTTCATGTACTTGTCTGCCAAAACCTCTGTTGTCTGACCTACCCTGAACGGTATGAAGTGAGCTGATTTGGTGAGGCGATCAATGATTACCCATACAGCATTATTACCCTTAGGACTACAAGGTAATGCCGTAACAAAATCCATGGTGATGTGCTCCCACTTCCATTCGGGTATTGGTAAGGGTTGTAGAAGTCCAGCTGTCCTCTGATGTTCTATCTTTATCTGCTGACAAACTAAGCACTTGGCTACATACTGGGCTATCTCCCTTTTCATAGCATTCCACCAAAACTGCTTCTTTATGTCTTGATACATTTTGTTTCCCCCCGGGTGTATGGAATAGGCTGAACTGTGTGCTTCTGCTAGAATCTTCTGTCGAACTTCTCCTTGGGGAACACAAGTCTGCTACCAAAATACAAGGCATCATCCGGATGAATACTGATATCAGTCCTCAATCCAGCCTCTACTTGAGCTCGGAATTGCTGTAATCTGGGGTCTTCCTTTTGAGCTTCCTTGATCTCATCTATCAATGCTGACTGAATCTGCAAGGTCATGAACTGTCCTGCCTTATCAGTTCCTTGAACTATCATCAAGTCCAATCTTATGATGTCTTAGATCAACTCGTTCTGTTGAGTAAGTTGGACTAGTACTCTATTCTCTGGCTTCCTGCTCAGTGCATCTGGAACTGTATTGACCTTGCCCGGATGATATTTCTATATCATAGTCCGCCATTAGCTCCAGCCACCGCCTCTGCCTCATGTTCAATTCCTTCTGTGTGAAAATATATTTGAGGCTCTTGTGATCCGTGTATATTAACACCTTGTCTCCCAGAAGATAATGCCTCCTGATCTTTAAGGCAAATATAACAGCTGCTAGCTCCAAGTCATGAGTTGGGTAATTTCGCTCATGAGGCTTCAGTTGCCTGGATGCATAGGCTATAACATGATCATGTTGCATAGTACACACCCCAGGCCTTTTCCGGACGCATCACTGAATATGACCATCCCTCCTCTACCTGAGGGAGTCCTCAAGATTGGAGCTGAAATGAGTCTTTGCTTCAATTGCTCAAATGCTGCAGTACATTCCTCTGTCCATACGTACCTTTCTCCTTTCCGGGTGAGCTTGGTCAACGGGGCTGCAATCTTAGAGAAATCTTGGACAAAGCGTCTGTAATATCCGGTTAGTCCAATAAAACTCTTAATCTCAGTCACCGTCTTGGGAATAGGCCAATCCTTCACTGCCTGGACTTTGCTGGGATCAACTGAAATTCCTTCTGCTGAAATCATGTGTCCAAGGAAGGCTATACTGTCCAACCAAAGTCACACTTGCTCCTCTTGGCATGAAGCTGCTCCTGTTGGAGAGTCTGCAATACTATCCTCAAGTGTTCTGCATACTCCCTGTTGTTCTTTGAATAGATCAAGATGTCATCTATAAAAACAACAACGAACTGGTCCAAATAGGGCGAGAACACTCTGTTCATCAAATCCATGAAAACTACAGGGGCATTGGTGACTCCGAAAGGCATAACTAGAAACTCATAGTGGCCATAACGGGTCCTGAGTGCCGTCTTCGGAATATCCTCTTTCTTCACCCTAAGCTGATGGTAACCCGATTGTAAATCTAATTTAGAGAATACTCGGGCTCCATGAAGCTGATCAAACAGATCATCAATCCTTGGTAAGGGATACTTGTTCTTGATGGTAACTTTGTTCAATTCTCTATAATCAATACAAAGCCTTTTACCACCATCCTTCTTGTTTGCCAATAATACTGGAGCTCCCCATGGTGAAGTGCTTGGCCGAATCAATCCCTTATCAGAGTATTCCTGCAGCTGCTTCTTTAGAATCTCTAACTCCGTCGGTGCCATCCTGTACGGAGCCTTGGATATAGGAGCTGTTCCAGGCACAGTATCAATAGAGAACTCAATCATCCTTTCAGGTGGAAGTCCTGAGATTTCAGCAAACACTCCTGGGAATTCATCCCACACCGGTATTCCCTTCTGAACCTCTGAACTAGTCATCCGAGTCTTTCTCTTGGTAGACTTCACTTCTCCACTAAATTGGAATTCAGGCTGAAGAGGGATTCTGAAATTAATCTTCTTCTCCCTACAGTCAATAACTGCATAATATTGACTGAGCCAGGTCATGCCTAAGATTACGTCGTACCCTTTGGTGTCTAGTACGAGCATATCTATGGCCAAGGTCTTGTTACAAAGTTTCTACTGGACAATCAGTGCAAACTCTAGTAGATATGACTACCCCATTCCCTGTACTAATCTCCCATTTGTGGTCTAAAGATCTAACAGGTATAGAATGCAATGCCACAAAATGATCTGAGATATAACAATGGGAAGCACCGGAATCGAAGAGGGCTAAAACAGGTTTTGAATGCACCATGATTTTACCTGTTATCACTTCCTCAGAAGTCTCAGCCTCTTCTTCCGTCAAGTTGTAAGCTTGTCCCCTTCCACGCCCTGCAGCAGTCTTAGCTCCTCTTTGGACTGGGCGAATAGCTTGTTGTGGAGGAGGGGGAGGAGCTCTCCTGATCATCGGTCCTTGGTTCCTCTGTCCAAGTGGCCCTGGAAGTGATCTCTGTCCATTTGGTCCCTGCAGTGCTGGCAAAGCTTGGCCGGCTATCCCCATTCTTCTGTGTGGACAGGCTTCTATGGAATGGTCTCGGGAACCACATACCAAGCATAATCCATTTGCCCTACGGCAATTCTGTCGAATGTGACCTGGTTTCTGACAATAGCTACAGAAGGATAATGGTTGGGCCGTCTGGTAAGGAGCTGGTCGGAATGGTTGCCTCATTGTCTGAACCTTTGCTGCTCTGAATGGGCCTCCTCTTCCTATTGGTGGAAGTGGCCTCTTCATGGCCTGGTTCCTCATCTGGTTCACTTGCTTCTTCTCTAGCCCACGCTCCACTTCTCGAGCTATGGTGAGAACTTCTGAATAAGTCTTTAGCTGCTGGGGCATTAAGAAGACCTGGATGTCCATCTGCAAGCCCTGCTGAAATCTACTTACCCGCTTCTCCTCATCAGTCACCATGTATGGAGCAAAGCGGCTAAGTCTGAGAAATTCCGCGGCATACTCGTCCACGGACCTATTCCATTGCTGAAGTCGGATAAACTGCTCTTCCATGTCCTTCTGAGCAGTGGCAGGGAAGAATCTGCTATAGAAACTCTTGGAGAATGTGTCCCAGGTGACAGGCTTCTCCAATCTTGCCTCCTCAGCTAGCCACCATGTTCTGGCTATATCCTTCAATTGAATCTTAGCAACCTCCACCTGATTCTCCTTTGGAACTCGAGCTGCATTCAACAAGTCTGAGGTATCTGTCAGCCATTGCTCAGCATCCAGGGGTTTCTCTCCTCCTGTGAATATGGCTGGTTGCAGCCGTCTGAAGTCTGAAATATTTCCCGGCCTCTGTTCCTTTGGAGCTGCTAATTCTTGCCGAAGGAGTTCCGTCTGTTGTTGCTGATTCTCCATCATTGTCTGAATAACCCTCAGAATATCGACATTCTCTCCCGGGGTCCATTTGATGCTTGCCCAGAGTTGTTACGACCCGACCTTCTCTCCATACCGAATTGGGATAAGATAACTGGAATTTGGGAAAATGGAAGGATTTTAGGATATAAGGGAAGGAATCAAGAGGAATCAAGAAGGACTAGATAACTTTGTACATTGTAGTTGGCAATAGCAAATTTCATTAATTTGCTGCTTGATTGTACTATAGGTGTGAGAGCCTAGGCTCTGATAACAACCTGTAACGCCCCGATCCCACGGATACGGGGACGTCACTGCGACCTATACGCAGGTCAGAAAGTGCCCCCACGTATATACGCTAAGCATAAGTACAACAAGGATCAGAGTACACGACAAAGCGTGATATACATACATATGCCAACTTAAAAGTACAAGTACAAGTTATCACAAGATATGATAAAATATTACACATTACATGTATCTTTTATCACAACCAAGTCCAAAAGTATAAGATACAACATGAACACAAAATGCTCACGAGTAGGATGAAGATCCTGTGAGTCAAAAGGAGAAATCTGGCACAAAGGACTGGGACTAGTCTGCCTGCTCACTAAGAAAAGCTTGATCCTCTGTGGAAGGCTCCACTTCGATCCAAGCTTCGGAACCTGAACATACAAATCCAAGGGAGTCAGGACCTCCCAACAATGAACAGGCTACAGCCAAATGGCTAAGAGACAAGAATATGAGAGTTGGAACAGTATAATGAATACCAATCAACAAGTAATGGAAGCATAAGGAGTAAAAGTCCGAATACAATAGATCCACAGTTAACGTCCTTTATTATTATTACTTGTCTTACTGTGATATCTAGCTATGTGACCCAGCGTCCCAGGGCACATAGATCCATATCCTAGTAAAGCAAGGTTGTTATTGGAAACCAGCTGGGGTATCAACGAACTATGTTTACAGTGAGTCCCGTACATGCCCGGGACCACGGTCCAGGATTGTTCCGTTGCTTGATGACGGAAGCCAGCCGCTAGGCTAACAGGAGGGACTTATGTATGCCCTTAACATGATGGTACCAGTAATGAGGAGCAAGCTCTCCCCTCGGTCCCCTGGAGGCCCACAGGTTAGACCGGAAATTTAGTTGCACAACATACCTAATACCACTGTAAACATGAACATGTATTGATAGTCGCACGTTTCCCCCGACCCAATGTAAGTTGGTCCAATTTATACAAAAGTCAGTGTATCATGCTTGGTGTCAAGTGATAGCATGATAAGTGATGATATCCATTAATTAACGAGTTATGAAATGAGAAAAATATAATAACAAGTTATGAAGTAACAAGAAGTAATGTCCATCAAGTAACATGTCATGAAGTACCAGTTATGAAGCATAAACAAGGATAATATATCACACATGTATCAAGGGTAAGATCCAAATTCAGAAAAGAAATCAACTATAACAAACAGCCTAAATTAGTCGACTAGGTGAAATGGTTAGTCGACTAATAGTGGTCTCTAGTCGACTAACAGTTTGGATTAGTCGACTAAAACTGGGTTCCAGAGAGTTGGAATTCTGTTTCAGGAAAAGTTAGTCGACTAGGTGGAAGGGTTAGTCGACTAACAATGATTATAAGTCGACCAACAGATACTTAAGTCGACCAAGTCTGTGATACAGAGAGTTGAATTTCTGATTCAGGAAAAGTTAGTCGACTAGGGTGGAAAGTGTAGTCGACTAACAAAGATTTCTAGTCGACTAATAGATAGTCTAAGTCGACTAAAACTGTGTTCCAGTAAAGGTTACGTTTCAAAACAGATGGGTTAGTTGACTAATACCTAGGTCAAGTCGACTAATCGTGGGAAAACAGAGTACAAAACAGAATTTCTGATGGTTGTGTTTTGATGGTCCAAAAACATGATTTTGAAGGCATAAGTATACATGAATTGTAACCACCAGTATACTAGGAATTGAACAAGTCTTGGTGAGTAAAATACTCACAAAGAACGGCTACTTGAAGCTTTACGAGTTCCGAAAAGGTTGTTGTCGACAATATCACCAACTTGATCCTTGGCGATGTAAACGACGATGAGAGATACGATTCCAAGCTAAAAGTAGTGGTTGCTTGAGATGGAGATGAAGACCTTGGTGTTTTTGGAGTTGGTAGTTGAGGTTGAGATGGAGGAGGAAGTGGTGAGGGCTAAATCTTTGTTGAAGTGAAGAAAAGGGTAAGAGAAAGGAAAAGGAATTGTTTATATAGGATTAAGATTTTGTGAAGGAGTACA
Organism: Agave tequilana; assembly: GCA_038442645.1. NCBI lineage: Eukaryota > Viridiplantae > Streptophyta > Magnoliopsida > Asparagales > Asparagaceae > Agave > Agave tequilana. Next base: position 377,948 of record JAVJIF010000701.1, on the reverse strand, counting down.
ATTAAGGTAGAAGAGAGGGGGTTTTGTGTAAATAGGGGAGGTGAGGTGTCTCTCCTAGCCACACTTGGCAGGCCATGGAAGAGAGAGAAAAAGAGGCATTTAATGAGGAAGTTGGTGGAAGTGTGTGGAGTTTATTGGAAATTTGGGAGAAAATGGAATTTTGGGAAATTGGAATTCTTGTGGATTGTGGAGGAAGGAAAGAAATAAGGAAAAAGGAAAAAAGAAAAAGAAATTAAAGTAGAAGATATTTTCTTGGACTTAGAAAATAAAATTTTGAAAAGACAAATTCCCGGGTTTAAGTCGAGGATGCGGAAAACATTTCGGAAAATACCGAAATCGTCCCGAAATCAAGTATCTCGGAACGACTCGTAAAATTTACCAAAAACAAGAATAATATTTTACGACTCATGGTGAAATCCGTTTTAAGAACTACATTACAGTTTTAAAACTAAAAATCCCGGAATCAATTAGCTACCGACTCCGGTGGAATTTTCATAATTTCATAAAATCCTCAGAAAAAGTATTTAGGTAAGAAATAACGATTCTAAGAAATAATGCCTAAAGGACTTTCTAGAATTTCCTAACTGTTTGTAAGATAAAAATCCGGGAATCGATCAGCGACACTGGTCGACACCGTTTTGAAGATTTTCAATTAATTCAGGAAAATTCCAGAAAATCATATAAAATCTAAAATATTGGAAAATAATATTTGGAACTGAAATCGGTCAATACAGGAAGTAAATCGAAAAAAAATACGATCGAAAAATTGAATACGCAACTAAGTACGTATTCCAGGAACGGGGTATTACATAAGTCTCAATCCCGAGTCCTGTTGACATTTACAAAAGACAGGTCTCGATACTCGTTGACATTTACAAAAGACGAGTATCACCTATTTTGAGCTTGGTGGCTTCTCAACCAGTTACGTCATTGCGACCTCTGAACCGGCAGATAGCCAAGTCTCATCTACCATTGAGCTTAGTGGCATCTCAATTGGTTACGTCATCGCGACCTCTGAACCAGCAGACAGCTAAGTCTTAATCTCGATGCTTGCTGACATTTACAAAAGGCAAGTATCTCCCCTTTTAGCCCCGCAAAGGGCTGACCTCGAGAACTGACAACATCTCAATTGGTTATGTCATTGCGACCTCTGAACCAACAGACATCATGTCTCATTATCCAAACAGCAGACGACAAAAGAAAGAATTTTTATTAAATTCCAAAAGGGATGGGATACATGGAGGAGCCTATAGGCGTACATGATAAGATCGGATCCGATCTCCGAGCGAAGCTAGCCTCGTCCTCCTGTCATCAGCAGCCTGGGCCAGCGCCTGTGATCTTAGCTCAGCCTCATCGAAGTCCACCGCCTGAGCCAGACGAGCCTCGACCTCCGCCAAAGTCGCCCTCTGTGATGACTTCCGCTCCGCCAGTTCCTCACTTCGAGCCCTGAGCTGCTTAAGCCGCGCAGACTCTTCATGACGCATCTGTGTAGCCTTGGATAAGAGGAGATTGCCTTCCGGATCATCTCTTCAGCCCTCTTAACCTTATCTTCAGCATCAAGAAGAGCACTGTTGGAAGCATCAATTGCACTCCCAACCTCTGCTTCCTCTGTCTCCAAGGACCTCAGTCAGAGGAGATAGCCTCAGCAGCCTCTTGAGCGGCGAGCTGAGCCTCGCGCCTCTGGGCGACAAGACGTGTGAGCCGTTCATCAGCCAAAGACGCTGCGTCGGAACGATGGAAATGGCGCCATTCCTCCACGTCCTTCTCAAGGTCATCTACTAGGAGCTCTAGAGCAGCAGCTTGATGGTACCCCTCAAAGTCCCGGATACACTCAATACCACGGGAGAGGACCATCTTCAGCTTCGAAAATGGCACAGGCGAGCCCTTCAAAACTAGACCGATAGTCTGCTCCAAACTGTTATAGAAGTTGTCGACCAGATTACCGATGAAGTCATTCTCAGCTTCATCAACCCTTGAGACAACCTCGGAGCAATCTATCAACCCAGTCGACACCGCCGCAGAAGAAGAAGCGGGAACATTGACAGCAGCAGGGCAAGCCAAAGGTGACCTCGGCGGAGTCCTCAGCGACACCAGCACGCCAGCCACCGTGGAGGAAGGACTGGCAACCACCTCCTGAACAGCAGGCTCGACAATCAAAGTCGGGGAACTAGGGTACGCGATCACCCTCAGCCCCGCACTGGGCAAAATTGCCGGCACCTCACTCGGTGATGTGATTGGGGGTGAGGATACCTCCGGGACTGCCATCTCCACAACCCCCGACCTCTCAGTTGTCATGAGCTGATAAGAGGGGAGGTCGCCATACAGCGCGTCCAACACAGCAGCATCCGCCGCGGTCGAAGCACTCGACTCGCCCTCTAACCTCTTAGGAGGGCCCTCCGCTTCCTTCGAAGCCGACGCATCTTGAGGCCGAACACCTGCAACAAAGCCATGGTCAAAAAAGCGGATGCAGTAAACAAGAGGAGATCAAAAGGTCATCATTTTACCAAAGGCTGATGTTACTTCGTCAGCCTCATCGGTCTCTAGGGGTTCCATCGCGAAGTTCTTGCCAGAATCAACGCGGATAGCCGACCTGCTCGCCGATTCCTCCGCAGACCACCCGGTAGAGCTGGATGCCACAGGACTTCCTTTAGAAGTCCCAGCGCCCGACGGGCCAATGTCGGCCGCATCACCTCCAGATTCCTTCGAGCGAGTAAAGGAACCAGCAGCAGCTCCATAAGCAAATAGAGGATCATACTGGTCCCCTTGCTCCCCTTGCTCCTCAGCTCCTGCAACAAAAGCAAATGATGAGTTATTTAAAGTGCGCTGAAGGCATATTAGATGGGGGCCAATCGTACCAGTAGTCGGTTCAGCAACCGACGGCTCAGCCACTAATGGAGCAGCAGAAGGAGGCGCAGCAGAGAGCTCACCCTCTACCACGATGGTAGGAGTCTGGCGACGGGGCCTCTTCGCCGACGACTTCCTACGGGATCCACTCCCACGCTTCCTTTTGAAGTGGACATCAGAGTCCTCTTCTTCCACTTCCTCCACATGTTGTGAGGGGGCTGTCCCCACTACACCAGACCCGGCTTCACGAATATCAGCTTCGTGGGCATCAGCCCTTGTCTCTGCCTCGAAATAAGGGCTCCCCGCATCAGAAGCCCCGCTGTCATCTACAGCGATGAACTCCTCTATGCCAGGAACACGGACTCGTTTGCCCTCCATCTTATCAGAAGCCTTCTGCCTCATCCGATGAGAAATTAACTTCACACCCGAACGGTTGGCATTAAACCTAGCAGGTGTGGAGTTCGAAGCCGCATACCATTGGCAGAAACACAGGGTCGTCCAAAGGCCGGGATCCCTCGGCGGCGTGCGTAGCCACGCTCCAGTGTCATCCGCGGTAAAAAACCGCCAAGCACGAGCCCCATCAATGAGGCTCCCCATGAAAGCCAGGTCCGGATTGGGGTTGCCCACATACAACTGGTCATACCCAAATTGACGGGCAAACCGGCTCGGGACGTAGGGCTCCAGGTAGCAGGTATCCCCACTCCTGTACAGCAAATGCGAGGGCCGGATACAGACCAGCCACTCGAAAACACCCCGACTCATGGGAGACCGACCTGACTCCACATCATGGAATTCCTCGTTGTACCCTGCACCCCGCAGGCGAGGAAAACAACGGAACAGGCTATAAGCGTCATAACGACGCACTAACTTACGGGCCTCGGCCACATAAGTTTTCTGCCACGAACGGCCTTCAAAGCGACGGAGAAGCGCCGTTTGAACACCCTGCGGAGGGTCTTCCCCAGCTCCAATTAAACTGGGGCAGTGCAAGGCGAACCACGCCATCAAGTAGGTGTACGGTAAACCTACCCTAGGATTGGGTCCATCACAAGGCAGGACGGCACCCTTCCCCCGCCTTGACGCCATTGGCCTGCAGAAAGCCTCCGTCAATGCACGAAGGACCCTCTGAATACAACACACCATGGCCGGGAGAAGACCCAGACGGTGGCCATGAACCAAGCAGACGGCAGGCAGCAGCACAGTCGGATGGACGATGTCACCCGAAGAAGAAGGCACGACACATTTCTTTAACCAGATGGTTAAAAAGCCGGCCAGCAACGCCTTGCGAGACATAGGCCGACGGGCCTGATGGTGAAAGCTCCGAAGAACATCACCCTTCCCGAGAGGACCATCATCTTCTGCCACGACGATGTCCTTTTCAGCATGCACCTCCATCCTTGCCAAGATGTCTTCTTCAGCAACTCCGCAATGAGCTGCCTCAGGTGCACTAGTCATATCCGGGAACAAGTAGTTCCCCCAGCTCTTCAAGCTCTTCGAGCTACCTTGCCACCAGTGTGGATGCTGGAGCAAATGTGCAAGTGGCACATCAATTCCCGATATGTCTCGAGCAGAGCAGGCTCCTGCTTCTCCAGAATAGCCAACTCCGCCTCACAGGGAAAGTACTCTTCGTATGGAAGAGACCCGAAGGGCAAAGCAGAGATCTCCCGCATCTCGTGCAGGGCCATACCCAACTCACCAATTGGGGTGAAGAAAGTCCCCGAGCCGGGCAATACAACTCAAGGATGGCGTAGAAGCACGCCACCTTCATCTCGATGTCGTAGCAGGTCGCCCTGACGGCCTCATGGAGGTTTAACCTCTCTAAGTCCCCCTCAAAATGGGTGAGGATATAGTTGGTCAACTCCGCCCACCACGATCTAGGAGGGTGGACCCAACCGGGAGTCCTGAAATCGGTGGCGGGGTAGTTCCCGTCAACTTCGCAGAACTGAGTGCCAAAGGTCGGCGCCGCAGCTGGGTTCTCTCCTACTGGAAGGTCCCGCGATACCTTCCCAGGGTATAGCCCCATTATGCTACGAGGATGGCCCGCCCTCGAGTAGCCGGACTGGAATGTCAACCTCCCGACACTTACAGACTCGGCGTTTAGGCTCACGCCCCACGCCATCTTCCGAGCCTGAGTCGCGCTCGCGAAGGAAGACAAAGCAAAATGCCGCTTAGAGGACGGGAGATAGAATCTCTCGCCGTCCAACTGGAAGATCCATTGGCCTTCACCGGCCTGCAGCTGGCGATCGGGATCTGGTGCAGCATCCCCGAACATGAAGTCAGGCTTTCTGTAAGCCTGACGGTCGATATCTTCAAGTGGAGCCGTAGTCAAGATGCTCCGCATGGCCTGCGGACGACCCTCCTGGATGAGCGTATCCCGTACAAGGGAGCTTGGCTCACTGAACAATGAAGCCTGCCCATAGAACTGCAAGCTGATGCTTCCGCCTGCTCGACTGGCTACACGAACAGACTGTTCTGAAGGCCGGAGGCGTAATGTACTGCAAAAATAGAAATGAGCTATGATTAGTTCACCAATCAAGTGGATGCGAAAGCATAAAAATTCACTAAGGCATAGCCTCGCCAGCAAGCAGGGCCTGTAAGGCGATAGCTTTGAAAAAGCTTCACTTCATGGATAAGACTGCATCTTTGCAGAAAATATCCAAAGCGCCAGCTTCAAGCAGGAAGTGACATAGCCCTAAGGGCTGACGTCATCAAAGGGGCATTATGGTTAAAAGTCATTATGACTGAGAGGACTTATTCAAGTCCTTTTCCTCAAACAGTACGAAGATGGCCCAAGTTATGGCTTCGTGCGAAAGCCCAAAGAAGAACTGTTCAGTTCTTACCTCCCTGGTGCAAGCAAAATAGGGAAGTTGAAGGGAAACGAGTTCCCTGATAAGGACAGATCATATTTGATCGTCCTAATGGCCAAGTATCGGCTCCAAAGGATGGAGACCACTCTCTAATCAGATCGGAAAGTTCCTTACCAGCGACAGGTCGCTCGATGACCGGAGGAGGAACGCCCTCCGCCGCAGAAGTCGCCACTTCTTTTCCCGCTCGTCTCTTGGGCGCCATTGAAGAGCTGCTAGAGTCCTCAAAGATCTCTGAATAAAAGGGAAGAAGAAGAGGAAGAGATAGAAAGTTCTCTGAAAAAAGAGAGACCTTTCCATATTCTGCCGATCAGGCTTTTATAGGCCAATCAGCGCCTGAATGAGGCCTCGAAAAAAGGCCCATGCCGCCGTTTCGAATTAATTCGAAACAGCGCCCGAAGCGCCTTCCCGAGAAGCGCCGGTTCAACTCTACTAAGAGTTAACTTCGCACTAGTGCAAAAGTGCGGACTTCGCACAATCCTTCAAGGGCTTCGCTGAAAGGCCTACCTTAAAAAAAAAAAAAAAAAAAAAAAAAGAGCGTGCTGCTCGCGCTGACATGCCAGTCTCGCGAAGATCATTCGAAGGAAGGACTATGTCCTTAGCTCCGCACACAGTTTATCCCAGCTATGGCCAAACTCTCAGTGAAAGTAAACAAAAATCAGATGATCAGACGATGAACTTTCATTGATTCAAAAGTAAGGGTACATTTGATAGTACATCAAAGCTGTGTTTCATATAACACACCGAGTTGCCTAACAAGGTCATTTGCATGAAAGGCATACAAGCGGTTTTATCTGCTCCCAGGCCAGACCAACGGACAGGAAGGGCCCTCCTCCTGCATAAGGCCGTAACCAGTGGTGCCGCAAGGACACGGTCATTTTTCTCCACAAAATGGCAGATCTTGCCAGGCCATTTTTTGAAGCCTGGCAATAAAAAAACCTATCGCCGCCAACACGATAGATCACGTATAATGGGAATCGGCAGTGATACCAGTGATCTAACAGGCGCGATGCCCACTTTCTCGAAGTGGATCGCCATCAAAGGCCACCAAAGTTGAAAGTCGGCAATGATGCCGGCGATCCCACAGGCGACGCCCATCATCTTGAAGCGGATCCTCTCCGATAAAGGCGGCGGCCAGCCTCACCTCAGAACGAATCATCTCGGATAAGAGGCTGCCAACAGCCCCTGGGACGCGCATTCGCTGCCCCGAATTGTTCCTCCTGCTTAAAAGTAAAACTTCAACCGGGGAAGCATAAGGCGATTTCATGGTTTCTTTCATCAAGTGACCAGACTGGCAAGCATAGCTCACTGCAAGGCAAATTGGAGCAAGTTAACAGTTAAGCACAGAAAAAGCTGCAAAGATATTAAGTCAGATTCTTGGGCGGCAAAGCGATCCGACTTTAGCAGAGGACAAGCTCCGCCTGCACACCATCTAATGGACTAGCTCAGCAAACGCCAAGTCCTAGCCTCACCTCTATGGCAAAGTCAGACACAATCTCAACATTCACCAATATGGCAAGACTGGCTCAACCTTTGAAGAGACCAAGTCCTAAGTTCTGCCTGTGTAGCGCACTTAACATACAGTGATCTTTCTCTGATCAAATCAAGATGATAGCTTCACAGGAAGCTATGCTAAAATCTTTCTCTGCAGATCAGCCAAGTGCAAGATGAAGATCGAGGGAAGTTAATCCCTAAAGCAGCTGTCAAAGCTAAACTAAGGGAGATGAATTCCCTAAAATCGGTGAAGTCGTTGAACGATCAAGACTTACTGGTCCTTGCCCGGTTAGACAACCAGAGTGGGTTTTCCCACTAATTCAGAGATCTGAGTATCTCTCTCAACCAAGAGAAGAGAAGAAGAAAGGCAAAACATTTCTCTTCAGAGGACCTCAAGTGTCCTATTTATAGGCCCCATGGCCTGAGCGTAACCACCTCAAGCGTGGAAGCACGAGCGCATTCAAGGCATTTATTGCGCCTTGATGGAAGGGACGGTTTTCCCTTAGAACCGTGCAAAGGGAGAAAACGTCTCCCTCATAAAAGGCATTTATGGCGCCTTGAATAAAGGGAATATCCTCCCTTGGAAACGTGCAAATCGGAGAACATCTCTCTCGATTGGCGCGAAAGAAGGAATGATCCTCCTCGTAACCGCCCCACGGTAGTTGGCTTTGAAAAGGCAACAGGAGTTCCAAAGCGAACTTATTTCTTGGAAGCCCAGATGCGGAGCTACCCCGACGCGAAGCTACTCGCGAACCAGTGCAATTCTTCGGCGAATTCATCCCAAAGCAGGATTGAAGGCGAAGCTGAACTCAACCATCATGGCGACGTTCATACTCCACACCACCATCACAGCAGTTCAAAGTATTTCGAAGTCTGGGCTATTGCAGACTCTCGAAAACTTTGAAGGGGTCTTGTTGACACTTAAAAAAGACAAGATTCTCATTGGTCCGAACGATGTCTAAACTTGTTGACATTTACAAAAGACAAGGGACAGACGAGCTGAAGACCAGTTTTCACCCACCTCCAAGGGACAAGGGAGCGGTTTGGACTCCACTGATCCAGCAAGCAGAGCAGTGAGCCCAGGACGTTTCTAAACAGACCTCAGCAGGTCTAAGATGCTAGCATTTAGCATTGCATTAGCCCAAGGAGATAGCCTCGTTTGAGAGGCTAGCATCATCTAGAGCATCGCCAGGAAGCTAACTGATAGCTTCGCCGAAAAGCCTCTTTTCGGACTTCGCTAAGGATTGCCTCTAGCTCCGCTATGAGCTTCAAAGCGGGCAGCTCCGCTATCAGCCTGCTATGGTCAACCTTTGACCAATCAAAATCTCCTGATGAGATCGGATTCAATCTAATCAAATCCAATCGGGATTCAAATATGGCAGGTGATTGCCGCAATCTCTTGACTCTCTTGAAACGAGTAAGAGGATCAAGGAGAATCTCCTAACAATATGGAAAGGATCAAACAGATCAACCGACCTGCCAATCCTAGCCTCGCAGTAAGGCTACTTTCCAGATTTAAACAGATTTGATTCAATCTGTTTCCATATCTTCAAGGGACGGTTATACCCTTGCTCTCCCTATAAATAGCCCATCAAAGAAAGGGGAGGGGGGCATACACGCAGACGGACGCAAGAGAGATCGATCGATAAAAAAAAAGAGAGAGAAGACTCCACAAGCAGAGGCTTTTTCACGACGCACCGCGCGCTCTCGAATTCAGAGACTTTTTAGAGAATTGCTTTCTCTAATCAGGGTGTTGATACCCTAACGTCGTCCTTCCTCTCAAGGAATCTCCGGAACCAAGCGAGAAGGAATTCCTTATCGAAGGCGATTTTTGAGAAGCAGCAAGAGGGTTCTACCACCTTCTGTTCTCTGATTCCCCGAACCAGGCGAGAAGGGATCTCATCGCTCGCATCGTCAAAGGGACAAAGTGGTCGCGCGCTGACCAGACTCCTATCGGCACACTTTCCCAGAATCTCTGAGGAGATCTACTTGTAATCTTTTGAGAATACTTGTAATTTAGCTCCTCAAACTTTTATTTGTAAGTTTCCCCCTTTGCAAACATAATGGAAAACAGTGCTTATATTGTCAAATCCATTTAAAGTCATAATATTTTCTTGTAGTTAATAGATAGCATAACTTGAGGGGGAGCTTTTCAAGCTCTTTCATACCTTTTATCTTAAATAACTCACATGTTTTATCATCATCAAAAAGGGGGAGATTGTTGGCCCAAGGCTACAATCGTCCGTTTTATGGTTTTGATGATAATAAAACATATGTGGTTATTTGTACTAATCAAGTTCAAGTGTTTAAATTTATCTCAGGGTTCTAAGAATTTAAGGAGTTTTCTTCCTCTAAAAGAAGGTGGAGACTCAAGAAGAATCAAATACGGGATCAAAGCTCAAAACACTCAACATTGCTAATGGAGAAGCTCGGTTGAAGATCTTGTAGTCACTTAGAGCCTTGTAAGATATTAATTTGTTAAAACATAGAATATAATAGTAATGCTCAAGAAGTTACACACACAAAATACACGATTTCGAAAAATATAAGTTTTGGTAGTATTAGTATTTTGCATGATTGGTTTTGATACATGTCTCCTAATTTTTCTAAAATTTTATACAAGTTTAAAACATGTATTTAATCACCCATGCATTGCTACATTACCCTTAAACTAATACAAAATATTTTGAAAATTGTTTGATATTCAAATCCATACATAAAAACTATTTCAGGCTAGAACGGTCGACCGCCCGGTCGACCGGTTCCCATGCAGGCCAGATCGGTCGATCGGGCAGTCGATCAGGCCTTTGGCCAAGGGTGCGCATGTTTGTGCACATTGTCGGTCGACTAACCGGTCAACCGCTAACCCTTACGATCAACCGACTGAGAGACCCTAACTATCAGTTGGGGTCGACTGATCGGTCAACCCACAGTTTAAATATTTCTTTTTAAAATACCAAGCGGTCGACCGCCCGGTCGACCGGAGCCAACGACTCTTTTTTGGATGACCTGTGGGTCAACCGGCCGATTGACCGACAGGCTGCCGATGGCCACAACGGCTAGTTTTTGAATCTGTTTTATTTTTAGTGGATTCCAATGGGCATTTTTGGTTTCCTAGTGTATAAATACACCTCATATGACCTGGTATGATTTATAAATGATATTTATTCATTGCCTATATAGATGGGTCATGGGTTTTGGTTTTAAACAAGAAAAATAAACAAGTATAAAAGTTTTCCAAGTTTGTTTCAAAAGAAAAAAGTTTTTCTAGCTTTCAATCTGTAAGTTCTTTCTTTCCAAAGTTATTTTCAGTTGGTTTTAAAACTTCTCTATTCTTTCTAACTAAATTTCTTCTCTCACTTAACTTATTGAACAACACTTCATATTCTACTCTATAGGAAGTTGCAAGAGTGAGTGTTTATGATCTTGTTAGATCACCAAGTGCTTTGTAACCTCAATTAGTTTTGTGCTACCTCTTGTGTAGAGGGTTGAGTTGGTGGAGTTATGTACTCCGGTCTTGTGTAGACCAAGTTATATTTTCTTTGTGTAAGGTCCCTTTGTAGAAGATTCCTTAGAGGATAGTGAAATCCTTCATAATGGTGAAGGTGGGGACGTAGAGCAGTGGCTCAAACCTCGAAACAAATTCCTTTGTGTTTATGATTGCTTGTGTCTTGCTCTCTATTGTTTCTCAATTTTCATACTTGTGAAATTGTTCACTTGCATTCTATAATTGCTTTCGTTCTATCACTTTCATTACCGGTCTATACTCATCTCAATAAGGAGGCAATTGAGCACCTCAACTCATTATTAAGAGGAATCAAAGAGGAGAAAATCTAGAGCCCTTCACGGGAAATTCGACTTCAATTCTTGTTTTAAGTGACCGTTTGCATAAATTCATCATAAGTAGTTTTATAATTGCATTTGATTAGAAAAAAAACCTATTCACCCCCTCTAGGTATATTTTATTGTGTCCTCGAAGCAAGGAGCAGCTCTGGGTGACATAAGCTTTTAGTTGCTTGGACATGTGTCATGATCCTGTGGGTCAGATTTTGACTACTATAATTTATTTCGATTTCTGACCATACTTTTTCGTGAGAAAATTTCGCTACAGCCATCTTCTTTCATTCATAATTAGGAAAAACTCACCCCCTATTTTTGTTCGCTACAACCTCATCCACGCTAGTATAAGTTGATACCTCTTAACTATCACTTCTTTATATACTTTCAGTTCTCTTTTACTCTTCCCCATCACGCCTGACATTGCTTTCCCCTCAACCCTGACCCTGATGCAGAGTAATTCATGGATTAACTTCCGCGGTCAGGTCGCCGTGGAGGTTGGAAGAGGACTTGGAGCCCCTCTCAGGGGTCTCAGGAGACGGGCTCACAGACCAAATTTTTTTAATCGACCCTTTGCAAATCTCCTTTGTTCGTGCTCGTGATGAGTTTTGTTTGTGTTTGTGATCGATGTGAATTTTAGATATGAAAAATATTGGGCATCATTCAATGTCGAAGAACGGGGGTCTTCTATGATGGCGAAGTTGATATGAGGATGTGACTCATGATCGCAATCCTCTGTAAGGACTGCGATCGCAGTCCTTTATTAGAAGACTATGACTAAGGTCTCGCTCCTTTTATTAATTGAAATTTAGGGCTTTGTGAGAATATCGCAGTCCTAAATATAGGCTGAGAAAATATGTTTTGTGAGGACTGTGATCATAGTCGCAGTCCTAATAAAAGGCTTAAAAACAAGGTATTTTTGTGACAGCGATTATGGTTATAGTCCTAATAAAAAGGACCGCGATCATGGTCACACTCCTATAAAGACTCAGAAATATGACATATTTATGAGGAATGCAATCACGGTCGCAGTTCTAATAAAGAAGACTGTGATTGTAGTCGCAGTCCTATAAAGACTCAGAAACATGGTATTTTTGTGAGGATTGTGATTATGGTCGCAGTCCTAATAAGACTCAGAAATAGGGCATTTTCTTGGCCCGTCAGCCGTCCTCTTGGCCCCTTGGCCGTGCCGCTTGCACGCCCGTGCCCACATCCCGTATTCGCTCGCCCGTGCCCGTGCTCTGACCCTGCGTCCGTGTGCACCTGGGTGTGCCCTGCGCCTAAGCCTGGGCCTGTCCACCGCTGCCATCCACCGTCTGCTGGCGCCCGCCGATCACTTACCGACCATCAATAGGAGGAGAGAGAGAGGAGTGAATCTAGAGAGAGCTAAAGAGTAAGAGGAGTGAAATGCGAATTTTTTTCTCATTTCTCCTATATATATTTTCAACAATTTAATCATACCATGGCACCTTGCCCTCACAATTTCGCACCTTCCTCGTCATCACACCACCTCACCATTCCACTTACTAGTATTTATAAAATTTATACATATGCATGTATTAATGCATGTATTCCAAGGTATTTACATATATATACCTACATATTCATATCCATATATCCGTACACATATTAATTATTTACAATTAAGAGAAATGTGTTTTCTTAATCTCATTAATTATATGTTCCATTATTCGTTGAGCACATAGCTAGTGTAATCTCCAACTACTTTATTAAAGAAAATTACATAAAATCATGGTGGGAGTTTTACTGTGCATCCTTTAAAATAGAAAATTAAAAAAAATAATATTTTTATCCCAAGAACAGACAGGAAATCAGACCTCAAAAGTTGGCAGATCCTGGTTTGCTATCTAGAAAACGTTAGCCCAAATCCTTACGGATGACGGGCATTTGTGATGTGTATGTGTTCGGGAATAGCCTCCAACTTGTCCTTAAAAAATGATCCCAAAGTAACGCACTAACCGCGACCCCGCTGCATCTGCGCTCGATAAATATCAAAAAAGGCGAGCAGACTCCTCTCTCTCTCTCTCTCAGCCCGTTGGAATTCGCCTTTATCGGATCTCTGCAGCATAATTTCAAGAATCGCAGCTCAAGCAATTCGAAGGGAGAAGAAGGGGAGAGATATTTCCAGCTAGCTCACAGGTATTCGCATTCTCTCTCTCTGTGGATTATTAATTTTTCCCTCTTTTATGTTTTTATTTCTTTGAGAAAATTTGCTCGCCCATTTTTGATTTTCTGATTGCGACGATATCGACTCATTTCATTCGTGGATCGATCGATTAAGGAGGTTAGTTTCTTCTCCGATTGTTAGGGTTTTGATGCCACGGATTTGGAAAAAAAATGTTTGGCAATGAAAAAGCCAGTTCCTTTTTTAATGACTATCTAGGGATCTTCCTGGTTTTACTCATAGAATCATTTTCTGCTTCGAAATTTCAAGTTTGGAAGTTTTTTCCCCCAAATTCCAAATTACATTTTTGAGAGATTATTACCCTTCATTTTCTCTGTTTGAATTAGAAAAGATATTTTATCAGCTACCGCAGAGATAGTGATGCCCTACTGTATATGTGTTATTTAGATTATAATTGTTATTATATGTTCACATTTATTAATTTTCAGTATCATTGATGATGGTAATACCTATGCTGTGGGTTTGTTCATGCCAGTCATTAGTTTTCGGTATCATTGATGATGGTAATACCTATGCTGTGGGTTTGTTCATTCCAGTCAGCAGTTTAGTTCCTTTTCATAGAATATTTGGGCCCATTTTCTTATTGATAAAATAAATTATAGAGATTATTAAGACCTCGTTTCTTATAAGCATTTGCTTTCTACCTCAGTTCAATGGAAAGAAATGAGTAAAACTAAGCTGCACTTAAATTGGGGGTGGTTCTGTTATGCCGTCCTGATTTTTTTTTTTTTTTGCCTTATTTTTTGAAGAACTCTCTTAATAAGTTTCCGCTTCGAATAACCTCATCAGATGCGAAAAATAGTTGCAACTTTGCTAGACGAAAAAAAGTAGTGCCTAAAGTATGAAAGCAGCAACTTCTTTTGTTTTTCAAAGGCACTGGTTTTACTTCAAGTTTGCTGCCATATGTCAAAGATGCTCTTTGATTTTTAGAGTCGAGGTGACTATTCAAATGAAAATTTGTTGATGAAGTTATTTGCAAGTCATTTAAAAAGGAAAAAAAAACATTCTTGAGAGAGAGAGAGAGAGAGAGAGAGATTTTCACAACTATAAGAACATTTCATTGTCTGTCCCTTGAGTTAGGAGTTAAAAAAAACAGCAAACGATGAATTGTTCTGCTTTGCCTTTTTATAGAACTTATGTGGCTGCAATGACCATCAACTGTTCGAATTCTGGTGTGCCTTATCAAATAACTAGAGGTAAAGTATTTGTTTTACTAAAAAAATTCCGTCCTCGCCGATTCCACCCCCAAACCTTCAAGATGGAATAGTACTTCACTCCGCTGAGGCTTCTCATCAACAAAGTCTTTAATGCCATTACAGACTAGCCGTGCGTGAGGCGCCCGAGGTCGATCCAATATGATTCTACACTACTCGAAGCAGAAGAATGCTATTTTTATCATGACAGTAAGGGACACCGGACCGTCCACTGCAAGAGCCTCCGGAGGTACCTGGAGGAACTTTCCGCCAATACTTCCTTAAGAGTACATCCTCACCCCGAGGCAGCCTCTGGTGCAGAACAATCAAGCACTCTGCCTCCTACCCAACCACAACATGTGAACACCCAGTACAAAATGATTAAGTGATCCGTTCCCGCTAATAAAGACAGGAGAGTACCTCCACTAATAACACCGCTTGTATTTCAATTATAAAATAAAATCATATTTTACTTCTGACTATTTTTGCTCACTCTGCTGTTGGGATTCTCCCCACTCGGAGTCCCACCAAGTTCATCGCTCCGCTGATGGGTCTTACTCCCCAATTGGAGACGACTGCGAACCCAACTCCGTTAATGGGTTCCACTCTCACTCGGAGTTCAATGCTTGCACGCTTTGTTGATGAGTTCCACCCCCACTCAGAGACGGCAACACGAGCACCTACCTACCAGTTCCCTCTCGATAACCTACGGGCAATCGAAACTCTCTGTTGTGGGATTCTCCCCGCTCGAAGTCCCCACTATGATACAGGTGTTCCTCCTCTCTCAGAGCCCCTAATGATTGCATGCTCTGCTGATGGGATTTTCCCTACTTGGAGACAACGTAAGCATCAACATAAAGGCTCCCCTCGTCTGACCCATGGGTAAACGAACCACTGGTAGTTCCTTATGCAAGTGCCACTGGCAGTTTTCCTCTGCTAGTGCAACTCTGCTGCTAAGATTCTCCCCCACTCGCAGTTCGGGTTTGCCGCTTCGTCGATTGGTTTTACCCCATTTCAGAACCTTATCGGGTTCGCCGCTCCGCTGATGGGTTTCATTCCCACTCGGAGACGGACCTAATCTGATGATGGGTCAATATCCCCACTTCAGAACCCTGCCGGGTTCGCCTCCGTTGATGGTTTACATCCTTACTTAGAGACTACAGACCCAATCTGCTGATGGGTCAATATCCCCACTTCAGAATGCAGTCGGACTCGTCGCTCCATTGATGGGTCCCACCCTCACTCGGTGATGATGGACTCAATCTGATGATGGGACAATACCCTCATTTCAGAACCCTGCCGGGTTCGCCTCTCCGCTGATGGGTTCCACCCCTATTCGGTGACGACGAACCCAATCTGATGATGGGTCAATACCTTCACTTCAGAATCCTGCCGGGTTCGCCTCTCCGCTGATGGGTTCCACCCTTACTCGGGACGACGAGCCCAATCTGATGATGGATTAATAATCCCACTTTAGCACCATGCCAGGGTTGCCTCTCCGTTGATGCGTTCCACCCTTGCTTGGAAACGACGTACCCAATCTGATATTGGGTCTCACCCCACTCAGTGCCTTACCAAGTTCACCGCTTCGTTGATGGGATTACTCCCACTCGAAGATGTCTGTTAACCCAACTCTGCTGCAGGGATCTTCGCCACTTAGAGTTCAAAAGTTTGGAGGTGCCGTTGATGGGATCACTCTCACTCAGGAACAATAGTGCAAACTCATCAACACTTTGTTCCAATGGACCATACTAGAGATAGAGATTAGCACTCCAAAGAGACATGATCATATCAGTCCCAAAAGCTTACGGTAAAAACAAATCAGGAAAGATCCAAACAGATCTATTTTCATTCCAAAAAATATTCCATCAAATTTATTTGGTTACATCTGACAAGCGTAATATAAGAAATTTCATTATATCTCTGTGTTTACATCTTTAAAAGAAATACAAAAGATTTGAATCCAGACTCTTCGATCCCACCATCCCACTGGTCCTGCCTCACCTCCGAACTCAGAGGACACATTTACGGGGGAACACCTACTGGAAGTCATACCCTTTTGAAAATCCCGGCATCAGTGAAAAGAAGACCAAGAGGCTACGCAAGACAAGGCAAGGGCCGAAGAGAATGTTTCAACCTGAAACACCTCCTTTCTGCTCCCCACGATTCTAGGGCAATCGAACGACGCCATCGTTCTCCTCACACTTGCAAGAAGGATGAGACGAACTCCCAGGAAGCCCTCCGAGTATGAGGCAGCGGCGTTCGATCATACTGAAGTCTGCAAGACACGCAAGAAGGTGATGATATCACATCCCCTCCGAGATGTTCTGCGGGAGAGCTCCAGATTCCTGGGAGAGTGATTCACCGGTACATTTCCTGCAGTGAGCTCCTTCTCCTTCCTCGTACACGCCATTAGAAAAGAGGCTCCAAACCTCAAGGTCGAAGATTGCTTGCCTGAGACTAGGCACATTGGGAACCAGATCGACCTATCAAGTTGAAGAAAGAATCCTACCTATCTTTCTCGATGGCGGCACCCTATCACGATAACTAATACGCCGTGACAGCCCCTTCACAACAACTAATGCAATTCACCTCGAGGCTCCCAGAAAGCGAGAGCCTGCTTATCGTTCTCCGTCTGTCCCCTCTTCTTTTCTTCCTTCCATCTGACGAAAAAGAAAGGAGAAATCATGGCGGACCGTCTAAGGGAAAAGTCACATGATCAGGGTTCTTGGTGAAATTTGAAGAAGACTTAAGAGGATGAGAAAAATCTCTTTTCCCCAGCTCTTCTCCAATTTATAGGCTAATGAAAGACCTTGTTGCTACAATGCAAGCCTTGGAAATACACGAGCTCCTGTCGGCCCACGACCCGAGAAGATAGGCCAATTGAAGAGACAAAAATCAACTGTAGCCACTAAGTCATTATGACGGGGATAAATTGTTGGTCATAAAAGCGCAAGGATTCAAATCGACCCCCGACGCAAGTAAATGAAAACCATGAGCGTTATCTCTCATTAATTCCGAGGATTCACAGTGATGCAAAGAGATACACCGGACGATCTCCTGACTGCAAATACCAAAGATGGTGACAAAAGAAGCCTTTTAACAAATTCGCTCTCTCATTTCTCCTCTACAGACTCCGACAAGTGCGGAAGCGGAGGGGCATATGTAGTGGTCAAAATTTGACCCCTGTCAGGATCACGATATATGTTCTGAAGCAAGATTATAAACCAACTCTTCATAACCCAATCCGAAGTCTCTGTCACTCCCCCTCTGAAGACATTCCACGCTTATGACTCCAAGCCATACCGTCTCACGAAGGCACTCCGGATCTAATCCAAGAGTCCCGCCACGTGACAATAACTGCTTCCATCCAGCGGCATATCGAGATGAATCCCACAGATCGCAAAGGTGGTTGAGGGCCCTTATCTCCTTACTTGACTATCACTCTGTAACGATTCTACAACTCATCAAACAGTTAGGGATAACGATGGATAACCCTCTAGCGCGTCAATCCCAACTACTAAGATTCAACCTAGGCGGTTACAAAGATCAATAGATTTAAACCATCAGTTGAGAGCCGCATCTATCCACATTCACTCCACCGCCTCGGTCAGGTACAAATACACCTTTTCAAGTCGCTTCTCTAATCCTCAGAGCACATACCACACAGCTGATATTTTTCCTCTGCTAGTTCACCACTATACACGCCGGCAGTTTTTCTCTGCCTGGTCCTCCATCTTTTTTTTCACCTACTAATTCGTACATCCGAGGGTTTTAGGCCAACACCACACTGGTGCTCCTACCCTGAAAGGCATCTTTTCTCTGTGTGCTCTGATAGGTCCGATCGAGAGCTTCAAATCTGTTGTGGCGGAGATTTATCCATCACAATTAGCAATTACCAGTATTGTGGTATGAATTGCTTATGCTTCACCTAATCCGTAGCTCGAGGTGGAAGCATTTAATTGTACCATCATCAAGACCTTAAAAATTAAGAACCCAAGAGGTGTGCATCTTATAGGCCAAAGAAATGCTATTTGTGTGATATCTTAACCTTTTGAATATGTTTGCGAATTGGCTGTTGGCTCAAAGGCCCATCACTCTAGTTTTGATGATGATTAACTCATGTAGTTATAGTACTAATAATCTTGTGTTTATTAAGTTTTAGATATTCAATCAAGATCTTAGTTGGTGCTTTGTTTCAATAAAAGTTTTGAAGTCTAGTTTTGAAGCTATCACATGTTGATTCAAGAGCTCGCGCTTCGAGATCGCATCAAGTACTCAAAAGGAGTCGAGCTCATGGATCAAGTTTGGATCAAGTTAAGATGGAGAAGAAGATTTTCAAGAGAAGATTTTTTTAGAAGACTTGAGTCAAGAGTTTGTAAGTTTAAGATTTTTATTTTAGGATAAAATGTAAAGGATAGATTAGTTGTGGATTGCTCATGCTCATACACACATACAAAATATTTATATTATCTTTCATGTTAAATAGTTTTAGTTTTTGGTTTAACCATTTTGGTTTTGAGTTTCAAGAATCATCTTTCAGTTTCATGAATAAATTTTATCAAAATAAGTTTACATTGGTTTATATGTGTATTAGATTTCATCCATATACATTGTTTCTTCATATTGTTTAGATAACTTATTTTGATGAGTTTATATTTTATCAAAACTTATTTTGGAGCTTATTGTCAATAACAAGTATATTTCATTTATTATGTGTATTAGATCATTTCTATACACACTATGCTTCAAACGTGTTTCAATATCTTATTTTTGTATTTGTACAAGTTTGAAAAATCGGGTTTTCATTTAGAAGTTAGTTTTTGGAAAAATCGGTCTGATTTATGCCTTAATTTTTTTACCTCAAAATTAGTTCACATGTTTGTAATATGTGTTGATTTTTGATCACACATATTTGTGCTACATTATTTCAATGAACTTATTTTTGTGGGGTTTATGGAGATTTTATGGTATTTAAAATGTATTTAAAAAGATGCTAAAAATTGGGTTTTTGGGCTGATTGCGGTCGACTTGCCGGTCGACCTAAGGCTGGCTCGGTCGACTGACCGGCCGACCGACGTGCACACATGCACGAGCCCAAGTGCGGTTGACCGACTGGCTCAAGCCCACTCTTAGGCTTGGCTCAGTCGACTGACAGAGAGTTGAACTCTTTGGGTTTTGGGTGCGGTCGACCGGCAACCCTAACGGTCATAAAATTGACCGTTGGCCGGTCGACCGGGCGGTCGACCGACAGGCCAATCTGACCCCAACGGCTAGTTTTTGACAGCCTTTATAAATAGGTCTTTTGGCCAGCTTTTGGGTATGATTTTTACAAGTGTTTTCAAGAGCTCTTTTATAGAGTTTCTCAACAAGTTTTAGAGCTTCATTTCCATATCAATAGAGAGTTTATCAAGAGTGTTTTTCTTGTATTTTCAAAAGCATTTTCTTGAGTTTTTCACTTTCACATCTATCTAGTTTCTCACACAAGTTTGAGCTATCCATTGCTATATCCATCCTCTAGGATCCTTGTTGTGAGAGTGTTTGTTAGTGATCAAGAGAAGTGATCACCAAAATTTTCATTCTTTGTAATTTGGAGGAGTTGTAGAGGTTGCGGCCTCGGCGAGTTTGCGGGTTCACGTGTGTTGTTCATGCGGGAACAAGTGAGGAACTTGAGGGTCCAAGATTCTTGAGGGATTTTGTTGTAGGTGTTGCGGCACCGAGTGATCTTGCAGGATCGTTTTTAGTGGAAATCGTTTATAGTGGAGAAGGCGGGGACGTAGAGCAAGTGGCTCGAACCTCGAGACAATTTTTCCGTGTTTGCGATTGCTTCTCTCTCATCTCACTTGTCTATATCTTGCTCGCTCTTATTGTTTACATTTTTATATGCTTGATATTTATTTGTGCTTAATTGTCATATATGCTTGGGATTGTTTGATATCTTACATGCTCTTATATTGTTCATATCTTCACATGCTTGATATTGTTTGTATTTGTGCTCACACTAGTATTGAACCAAGAAAGTTATAGTTGCACCTCAACTCTTAATCAGAATTTTGAGAAGTTCAGAACCTTTTACTGGGAATTCGGCTTCACTCTTTGGTTATACGTTGTGTGATTGTTTTAGTTTGCATAATTGTTTTTAATTCTGTATTGTTTTGCATTTGATTAGCACATCACCTATTCACCCCCTCTAGGTGATTTACAAGTGGTATCGGAGCTTGGTGCTCTTGATTTGGGTCTAACAACCTAGAGTTAATGATTCTTATTTTTGCTAATCACAATATTTGCATACACACACATGGATTTCATTGCACCTCTTATGCTTGATATTCTTAACTTCCAAACTTAGAAAGTTAAGATGTCCATGTATCTTAAAGCCTTTGGTATTCATGTTTATCTTGCCATAACTAAAGATTCATATTTTGTCAATGGCATACATCTTGAGGCTAATGCAAAAGTCATTCATGCTTTAGTCAACCCTAAATGATGAGTATTTATTTAGGGTTTTTAACTTTGATTCGGTTTTTATAGTATGGAACACTCTCATCTCTTTTGGGGAACAAACACAAATTGATAAGGAGAGACTCCGATCAAGGAAGTGCTACTTCCAACATGTGCTACATGGTCTAAGGGAATGACCCTCTTAAGGTAAATTCCGATTCCGAGCTTGATAATGATAATGAGATGTCATATGATGAACTTGCTATGTTTTGTCAAAAACTTCTTGAAAATTTTGATTTATTAAAAATTGAAAATAAGAAGTTAAAGAAAGAAATTTGAAATTATTTCAAAAGAAAATGAATTTTTGAAAAACTAAGTTGTTTTAATTTCTAATGAAAAGGAGATTGTTTTGAAGGAAAATGATTCTTTGAAAAGAAAAATCATTTTGGTTGGAAAAGATAAGACTTCTATTTCTCTTTCATGCTTTTCATGCTCATGTTTCTTCTTCTAATATTAATAATGATATTTGTATTTTGAAGAAGAATATTAATTGTTTGGGCTCCACTTTGAGCTAATGCGCTATTAATTATTCTAAATTAGAATTTATGTTTCGCAAGAAATATATTCCATATGTTCATGCACATACCCTACAACATACTTCTCATGCACATCATAATCACACTCATACCACCCATATGTATGCTAGAGTGCACATGTAGACATTGCCGCCGCAAAGGCCATCTTGCAAAATTTTACTTTGATAGATTAAATTCTTTAAATTTTGCAAATAAAAATGTTTAGATTCCAAATGTTACTAACCCCGTGGACCAAAAAAGATATGGGTACCAAAAATCCCCACCACTTGTTTTTGATGTAAGTGTGAGCTCTCATAAAACATAAGAGAATTGGTGTCTTGGTAGTAGATGCAATCGGAGCTCGACGAACACATCATGGATGCATCACTATCAATGAGTTTTGATGGAGGACCACCTTATTTTGGAGAAATGGATTGGCTACATCGGTATTGGTAACCATTTTATCCTCCACTTTTAAAATGTTTTAAATATGCTAGTGTAGTAATCTAGACTAAACATATATTATTTTGTGCTTAATGTTCAGTTGATTGGTTGTAAGCCATGTATTTTTGAAAAACTTTCTTCATGTTTTTAAGTGGATTTACATGCCTATTCTTTTGGTAGATTCATGTTTTATATGCTTAATTTTAAAGCATATATTGATTTATTTGTTTATATCATATGTTCGTATGCAAATCTTGTTGAAATTTGTGTTATACATGTATAATTCTTGAGTTACACTTGTTCTTCATGCTATATATGTTTTATTTCATTTGTGTACTCATTTTATGTTTGATTGTACATTGTATATCCTAGTTTTGATGATTCTTGCATGACTATATGATATATCATGTTTTAGGGGAAAAAATTTCATATGAGTTTTGATTTGAGCTTTATTGTTTTATCTTTATGAATATGTTATTTATATGAACATTGATCACTCATCTTTATGTTTACTCATGATTTTTGATTCATGAGCATATATGTGCTTCATTAATCGTTAAGTATCAGTTATTGTGTATTTAGCATGTTTTCATAGGATGTATATATGTTTTATTCCTTACTTGAAGGATTTCGTACTAGTTTTTAAAATTACTTTAAAATTAGTTATTTATTCTTCACTTCATAAAGTTTTCAACCTATACTATGTTATTTTCAAAACATTGTTTTTGAAAACTTCTACCCTTTAAGGGCGGTTGGTTGGACGACCATGCCTTGTATGCTTACATTGTATATCTTTTTAAACATGTGCATGATAGGGTAGATGATATGAGTTATACACATGATTCCCATGTTATTTCATTTTTATATACTCATTCAAAATTTTTCTATATATGTATGCGTTAAATTTCAAGTGGTATTTTCATTAACATATATACATATATATGATTGATTGTGCTTGTTTTACATTGACCATACATGTTTTATAGTACAAATTGATTTCATGCTAAGCTTGATTTTACTTCAAAACATTTGCTTTTGTTTTCAATAAGCTTATGCGT
The DNA here is from genome assembly GCA_038442645.1 of Agave tequilana. NCBI lineage: Eukaryota > Viridiplantae > Streptophyta > Magnoliopsida > Asparagales > Asparagaceae > Agave > Agave tequilana. Next base: position 354,995 of record JAVJIF010000701.1, on the reverse strand, counting down.
TAGTTTTGTGATTATTTTAAAAAGGAAGAAAAGTTCTTTGACTTAAAATGATTTCATGTTTATGTTTATCTACAAGTGGTATCTATAAGATAATATTTATATCGTTTATCAATTTTTTTTGTTTTGTGTTTATCTATAGTTTTATGACTACTTGAAAGCAAAATAAAGTAGCATAAAAAATATTGATTTCAAGAAGTATCAAAATTTGTTTAATTGATTTCATGTGGTATCAAAAATTTATTTTGCTGATTACAAGTGGTATTAATTTGTTTTAATTGGTTTTCAAAATTTTTTTTGACATGTATTGCTTATATGCAAAGGATGCTTAACATCTCTATATATAAATTCATGATGAGTGTAGTATATAAAGAAGAGCTTAACCTTATTTTTATGTGATACACGTGTGTAGGGGGAGCTGAACATCTTCATCTATACATTGTATATTATACTTATATGGGTTGGGGTTTAGTCATCTCTTTCATCATGTAATGCATGTATGCAGGAGAGTTAACTTTATAGTCTCTCCTCTTCATGGATTTATATCGCGTATACATATATAAACTCTAAATTTCTTTTAATTGGTTTTTTACTCCTTTGTTGATGATTAACAAAAAGGGGAAAAAATAGTTTATATATGCATGCTATGTTTTGGTTTATGCATATATGTTTATATTTGTTTAGCTTATATATGGATCTTATGTTATGGTTTATGCATATATGTTTATGTTAGTTTAGTTTATGAGCTTCATTGAATATCTACATGTTTTAAGGCTATGCATAGTTAATGGGGAGCTTTTATGAAGCTTATCTTTACTCCATGCATACATAACTCCATGAGTTTTGTCATTATCAAAAAGGGGGAGATTGTTGGCCCAAAGGCCCATCACTCTAGTCTTAATGATGATTAACTCATGTAGTTATAATACTAATAATCTTGTGTTTATTAAGTTTCAGATATTCAATCAAGATCTTAGTCGGTGCTTAGCTTCAACAAAAGATTCGAAGTCAAGTTTTGAAGCTATCACATGTTAATTCAAGAGCTCGCGCTTCAAGATCACATCAAGTACTCAAAAAGAAGTCTAAGTCATGGATCAAGTTTGGATCAAGTCAAGATGGAGAAGAAGATTTTCAAGAGAAAATTTTCGAGTGAGTCAAGAGTTTGTATGTTTAAGATTTTTGTTTTAAGATAAAATGTAAGGATAGATTAGTTGTGGATTGCTCAAGCTCATACACACATACAAAATATTTATATTATTTTTCATGTTAAATAGTTTTAGTTTTTGGTTTAACCATTTGGTTTTCAGTTTCAAGAATACATCTTTCAGTTTCATGAATAGATTTCATCAAAATAAGTTTACATTGGTTCTTCATCCATATATATTGTTGCTTCATATTGTTTAGAAACTTATTTTGATGAGTTTATATCATGTGTTTAAGCTTTGTTTTTATCAAAATTTATTTTGGAGTTTATTGTCAAAAACAAGTATATTTTATTTACTATGTGTATTGGATCAGTTTCATACACACTATGCTTCAAATGTGTTTTGATATCTTGTTTTTGTATTTGTACAATTTAAAAAAAACTATTTTTTCATTTGAAAAATACCGGTTTTGGTTTATGCTTTAATTTCTTTATCTCTAAAATAGTTCACATGTTTGTAATATGTGTTGATATTTGATCACACAAATTTGTGCTACATAGTATTTTAATGAACTTATTTTTGTGGGATTTATGGAGATTTTATGGTATTTAAAATGTATTACAAAAGATGTTAAAAATTGGGTTTTTGGGCTGCTTGCAGGCTACCGAGCGGTCGACCGACGTGCACACATGCACGAGCCCAAGTGCGGTCGACCGACTGGCTCAAGCCCACTCTCAGGCTTGGCTCGGTCGACCAAGCAGTCGACCGACAGAGAGTTGTAACTCTCTGGGTTTTGGGTGCGGTCGATCGGGCGGCCCCAACGGTCATAAAATTGACCATTGGCCGGTCGACTGGGCGGTCGACCAACAGACTAATTTGGCCCCAACGGTTAGTTTTTTTACAGCCTTTCATGAGTCTTTTGGCCAGCTTTTGGGTATGATTTTTACAAGTATTTTCAAGAGTTCTTTCACAGAGTTTTTCAACAAGTTTTAGAACTTCATTTCTATGTCAATAGAGAGTTTACCAAAAGTGTTTCTCTTGTGTTTTTAAAAGCATTTTCTTGAGTTTTTCACTTCCACATTTATTTAATTTTCTCACACAATCTTGAGCTATTCATTGTTATATACATCCTCTAAGATCCTTGTTGTGAGAGTGTTTGTTGGTGATCAAGAGAAGTGATCACCAAGTGTTCCATTCTTTGTTATTTGGAGGAGTTGAAGAGGTTGTGGCTTCGGCAAGATTGCGGGTTCACGCGTGTTCATGCGGGAACAAGTGAGGGACTTGAGGGTCCAAGAGTTCTTGAGGGAGTTCGTTGTAGGTGTTGCGACACCGAGTGATCTTGCGGGATCGTTTTTAGTGGAAATCCTTTAAAGTGGTGAAGACGGAGACGTAGAGCAAGTGACTCGAACCTCAAAATAATTCTCCTGTGTTTGCGATTGTTCATCTCTCTCTCATCTCACTTGTGTTTATATCTTACTTGCTCTTATTATTTACATTTTTATATGCTTGATATTTACTTATGCTTAATTGTCATATATGCTTGGGATTGTTTGATATCTTGCATGCTCTCATATTATTCATATCTTCACATGCCTGATATTGTTTGTATTTGTGCTCACACTAATATTGAACTAAGAGAGCTATAGTTGCACCTCAACTCTTAATTTAGAGGAATCTTGAGGAGAAGTTCAGAGCCCTTCAGCGGGAATTCGGCTTCACTTTTTGGTTATATATTGTGTGATTGTTTTAGTTTGCATAATAGTTTCTAATTCCGAATTGTTTTGCATTTGATTAGCACATCACTTATTCACCCCCCTCTAGGTGATCTTGTGCACCAATTGTTTACAAGTAATAAAGTGATAAGTAGAGTGTCGAACCCATGAGGATTGTTATCTTATTAAGTATCAAAGGTGTATTGACTCAAAGATTTTTTTAAATAAAGATATGAAATTGAAATAGACTAAAAAGATATTATCTTTGGATAGAAAAAACACTAAGATAATTGATTTCAATAATTTAATAATTCTAATTAACAAGTTAATTATGTTAGTAACTACTACTTATGTTAACAATTGAAAAATCCTATTTTAATTAATAATCTCTATTGAGGAATATTAAATCTAACTTTGAATTAGAACTCACAATCTGATTTGTGATTTTTTCTTAAGACTGTACAAGTTATACTTCTCCTATCGATCTCAGCTTGTAGGAAGTTGCTTTTATTCGTTGATACATTGCTAGGTTATCTTCTATCGGTCTCCAATCTAGTCATCTTTATAATTGTTGCAATCCATTAATAACTTGGAAAACCAGAATAAAAACTTAACATAGAAAGATTTAACATGAACGGAGTAATGTAATAGAAACCAACACAATAACAAATTTAAACCTTCATATAAATTGCCTACATCAATGCCATAACTATAAAGAATTAGTTCATGATAAAGAAGTTGCAAAACAATAAACATGAATTTTATCTTCATATAGTAAATTAAAAGAGAAAAAAAGTTAACACCAATTTGGGATCACATCTAATCTTTAGTTGCCACTTCTCCTTTGATCTTTTTCTAAAGCATCAAAATATCTTCTCTAAAAATTAGAATTTTATATAAGAAAGAGTATTACAAGAGAGAAACTAAAACCTAAATTGTAGAGCTTGATTCTATTCTCTATTTTCTACTAAAAAGCTTATTGTTTTACAAGAGATTGCTGCTGTATTTAGACCCTAGAGATCTATTCCAGTAAGAGATACAAGGAGAACTCCATATCCAACTTCATCTCGGTATTGGTATGTGATTCTGCTTTGTATGCAGCTAGCTGACGGTAATTTCTGAAAACGGAAAATCAAACGATTGAACTAAAAAAGTTGTCAACATAAAAGTTGTAGTCCTTTCAATACTCTTTCTGTAGCATCTTGAATCATCTTATTGGATTTCTGTAGCGAAAGTTATGATCAAAATATTAAACATGTGCAGTCTGAATCTGATTCTGATTTTGTTCTGGCTTATGTTGAAAAGTCAACGGCGAATCCGCCATAGTCAACGACGAATCTGCCATTTGACTTTGACTTTTGACCCTTAAACTTTGGTAAAATCTTCTATATGATGTATATTCTCTATTGGACTCTCTGATTTCATCCTTCGGTCTCTGTATCAGTGAAATTCTTGCTGCAACTCTTATTTTCATCGCTTTTCAGGTTTTTCTTCAAAATTGCTCTTGATTTTATATCTGCAAAATTGTAAACAAAACTACCCATGTAGAATCAAATGTGACAAAAATAGGTATAAAAGGAACATAAAATATACATGAAAATCATAATTATAGTTGGTTCTTATGAAATAAAGGGACCGATAATGTCGAGTTCTTTTTTAATAATTTTTAATATGGCTACAAATAAAATGCCATATGCTAACCCACGAAAACTACATCTAACTTCTACTAAAATGTTACATATCTACCTTGTAATGCTGTCTCCACTATTTTGCATGCTAGTAAAGATTAAGCTATGATTATGTGATAAGTTTCAAACTTCAGCAAATTAATTAAGTAAAAATTGTTTAATCGTGAGGTTTCCTACTAATGGCATATCTAGTATAGGACAATGTGGTGAAATTCTGGCACAAGCTGGAGGTACTATTGTGACAAACAAATTGTGGAAAGAAACCTGCTGATCTTGCAGTGTTATCTTAATATGCTTCCGCTACCTGACAACATATTGGGAATAGCATGTTTAACAAGTTGAGATATGCCCATATTGAATGGCAAACTTTGCCGAATCTATAATCTTTTTGGGTGGCGATAATATTACACCCTGCCAAACGCAAACACCATGTTTTAAAAAATAATAATTTATGTTTCTTTCTTATGCTTCTAGAACTGAAATAAATATTCATTCACTATCAGTGGCCCATATCATGATCAGCGAGGAGTTGGCAGGGGCGTTATGTATCCCATCGATCTTTTATGGCACTTGTGTCTTTCCTTATCTTTGGTTTCTGCCAATCTTTTTCAATTAGTTATGGATTCATGCATTGTAAAGTAATGTAACCAAAGACAATCAAAATACAGGATTATGGAACTTCTGCATGTCTCTTTGGTAGGGCAGCTTTATCATCTTGTTCTTGGTCTTTTTGGCCTCGCCCATTATTTTTAAGATTTGTCTATTCATCTATGTAGTAGGCTGTTCCCCTGCGGTTGGTTCAACCCGTTGGCCTGGGTCGGTTAGAGCACAAGTTCCCTACGAGTCACCGGTTCGAACCCCGCAATGTCGACATTTATTCTCCACCCGACGTGGATCTGGTCAGGCCCCGGGTTTGCTCCCCGAAAGTCGCTGGTGAATCCCGTCGGTGGTTGAGTTAATTAGCAAAAAGAAAAAAAAAAAAAGAGAGAGAATCTATGCAGTAGGCTGAGTGTGAGGAGGATTGAAGAGAAGACAAGTAGTGACTCATAATTTGTCATATTTCCACCTCTTCTTGAAGTTTAGGGAAATGGGACCCATGTGGTTGTTTTAGGATTGGAGTAGTTTATCAGTGGGTCATTTCTTTCTTGTCCCTTTGCTTGTTGCCATGTTCTGTATTTTATTAGTTTTTCTTCATTGGCTGGTTAATGTGGGGGCCTCATATCTTTGGCGTGATCTCTTCTTTAAATTTTATTCTTTAAATTTTAAACCACTATTTTAGTATGCCCTCTTGTTTGTTTTTGTGCTTTCATTTTCTTTTTTTTATATATGTATCTACATATTTGCTGCTTAGTAGGACTACTGACTACTGAAATCTTGAACTTGAAATGGTTCAGGGAATCCTAATACCCAAATCTAACTTGAACAAGGCATGGCTCGATTGTGGCTTGAAATCATCACTAAGTTGGGACTATAATGTAATGATCTTGATTGGCTTGACTGAATTTTACATGTTGAATATGTTTACTTTTTATATTAATTGGGTCTGTTTATATCAGTTGAGTCATTTGAACCAATCTCAACCGCAGTAGATTTCTAATAGCTAAGTTGGAAGCAAGATTATATGTATAGGCATTTTCAGAAAAAGCCATTTCTGATTTGCTAAATTTCCCTAAATTTCAATTGGCTGGCCCAAAATGGCTCTGAGAAAATTTTACACTAACTCGAGTATTGGTAGGTTTATGTCTCCATGTGATACATGCTCTGGCATTACTATCCAAGGAGGTACCGGTAGTTATATAACCTTCACATTTGACTTTATATTTGTTATTTATTGCCAATCCAGTTTTTTTTGTGCTGTAGATAAATTTGAGTGTAATACTTGTATAGGCAGTTCGATGGTGATGGGATGAATCCCACTTCTTCAGCCCCAGTGGTTATAGTAGATTGCTGAGGGTATATTAAAAAGCATGTTAGTCTGTTCTTTTCCCAAAATAGATAACTAGTTGAAGTTGTATTTTATGAATCTTAATTTGTATCTTGTCGCAATCTTGTATCCTTGTCTGTTCGTAGTTGAAAAAGGAGGAGAAGAATACCCCCATCTTTGAGACCAACTACCGTAGCTACAAATATTCTTCATCTATGTCTGTCATCCCTGAATTTTTTTTTTTTTGCAGTTTCTTGTTTCTTTGTTTAAGATCCACGTCACCTGTACCTAATTATTTAGACAAAGTCATGTTCTGTTTGGTGCCCATAAAGAGTCATTGGTTGTCTTGTCTGGTTCTGGCTGTTGTGGTTTCATTGTCCAACTTTCCCCTCCTAGTTCCTTTGTAAATCTGAAAGCTCAGCAACAAGCCAACAACCTTTGCAATAATTATCTTTCAAGAATCAAGCAGTATAAAGTTGATTGACACAAGTGAGATTATGAGATCTCCTCTAGTGATTATTCAGTACCAAAACCCATCCAAGTATTTAGAAAAACTGACCTATTGCCTTATTCCTGTCAGGGATCATCACTAGGAGGCCCTATCAGTCAATTCTTATATGGAGGTAGAAGGTACTCCTAGTGGCTTCTTCAGCGATGCCATAGAAGAACGCCAGATCGAGGAGGAACCACTAAAGAAATGTGGTGGAGGTTCTGAAACCACCCCACAACCAGCAGTGTCGGCCAGTGGGTGCTTCGACTGCAACATCTGCTTGGACTTTGCAGTTGATCCTGTTGTTACTCTCTGTGGCCACCTCTACTGCTGGCCGTGCATCTACAGATGGCTGCAGAGCGAGAGTGTCACTGTTCATCAGTGCCCAGTCTGCAAGGCCTCGCTCTCCCAGGACTCCCTTGTCCCCCTCTATGGCCGTGGTCACAACACCAAGCAGTCCAACCAGAGCTTTGACATCCCACGACGGCCCAACTTTTCAATCCATCACAGAGGGCAGACGGAGATTGAGCCCGAATCTGCAGAATCCGATGAGGAAGACAACTTCAGCAATAACCATCCGGTTCCAGTCCACAGACATCGACACCACCACCATCACCACCCTTACTCTCGTTACGTGTCAGCACCTTCGTCACCCTCTTTCGGAACAACGAGTAGAGTGATCCATTCAACGGCCGGGGGGACGCTCGGTGGAATGGCAATTGCGGTGCTCCCTTCGGTGCTTCGGAACCATCAGGCGATGGCGAGCATGCCCTTCTCAGCTCCAAGTCCGCATCACGTTGGTGGCAATGGAGGAAACCCGAGACAGAGGCGGCAGGAGATGGAGGTCGAGAGCTCCCTCCACCAGATATGGGTGTTTCTCTTCTGCTGCGCCATGCTCTGCCTCCTCTTGTCCTGAGCCCTGGACTCAGGAGGTCGTTGCTGTTACACTTGTAAATAAAGTTTTACCGAATCGTCTCTCTTTGGTCACACCCCATGGAACAGGGGCTGTGGGAGAGGGGAAGCAGAATATCAGTGAAAGCAGTAAGATGCCTGATATTTTTGTGATGAGTGAAGAACTTGGCAAGGGAACATAGCATCAAATATTTTCAGTATTCGAGTTCTTCCGTTGTCAATGGTTAGCTTGTAATGACATTATATTGTTTATGATGCCATAACTGGTCCATTACATTTCTAGATAATGTCATGATACCATAACTCTTCTCATAGTACTTATAATTGGTATATTCCCTAATCTCTTGTACTATTTTTATTACTAGTATGGCTGTCATCTTCTTTCACAGTCAGGCTATTTGTACAAGGTTCCACCATTCAAATTGTAGGGCAGATGATTTTAATTTTTTCTCTGGAAGCATACTGACCAGCCAATCTGCAGAATTGAGGATAACTCAAGTTATATAAAGTTATTCTTATTTCGAAAGTTATGGCATATGATGATGATTGATATCTTTCTACGTATTTTGTCTGTGATGGGTTGGTGGGTAACATCTAAGGGAATAAAGAAAAAAGAAAAGAATCTGTGTAAGTTTGTTGTTTGTTTGGTTGCAAGTATGATTGCACTCTCTAAATCTAAATGGTGTTGTGGTGTTATTTTTATTGCAGTCCTATCTTTTGTTTATAATTGTGATTGTAAGGTGTGTTGTTATCAATGCAATCTCACCTTTCAATTGATAATGAATGTAATTGACTTGAGAAATGCTATTTGTATTTATTTTTTATATTATATTATACTACTATATTATGAATAGTATGTCATACCCTCATAAATTGTAGCTTTCAGTCTCATTAATTTCTAGTGTGACTCACAGTTTATAGAGTCGTAATTTAATGTAATATAAAAAAATAATACAAATAGCACTCTTCTTGAGTTTTCTTGTTTAGATATTTCGATAATCTTTTTAATGCATTCACAGTCAACTCATATGTGGTCTCAACAACAAGTGATGTATTGTGATTCATGAAGATTTGGTTTACTTTTTGATTTCGATGTTTGCATAAACGTCTCCCAGTCGATAAGTCAACTTTTCATCCACCACCTTCAACTATTAGGATTTGCGTATGATGGAAACTTATTGCCTTTTTTCGGCCTAATGTTTCAACTCTTTTGGTTGTCGTCGACATTTTTAGACTGACAAAACATTAAAATCCATTGTATCACCTTTATCTCCCCTTTATTTTACGTATTTTCCATCCTATGCGAAGAAGCTTAAGTTCTTTTCTGAAACAGAACCCTAAAATGTTTTATTATGTATTTTATATTAAGGGAGAACTTTTGGGGGGAAAAATAGATAGTTGACATTGAAAAACTTTAGAGCCCTTTAAAATAGCAACAATATATATTATCGTAGCTCATAACATGGTGCTACATCTAGCCATCAAAAGTATGACTCTGAGGCTAAAATTAGAGTAACTTGACTTTGCTAAGGGGGATTTCGCCTGGGCCTCCTAGATTAAAATTAATTAACGAAAACTTCAATAACAACTTTTTTCCCCCTGAACCTCATTTTTCTTAGCGAGCGCTAGATTGTAGACATGTGTCTATCGGAGTTTTAATCACGATATGAAAAAAGACCAAAATAACCCCGTTTAAATTTTTAACCTGGACCATAACTGCAACTGAAAGCAGTCCGCAACTGCGAATGCGATTTGGTGAGAACTGTGATTTCAATTGTGACTGTGGATTTTGTCTTAATAACAATGCAAGCATTCCTAATGATAGTGGTTGCAGTCCTTATGGTCACAGGTCACAGTTCTTAGTATGAGGATTGCGATCATCTCTTTTCTAACTATATAACTAACCTCTAAAATCATATTGTGTACATAAAATTAGCTTCTTTATAAGGACTGCAACCGTGGTCGCACCCATGCTTAAAATTATAAAAAAACATTCATTAATTATAAGAACTGCAATCATGAGTACACAAGTGTGAAGCTTAGCACTTTCTATTAGAAGTGCGACCTGGATCACAAGCATGAGTGAACTAATATAGTTCTTATTATTTTTAAAATCTGCGATCAAGAATGCAGTATGTTAAAAGATAATCTACTAAACATATTTATGGTTGCAATCTTGATCGCATTATTGAATTAAAATTAAAAACTATTAAACTAACAACGATGTAGCATAAAAAAACAAAATATATCATAAACAGAAAAATTATTTCCTTAAGCAGTAACTAATCCATATTTACAATGCACGTAGATTTATAATGATTTTCATATACACACCGACTACACTTCTTCCTTTTTGGTGATGATCTCATGTTTTCAACTCTATTCTTTTTAGGTCTTTCTAGGGGACGTTTAGCATCAGGCAATAATATTGCTGGATTATCACGAACTTCATTGTCATTAATACTCATCAAAATAGGCTGTATAGACTGATTGTAAGAAAGCCAGAATGTAGAAGTTAGGAAAAACTGATGACAATACTTATGCAGAGATCCTCCAATGCTACTAATGGAAGCAACATTATGAGAACAAGGAAGATCCTTAATTTTGTACACCGAGTGTCAGCAGTCGACATGCTTAGAACTCTGTCGACTGTCCTGGTACCTGGACATAAATGTATTTTTATTTTAAAAAAATACTTTGTAAATCATAAAATATAATATATTTATGGTAAAAATATATATGTTTAGAAAACTAAACATATTTTAAACTATATATCACAAACAATATTAAAACTTGATTTTTTAAAATAAACAACACAAAAATCATGAAATTGATTTTAAAAAACTTATGTGTGTGTATGCATATCTTCTTTGAGCATCAATTCACTAAATTAAACTTTAACAAAACTATATATCTTACATACTATCCAAAATGAGACTCAATATACAAGATCTTCAAATTGAGATTCTTCAACTTGTCTTCTTGAACTTAAAATCAATCTTGAATCAATCTTGATATAATCTTGTTGAATTGATCTTAATATCTCATGTTGAATCTAAGTATCTCATTCTTGAATAAACCTGTGTACTTTAACGAAATCTAAACTTTATTAGTACCACCAAACTTTATGAGATTCAGAATCATCAAAATAATGAGTGATTGGGCGTTTGAGCCAACATCTTGATGGTGGATGTAATCGGAGGTTGATGGACAAATAAGTGGATGCATCACTATCAAGAAGTTTAGGTGGGAGGAGCACCTTAGTTTGGAGAAGGGGACTAGCCTTATCAGTATCAGTAACTATCTATCTTCCATCTTTAGTTTATATATGCTTTAAATTGGATTGTTAGCATATCACAGTTTATATATTTTATTTTATATATTTAAATGCAAATCTAGTTAAAACTTGTGATATACTTGTATAGCCTTTGAGAAACACTCTTGACTTTGTGTCAAACTTGATTCATATTTTTTGTATACTCAATTTTGATTTAGTTATATGTGTATATCCTAATTTTGATGATTCTTATATTTATACATGTACTCTCTTTAATTTTTTTTTAAAATTGAAATAGTATTTTAAATCAATTTTGAAATCATTCTTTGCAATTGGTATTTTCAAACTATTTTTAAATACTTTCAACTAATTATTTTTTAAAATGCCTACCCTTTGTGAGTGGATGGTTGGGTGATATGTCTTGTATGATTTATTTGACTATTCCTTATAGGTTGGTGAAAGAAATGAGTTATACATATAATTTACATGATATTTGATTTTTATATACTCATTCATGATTGCCTATATATGTATGCTTCAAATTTTAAATCGTATTAAATTTCAAATGATATACATATATATATGATTGATTGACTGTGCTTGATTTAAAATTATTCATGCATGTTTTTATGAATGTTCTTTAGCACAAATTAATTTAGTACTAAGCTTATTTAATTAAAATTAGTATAATGGATTAGTATCATTTACAATTGGTGTCATAAGTGGTATCACTTTCTATTGTGCTTTAATCGATATGATTTTTTTAAGCTTATGCAATTATTTTGTTAGTATTTTAAAAAAGAGGAGAATTTTTTTTAAAATGGATTTGTTTTACTTTTTTTTCTAAATAGGGGAGATAAATTAGAATCATTTTAATTTCAATTGATATTATTTTAATTTTCAATTGGTTTTAGATTTCAATTGCTTGGTATTAATATGTTTCAATTGGATTCAATATCTTTTGCATGTTTTTTTCTTAAAATTCGTATAGAATTTATCTAAGATTTACAATAGGTTTATCTAAAATAATTTTAAGATTTACAATTGATTTATCCCAGATTTCAATTGGTATTCTCAATTGGATTGGTTTATCTAAAATTTATAATTGGTATTTGTGTTTATTGACCATTGGTATTGGTTTATCTATTGTCTTAGAAAATCAAATTTCAATTGTTCTCTAAATTTGTTCTTGATATATATTACCTATATGCAAGGGCAGTTAACTTAATGTCTCCCATATATATAGATTTATGATGAGTGTATTGTATTGTTGGGATTTGAGTCGAACAAATAGTCCCACATCAGCTAGACGTGGGGATGGTCTTGGATATATAAGGATTTGGGCACCTCCACCTAGAAGGCTTGTCTTTTAGGATGGTGCCCCAAGTCCTTCAAGTGGTATCAGAGCTATGCCCCGAACTTAATCGTGTGTGTGGGTGATGTTCGACGATGTAGATCCCCCAATGGCGCAAAGGCGTAATGGGCCTGCCCACCCTACTGGCGCAAAAAGACGCAATAGACCCCTGTGAAGCTAATGTTGGGCTCTCGAGAAATTTGACAGTGGTACTCCTTGTAATAGGCGCTCGCCTGTTACGCGGTGTAGAGGAGTGACCGACTACAGTTGGTACTTCACATAAGGCGTGCCGCAACCCCACGCAGTGAAGAGTTGAATCTCGATAGAGCATTTGATCTTCCAGTGTGAAGATAGTTGAGCTTACAGGAAAGACTCCTTGTTCGAGAGGAGGATTGTTGGGATTTGAGTCGAACAAATAGTCCTATATCGGCTAGACGTGGGGATGGTCTTGGGTATATAAGGATTTGGGCAACCCACCTAGAAGGCTAGTCTTTTAGGATAGTGCCCCAAGTCCTTCATGTATAAAGAAGAGCTTGATCTCTCTTCTCTATATCCTACACGTGTGATCATGTATATTTGATCTCTCTTCTCTATATCCTACACGTATGTAGGGGGAGCTTAACATCTCTATCTACATGAGCTTGATCTCTCTTCTCTATATCCTACACGTGTGTAGGGGGAGCTTAACATCTCTATCTACATGAGCTTGATCTCTCTTCTCTATATCCTACACATGTGTAGTGGGGAGCTTAACATCTCTATCTATATAGGTATACTATATATTATACCTATATGGTTTAGAGTTTAGTCATCCCTTCTCCATGTAATACATGTATGTATACTTATTTGTGTTTCTTTACTCTTTTTGATGAAGTGACAAAAAGAGGGAGAGAAATTGAGTGTTTAGAAATTAAAGTGTTTATATATATGCATGTTTTAGTTTTTATGCAAACTTGTTTTAGGGGGAGAGAAAATTAAGTGTTTATATACATATATGTTTGATGTTAATTGAGCTTTAATGAAATATCTTGTTATTTATTTGCTATGCATGAGTTAAATGGGAGCTTTTACAAAGCTTTTTTCTAATACATGCATATATAACTTTATAAGTTTTATCATTATCAAAAAGGGAGATATAGTTGGCCCAAAGGTCCATCACTCTAGTTTTAATGATGATTAACTTATGTAACTATAGTACTAATGATCTTGCGTTATTTAAGTTTCAAATATTAAGTAAGATCTTAGTTCGGTGTTTAGCTTTTCAAAAAGACTCAAAGTAAATATTTGAATCTAGCACGTGTTGATTCAAGAGCTCAAGCATAAAAAAACACATCAAGAACTCAAGGAGTTTAGCTCTAAGAAATCAAGTTTTGATCGAGTTAAGATAAGGAGAAAAATCATATCAAGAAAGAAGACTCTAGTTTATAAGGTTGTGTTTTAGATTTTTATAAAGTTTAGATTAGACTAGATTTCTCAAGCTTACACACACAAGAGTTTGATATTGGTTTTCAAGAAAAAAAGTATTGGCTTTCGGTTTAACTAGTTTGTGTTCTTTTATGAAAAGAAATTCCGAAAAAAAGTTCATATTATTTTATATATCTATTAGATTTTATCCATACACATTGGTACTTTAAATGAGTTTGAGAAACTTGTTTCTGTATTTATACAAGTTTTAAAAAAACTTGTTTTTCAATTTAAAGTTTAGTTTTTGGACAAATAACTTTTATATAGTTTATGTTTTTCAAAATTGTATTTAATATCTCAAAAAGAAGTTCATATGTTTGTAATATATGTTGATTTTTAATCCCACATATTCGTGCTCAAATGTTATAAGAACTTATTTTTGTAAATTTTATAGAAATTTATTGAGATTTAAATTTTTTTAAAGAAACAACAAAATTTTGTTCTTTGGCCTGGGCCGGTCGATCGATGGTGTCACAAGCCACTGGCTTGTGTATACGGTCGACCGAGCAGTCAACCAAACGTGCACAAAGAATTGGTTTGTGCACGCGGTCGACCTCACGGTATCGTTTGGTAGCTGGTATGGACGGTCGACCGGCCGGGCAAACAACTCTGCTTTGGACGGTCGACCAGGCAGTCGACCGCACTGCTGCCAAAACAGCAGTTTGCCTCAAATTTCTATATTTTGAATTTCTGATTTTTATTTTATTCCCAAACAGTTATATTTTACTTTATTTGGGTTTAATTATTATTTTAATGACTAGGATTAGTCTCTAATGGTCTCATCCCATTTCCTATAAATAGGACCCATAGTAGAGAGTTTTCAAATAAGTTTTACAAGATTTCAAAATTCAAAAATCAAGTTTTAAGTTTTTAAAAAAGATTTCAAAAATCAAGAAAACAATTTTTTGGGAAAAATCATTTTTTGTGCTATATATTCATACATCTTCAAAGAAGTTTTCCCGATAGTTTTTCTTAAGATTTTCACTTTCATCTTTTTAGTTTTTTCTCATATAAGCTTGAGCCAATCTTCTCTACCTACTTTTTAAAAGTTTTGTTTGAGAGAGAGTTCATTATTTGTGGTCAAGGAGATTGATCACCAAGTGTTCATCGTTGTATTTGAAGAGGTTTGAGGTTGCGACCTCGAAGTGGCTTGCAGCCTCGTGTTGTAGGTATTGCGGCACCGAGTAAGAGACTTGCGGGTCCAAGAGTTCTTGAAGGAACTTATATTTTTGAGTGATCTTGTGGGATCATGCATAGTGAAAATCCTTCATTGCAGTGAAGGTGGGGACGTAAAGCAAGTGGCTCGAAGCTCGAAATAATTTTCCCATGTTTGTGATTGTTCATCTCTCTTTCTCTCAACTCAACTCTACTCACTCTAAGTTTATATCTTGCTTACTATTAGTTGCTTGTCCTTATATGCTTGATATAGTTTCATATGCTTGCACTTGTTTGAACTAAAAAAGCAATTAAGCACCTCAAGTCTTATAAAAGAGGAACCATGAGGAGAAATTTTAGAGCCCTTCTCCGGGAATTCGGCTCACTTCTTGGTCTATAGTTGTGTGTTAGTTTTTGTTAGTATAAGTTTTTAAATTTTGTATTTTGATTAGCACATTACCTATTCACCCTCTCTAGGTGATTTACATAATGAGCATGCAAGATATAAAAACAAGAGTGAGATGAGAGAGAGAGAGAGAGACAGCAGCAATAGCAAATAGGGAGATTTGTTTCGAGGTTCGAGTAACTTGTTCTACGTCTCCACCTTCACTGTAATGAAGGATTTTCACTATAATTGATTCCGCAAGATCACTCGATGCTATAATAGCTACAAGTTTCCTCACTCGTTCCTGCAAGAACACAATGCACGAACCCGCAAGCTCGCTTGAGGCCGCAGCCTTTAATCACTCAATAAAAAGAAATGAAATACTGATCAAGACTCTTAACCATAAACAAAACTCTCTCAAAAATAACAATTCAATATAATAGATATAGAGATGATGGCTCAAGCTTGTGTGAGAAAACTAGAGAAGATTGGAAGTTAAAAGCAAAAGAAAATTTGTAAATTGTAATATAAATCAAAGAAGAATGAATTCTACAAACAGTTATTGTTTTTTCACAAAACACTTGATGACAGGTGTAAGTGTGGTGACTTTAGTGGCTCAAGCAATGCATACTTTCAGCGCCAAAGATAACAAACTAGCATTTGCAAACATGTCATACAATGGGGTGATCGAGGACATATGAGAGTTAGATTACACTATTTTTCGTGTTCCTGTATACTAGTGTAAGTGGGTATAGAATTATAATGGCATCAAGGTCGACGAGTTAGGATTCATTCTAGTGGATATTAACAAAGAGAATCATAAAGAGGACACATTCATGTCGGCATTGCAAGCAAAATATTTATTTTACATCACAAATTCTATTGTTAAAAAGCAGTCCATTGTTCACTTGATGAAGTTAAAAAATTACAACTGATTGTGATGATGAGAATGATACAAAGGGTAATATTGATGAGGTTCCCTCTTTTCTCTGAGATTAACAAGAAGGGATAATACTGATGGTGATGATGTGAATGATAACGTCGCGAACAATGAGTTTTACATATGAGATGATCATTTTGAAGGAATATTGGTTAAGAAAAGTTGTACAAAAATCAGAAAGAATAAATGTAACTCTATTTATATGTTATAAATTTTATTTATTTATGAAATTTACTGTTTCTTTCTTTCATATATTATTGATGAGGTTCTAATTTTTAATGTTTATGTTCTTCAATAGGCATATGGATTCATCACTGGCAGTCAAGATGCCTCAAAGAAGAGGGCTCGAGGCCCCACTCACATAGCTCACCTCATTTTAATGAGAAATCAGAATAGAAAACGTAATGCAGAGTTGAATGAGAGTAATGCACCACTTAGTGAAGCAGCCAAGGAATTGAGTAGCTAGATTGGATGTGTTGCTCATCATTACATCCCTATTGACATCAGGGATTGGCGTGCGGTTTCTACAGAGTTGAAGAATAAGATCTGGGATGATATTTTGGTAAGCAAATTTAGAATAATTTAATTATCTATATATACTAAATTTATTTTTTTATAAGTGGATTAATGGTTTATTTACTTACTCACTAGTACAGAAAAGGAATTTCACATTAGTTCTTAGCTGATGTTGAAAAAATAAAGTACCCGACGTCTATCTGGCTGACGTGGAAAGTCTTTAACTTTCCACATCGATTTTTATGTAATGTGATAAGTAAATATTTAATGTCAGTTTTTTTGATAACCGACATAAAAAACTATGACTTTCCATGTCGATTATAAAAAAAGCCGACGTGTAAAGTTTCTTTTAACTTTAGATTACAACAACTTTCCACGTCGATTAGTAAAAACACCGACATGGAAAACACATCTTTCAACATGGGTTCTGTTTAGAACCGACCTTGAAAGTAATATTAGACATTGATTTTTGTACTAACAGACATTGAACGTCTGTATGACGTCGGTTTAGAACCGACATAGTATATTATAATATTTCTTTTTAAAAATTATATATACAGCAACTGTCTGTACATATCAAACAGAATCATATTAGACACACGATTGTAACCAACCAACCAGACAGAGTACTCAGTAACAGAATCCCACACATGCATATATATTATCAAACAAAGAATTAATATGGCCAATCAATCCACACATACATATCAGACATTACAAAGTATCCACACATACATAGTAGACATTACAAAATATCCAGAATTCAATAAAAAATTCATCTAATACAGAATCCAATACAAACTCGTATAATCCAGAATCTAATACAAATATGACAATCTAGAATTCAATACAAACATATAACTTATCCAATCCAGAATCCAATACAAGCTTTGAGATCCCCACAAGTGATCATCCTACAATGAAAACTCTTACAAAAAATATGGATAAAGGCATGAATTGTACACATGTAAAGTGAAATGACAAGTACCAAATATGTGCACCAAACATTTATGTTTGTGCGGTGGTGGTGGGGGTGTGTGTGTGTTTGTGTGTGTTGGTGGTGCTGGTGCTGGTGGTGGGGGTGTATGTGTGTGTTTGTGTGTGCTGGTGTGTGGTGTTGGTGTGGTGTTGATAGTGTGTATGCGTGTGCACCAGACTTGATGTGTGTGCGCGCGCCATTTTTGATATGTGTTTGTGTGTCTGTGTTATGCTTGATGTGTGAGTGTGGGTGTTGGAATTGTGTGTGTGTCCCATGCTTGATGTATGTGGTGATGGTGGTGGTGGTGGGGGGGGGGGTGGGTGTGGGTGTGCGTGCGTGCGTATGTGTGATATAAGTCGACTTTTAAAATGTATTAGTCGACTATACAGAGATATTAGTCAACAAATCAGACAAAATCCAAGAATCCAACTCTTTGCTGTAGAAAGTAGTCAACTATACTTGAAGTATAAGTCGACTAGGCTAAACTTAAGTCGACTAATAAGGCTTATAAGTCAATTTAACATGCACTAGTCCTGTACATGTCTGTGCTTGACTTTTGAAGTTTGTAACACCTCTATCTGAACTTGAATTCTTCTCCAAAGAATATGTGTGTGTATCATGTTTGATAAATGAGTATGTGTGGGTGCTGTGTGTGCCATGCTTGATATGTGTGTGTGTGGTGGCGGTGGTAGTGGTGGGGGGGGGGTGTGTGTGGTGTGTGAAAACATGCATAAATTAAGAAAAAAAAAAAAATTAACACAATATATACCATCTCTAGTAAAAGCAAATCATGCATCGATTCTCGGGGCTCTCGCTCGATCTACCTGTAATGAGAATGAGAAAATTTTAGCACAATACATGACACACACATTAAATACAAGATTCACCCAAAAATTACTTTCCATCAATAAACTTCATCACATAACTCGCCCACTCTTCCTAAACTTCCAACAATTCTTTATCTATATATGCCATTTTATTTTCATCAAACTGCAAAACATATTTAGTTTTTGTTTATGTTAATTTGTAATACTAACAAAAAAAGCATAAATTTGATTTAGTTTAGAGGATTATATTTTTTTTGGAATAGGATTAATTTGCAATGTAATGATTTGACGCATAAACATTATAATATAATATTCACAAACAACAGAATCTGCTTGATGTAGATACTACAAGAATTGAAATATATATGTTAGGCCAAGATTAAAACTTAAAGTTTTTTCATCAGTTTCGAAAGAATTACCTGAATCCTCCTCCATTAAGTAAGTCTACCCCGTTTGCTTGGATTCAACATGGTGATCACCCTATTCATAAGTTACAGAAAATAAACAAAATTATTAACTAATATTTTAGAAGTATTTTGCATTAATAATATAAACAATATTAAATGTTATAAATCATTACTTTCTTAATATCTTTCCGCACTTTGCCCCGCAATGAGTCCAACCAGTATATAACAAAAGAGCTCGTGTCAATCACGCACAAAGTCCAATGACCACTACAAGATAAATTCATATATGAGAAATTAAATTAAATTATCAGACAATTAAATTTTATTATTAGAATATCAATACTTACCCTGTATTATATGACGCGAAATACAACTGGCTGGTCTGTCCACCTCTTCGCAATGTCTCCATGACATAGTGAGCCTTCGACTCTGTTTCATCTTGATGGGTAGTCACATGTGCTATATGGTATTAAAAGAATAAATTTACTTTACCACCAATACCACACACACATGTGACTACCCATCAAGATGAAATAGAGTCGAAGGCTAAATAATATATTGAATTAATAACACCATATATCATGTAAAGAGTAAATTTATTTTACCACCACAACCACACACACATCAAGCATAACACACCACCACCCACCACCATCACACACATGCACATCAAGCATGACACATCCCACCACCACCATCACCACACACAAGCATCAAGCACACACAACCACCACCACCCACATCCACACCCACACACACCCCTCCACCACCAACACACACAAACATGACACAGACACATTGATTGGTCAATGATATTGCATATTCGTTGTCACATCTCTGTATTTTTTCTTAAATAAACTCTGCTATTTAATCATTTTTATTATTTAATTCGTGCAAGTCTTTACTAAAGGAAATGAAGAGAAAACGAGCCCAAAAGCCCACTGAAATTCAGATTAAGGGCCTGTTAGTTTCGCCGTAAAACGCCGCAAGTCGTAAGTCGTAAAACTTCTTTTCCATTTTCAGCTGTTTGTTTTGCTGAAAAATAAGTTGCAAAATACAACTCTCATTTTCTCATTTGCAGTTGCTACAGTTAAATTTGTGGTCAATTAAATCTCACTTTTACACCGACATTTCCTACTTGCAGTTGCTACAATTAATTTTATGGTCATGTAAATCCCACTTGTAATTCAAAGCAGTTATTTGATAATCAATATATAATTTCATATTATTAAATATTTAATATTTATAATTGTGTTCAATTTCTTATTTAATTATTTTATATTTTAATCTTTAGTTTTTTATTATTTTTAATATTGTTTTAACATTTAATATTTTTATTTAATATTTTTGTTTGATACTTTATTATTTTATTAATACTTATACCAATTGTTTATTATTTTATTTAGAGTTAATATTTTATTAATATAACAATATTATACTTTAATATAAAATTACTATATATTTAATTATTTATTTTTTAATATAAGTAATTACTTTATTAATATTATAATATAGTTTATTATTATATTAATATTTTATTATGTTAATATTGTAATAATAATTCATTATAATAACATTATAAATTTTAATTATATTTTTTTTGTTAATTTATATTTTTATAATATTGCAATAATATTATAATAAAATTTAAAATTATAATAAATTTTCAAGTATTTTTAATATTATAATATTATAACTATATTTTATTATTTTTCTTAAGATTTTTTAATATTATGTTTTATTAGTATTCTTAAAATTTTATTAATGTTCTTTAGATTTTCTTAAAATTTTATATTATTTATTTAGTTAATATTTTAATAATATTTTACTAAATATACTAATATTTTATTAATATTATTGTTATAAATAAAATATTAAGATTATTAATATTTTATCTCAAATTTATTAATACATTTTAATTTGCAATAGTAGATTTTTTAATAGTATTTATAATATTTAAAGCACTGCTACAGTTAATTTTGTGGTCAATTTTTCTACTTACACTTTTACATTACCAACCAAACACCGTAAAACACAATATACTTTCTCATTTACACTTTCACTTTACCAACCAAACACCGTAAAATACAATATACTTTCTCATTTACACTTCACTTTATCAACCAAACACCATAAAACACAATATATTTTCTCTGCTACAGTTCACTTATCCCATTCTCATTTTACGACTTACGACTTGCGATGTTTTGCGGCGAAACAAACAGGCCCTAAATCAAAATCAAAGATGAAAGCAAATTTTCAGCTGAAGATCAGAACAAATCAGTGAGATAACACCAAATAAAAATTAGTTAAATTCAAATTTATATAGATCCATTTGGTTAGCTCAAAAATTAAAGAGGATATCATAACATCCAGAGCTCAAATGGAGAAACCAAGAGGATAACACATGCAAATAGAAAATCCAACACAGCCTCACCCCAGATTTGGCCATCTGGCCATAGAATTGCCACGGATCTGCCGCATTCCTTGCGGATTCGTCGCAATATTATAATCTCTAGGGAGTGTTTTCTCTCCCTATCTTCAGACGCTCTCGTTCTTTCCATTTTTGCTATAAATACCTGCAAATTCAGATGCCACAAGGGATGATTAGGCAGAGATAGATTATTAGTTTAGTTTTCACTCTAGTTTAGTATAGTTTTTTATTTTTCTTTTCATATAATTTTCAGTTTTCATTTATGTAAATTAGAAGAGATTATAGTTTCATAGGAGAATGAGAGTACAGCTTGCACTGAGGGTGAAACCGGTGTAAGTTTTTCTTCTTTTCTTTCATTGTTATTTTAACTGAATCAAAAGTTGCTTCTTATTCTTTATTCCTGTTTTTTTCTACTTCTCTCTTCCGTGTTTGTAAATCCAAATGATTCTGATAGCCTCGAATTTGCCTTGCCCTTGCAAGTGCCGTTGATGGCTTATGGTGATGGATAGTCATTTCTATGTTAGGGTAGCTTTCTCCTTCATTTCATAGTGTAGATCGGGAATGGGGAAGGTCCTATATGTCATGCTTCGATCGCCTTCAAGCCAGGGTACATCATCGATACGGATCAAAGGTAAGCAAGCGCCAAAGAGGTAAGTGTTTTATTTAGCTTTTCTTTATTCTCATATATAGGTTTAGAAAACGACTTCTAAAATACTAACTCTTTACTATTTTTACTTTCTTTGTATAAACCCATTTTCTATTTTCTCCATCTTCTCAATCTACCATTTTCTTCTTAACTTAACAATGACTCTTTTTCCTTTTCTTTACAAGTACAAGAGAAGAACTTTTAACCATCTTTAGTAAACTAAAAGAGAACTTGTAAATCACCTAGAGGGGGGTGAATAGGTGACAAGCTAATCAAATGTAAAACTAATGCGGAATTAAAACTAATTGTACAAATTAAAATTACTATGCAAACACACAAAGTATAACCAAAGAATGTAGCCGAATTCCCGGTGAAGGGCTCTAGACTATCTCCTCAAGATCCTCTAAATTAAGAGTTGAGGTACCACTATGACTCTCTTGGTTGAATACAAGTGTGAGCAAATATTTTCAAGCATATATCAATTAAGCATTAGATATATCAAGCATATAAAGAGATAAACAATATAAGCATGCAAGATATATCAACACAAGTGAGAGACAGAGAGAGAGATGAGCAATCACAAACATGGGAGAATTAATTCGAGGTTCGAGCACACTTGCTCTATGTCCCCATCTTCAACACTATGAAGGATTTTCACTATAATTGATCTCGTAAGATCACCCGGTGCCACAACACCTACAGCGAGCTCCCTCAAGAACTCTTAGACCCGCAAGTCTCTCACTTGTTCCCGCAAGAATAACACACGCAAGCACACTAGCTTGCCGAGGTCGCACCTGTACAATGAGCTTCCTCAAGAACTCTACACAATGCGACCCACAAGTTCGCCTCCTCAAATACAATGATGAAACCTTGGTGATCTCTACACTTTGATCATCAAAAGCACTCTCACAACAAAGCTCCTATAGGATAGATATGGCAATCGAAAAGCTCAAGCTAGTGTGAGAAAACAAGGTAGATAGAGTGGTAGAAAACTCAAAAGTCTCTTTTGAAAATACTCTTTAAAAACTCTCCTTTGATATGGAAGTTTTAGCCCAAAAATATGTGAAGAAAAATCCTAAGAAAGATGGGAAAGACTGGCTTTAAAACTTCTCCAAAATCTTATCTGAAACTAGCCAAAATAGTCCCCTTTTATAGAGCTACAAAAACTAGCCATTAGGGCAAATCCCCAGGCCAAATGACCTGTCGGTTGATCAGCCGGTCGACCGGCCAACGGTCATATTTAAAACCATTGGGGTTACAGGTCGACTGTCCGGTCGTTCGCACCCAGGTCTGGACTTGTCGGTCGACTGGTCGGTTGACCGAGGCAAGAACCAGAGAGCAAAGCTTTCTGGCCCAGATCCAGGGAGCAAAGTTTTCTGGCCCAGATCCAGAGAGTGAACTCTCTGGATCAGTCGACCGCCCGTCGATCGGCCCTCAAGCCAAGGCTGTGTGCACATTCTGTGCACATCGGTCGACCACTCGGTCAACCGACTCTGGCTCGGTCGACCTCTAGAAGGGCAGTCAGGGATAATTAGGGATTCAAACTTGGTCTTTAACATCCTATAAAATCCCATAAAATCACATAAAGTCCACAACAATAAGTTCTTTTAAATACTTTGAAATCCAAATATGTGTGATCAAAAGTCAATACATATTACAAATAAGTTGAACTACTTTTGCGATATAGAAATTTAGCTTTAAACCAAAAATCGTATTTTTCAAAATCAACCTTCAATTTGAAAAACGATTTTTTCAAAACTTAGTCAATTACAAAAACAAGAGATTTTGAACACTTTTGAAGCTTAGTGTGTATGGATATGATCCAATACACATATAAGATGAAATATCTATATTTTTGACAATAAACTCTAGAATAAGTTTTGATCAATACAAAACTTAAAAATCATGAACTAGAAATATCAAATAAGTTTTTTTAAATATTTGAGCCAATAATTTATATGGATGAAATCCAAAACATATATAAAACATGTAAACTTGTTTTGATGAACTCTATTCATGAAACATAAAGATATCTACTTTGAAGCTCAAAATCAAAACAATATTTTCTAAAATCAAAATTATTCTTATGAAAACATATATAAATTTTGTATGCGGTTTTAAGCATGAGCAATTCAGAACTAATCTATCCTTTATATTTTATCTAAAATTTAAAATCTTAACACTTATAAAACTAGACTCAAGTCTTAAAAATCTTCTCTTGAAAATCTTCTTCTCCTTCTTGACTTGGTCCAAACCTTGATCTAGTGAGCTAGACTCCTCTTGAGTATAAGATGCGATCTTGATGCGCGAGCTCTTGAATCAACACGTGCTAGCTTCAAAACTTGACTATGAATTTTTTGTTGAAGCTAAATACCGACTAAGATCTTGATAGAAAATTTGAAACTTAACAAACACAAGATCATTAGTACTATAACTACATGAGTTAATCATCATCAAAACTAGAGTGAAGGGCCTCTGGGCCAACAATCTCCCCTTTTTTGATGATGACAAAACTCATGGAGTTATATATGCATGGATTAAAGATAAGCTTCATAGAAGCTCCCCCTTAACTCATGCATAGTAAATAAACATATGAATATTCAATGTAAGCACATAAACTAAAAAACATATATGCATAAATAACAATATTAGACATGCATATATAAACTCTCTAAATTCTTCTCCCCCTTTTGTCAACTCATCAATAAAGGAGTGAAGACAAACAAACAATAAAGATATATGATATACATTCATGAAGAGGAGAGATGCTAAGTTAGCTCCCCCTGCATACATGCATTACATGGAGAAGGGATGTCTAAACCCTAACTCACATAAGCATAGCATATAATGTACAGACAAAAATGTTAAGCTGCCCCTACATACGTGTATCACATAAAGAAGAGAGATTAAGCTCCTCAATATGTAAAGTACACTCAACATGAATCTATGTATAGAAGAGATGTTAAGCTCCCCTTGCATATATGCAATACATATCAGCAAATTTTGAAAGAAAATTTTGATACCACTTTAAAATAAATTTTGAAACTACTTGTAGTCAACAAAACAAATTATGATACAAATAAAATTAAATTGTAGTTGACAAAATAAATGTTGGTACCACTTAGATAAACAAAAATTTTATGATACCAATAGTAGATTTTGATGCCAATTGTAATTATTGATACTAAATATAATTCATTGTAAGTTTTTGATACCAATTGAAGGTAAAACATGAAATATATTTTGATACCAAACAAATATCAATTGAAATCAATGCACAAACTTGTAAAGATACCAATTAACATTTAGAATTAAGTTAAACTTAACATAAACATAATTTGTGCTTAAAAAGAATGTATGGCATTGTAAATTAAGCACAATCTAAATCACATACATATATATGTATGAAAATAGAAGTACCACTTGAAATTGGATGCATATACATATAGAAACCAAGTATGAGTATACAAAAATATGAAATAACGTTAAAATCATATATAACTCATATCAATCCACCCTTATTATGCACCTAATAAAATAGATATTCAATAAGGTACACAAGGCATGGTCACCCAACCATCCGCCCTTTAGTTGGTAGGGGTTTTAAAATATATGATTTGAAAATATTTTAAGATATTTGAAAACTCTACCAAAATGAAGAATAACGAAACTAGTTTTATGATAATATTGAAAACTAGTACGAAGTCCTTAAAGCAAGAAATAAAGCATAAATATATCCATGAAATATGAAAATTACACGAGAATCGACACTCAAAAAGCAATAAAACATATTCTCATGAAACAAAAATGAAATCACCTAGAGGGGGGTGAATAGGTGATAATGCTAATCTATTGAACTAAATGCGAAATTTAAAAACTAATTGCAATTACACAATATGCAAGCAACAAGTGATGCACACAACCAAGCCAAGCATATAAGAATGAATGAACAATGTGAAATGATGCAAGGCACAGAGTAAAGAGAGAGAGAGAGATAGAGTAAGAGTCAAGGGATCAAGCGCAAACAACAAGATATGTTTCGAGGTTCGAGCACCCAGCTCTACATCCCCGCCTTCACCTAGAAGGATTTAAAGTCCACTAGCTTGTCCACAAAGGACTCCCACAAAGGGAACCTCCACCGAGGATTTGGGGCAATAACAATTACAAGGAGTACCCAACTCCTCTCCTTACAAACACAACCTCCTCCTTGAGGCAAAGCACCAAGCCAACAAACAATCACCTCACAACTTGAGGGATTAGCACAAAGCAACACAAGGATCACCTCACAACTTGAGGGATACAACCTAAAGGCACAAAGCCAAGCAAAGATTGGGTTTACAACTTGGTGGTCTAACAAACAACCACAAACAATCTCTTTCTCCCACACAAAGATCCTATAGAATGAGATAGTAGATGTAGCTCAAGTGTGAAGAAAACCAATGGAATGGAAATCAAAATCACAAAGAAAATCCTTGGGAAAAACTGAAACCAAGATATAGAAGTTGAATCAAAACTCTTTTCCCAAAAACCCATTTCTTTGATTTTCCAAACCCTAGATAAAACACCAAATAGATTGTTCAATTTAAGTCCAAAAACTTCTTTTGATTGCTGTGAAAACACCGGAGAGTAAGGAAAAATTCGCACAAAAAATCTTAGAGAAAACAGGTCACCAATGGGGTATTTATAGCCCCCAGAAAAATATAGCCGTTGGCAGCAGATTCTGCCAAAAATGGCCTACCGATCGACCGGCCAACGGTCGGATTTTGACCGCAGGCACCATCCAGTCGACCGCCGGTCGACCGAAAAGAACAGAGAGCACTGCTCTCAGTTCCGGTCGACCGGCCCACTGGGCTGTCAGACGTGCACAGCTCTGTGCACGTCGGTCGACCGCACGGTCGACCGGCCCTTGGTGCGGTCGACCTCGCGGTCGACCGACCTGGCCTGTCAGCCAGTTCTGGGTCTGATGAACAGGGTAAAAATATTGATAAAAATTCTTTTATCTCTTCTAAAAGCTTCATAAAAATTCTTTTAACATTTTATATTGAAATACAAATGTGTGATAAAAATTTCAAGACAATATAAAACATTTGGAATCATTTTTATGTCTTGCAAATTTTATCAAAAACTAAAACTTGTATTTTATCAAACTTGGATTTTCCAAAGGAAAATATGTTTTGTCCAAAACTCTTCCAAATACAAAAACATGATATTTAAACACTTTGAAGCATGATGCATATGGATAAGAAATCCAATATACATGAAACAAATATATATCATAGTTTTTGACTTTAATTCCAAAAATATGTTTTGTTAGAAATACCAAAACATAAAACACATGAAATAGACTATCAAACTAAGTTTGTCTAAATAGTTGAAGCATGCATGTATATAGAACAAATCTAATATACATTAAACCATGTAAACTTGTTTTGATATAATATCTATTCATGCAAACCAAGATCGGTTAAACCAAAACCGAAAACCAAAACATGAAACGTGTGTGTGTTGTGAACTTGAGCATATCATACTATTCTAATCTTTACAATTTGGATCTAAACACAAAACTAAACTATGGTACCGATGTCTTCTTGTAGAGCGCCGTCTCCAAGCCGACTCGATCCAAAACTTCATGATTCACCGAGCTTGACTCCAATGAGTGTTATATATGATCTTGTCGCTCGGGCTCTTGAATCACCATGTGAAAGCTTCCAAATCATCTTGTTGAAGCTAATCACCAACTAACATCTTGGTTAATGATCTGAAACTAAAATCACAAGATTATTAGTACACATAACTACATGAGTTAATCATCATCAAAACTAGAGTGGAATGGCCTTTGGGCCAACAATCTCCCCCTTTTTGATGATGACAAAACTCATGGAGTTATATATGCATGGATTAAAAGTTAAGCTTCAAAGAAGCTCCCCCTTAACTCATGCATAGGGATAAACAACAAATATATGCAATGAATACTAAACATGAAACATGCATAGATATGCATAAAACAATAATAGGCTCTAGATACCAATGAAATTTTTAAAAACAAATAAACATGCTCTAGATACCAATTAATGAAATTTTCAAAAACAAATAAACATGCTCTAGATACCAATTAAACCTCTAAATACCAATAAAACTTAATATATGCAAAACAAAACTAATGATCTCTTTTACAAGCTTTTAATACCAAAAAAAAATGTTCTACAAATCTATCTCTTTTACAAGCTTTGATACCAAATGAACTTAATAAAATCATAAAACATGCATATAAACTCAAATTCTTCTCCCCCTTTTTGTCAATCATCAACAAAGGGGTTAAAAACAAAACAAAACTAATAAAAACATATCCTTCTCTTCTTTTTATTCAAACAAAGAAACAATCAAGGAATGTTCTCCCCTTTTTTTTTGGTCTAAAAACAAATATGATACCAATTAAAAATGTGTCAAGGAAGTGCATATTGATACCAATTAAAGTGAAACTATACCAATTGAAAAACAAAAATCTTGATACCAATTGATAAGTAAACAAACAACATACCAATTGTAAATAAACTATCTTGATACCAATTGAAATTAAACATTACAAATTTTGAATTTCTAAACATAAATCTTAATACCAATTGAAATTATTATTCTTTAAGGTATAAGATACCAATTAAATTATTATTTTCTATCATAAAGCAAAGGAGTGGAATACAAAATACCAATTGAAAGATGAAATATAAGATTTTCTCCCCCTTTATGAAATACCAATTAAAACTATGATAAGGCTCGAATTAAGATACCAATTGAAAGCTAAATCAATTGAAACAAAGTTGAAAACTCAAGCTTATCATAAACAAGTATATATGTATGGAATATTAGATACCAATCGAAATTGATACTATTTGAAATGTGAGCATACATACATAAAACTATATGAGTATACAAGAAATGTCAAGATTGATACCAATTGAAAGAATTCAATGATACCAATTGAAACAATAATAAGATCAAGAGTATATCTCATATTCCTATCCTCCCATACATGTTCAAGTTTAAAATGATTTTCACCATTAAGCATACATGAGCATGATCGCCCATCCATCCGCCCTTTGAAGGTAGGGGTTTTCAAAAATAGGTTTGAAAATATAATATGTTTGAAAATCTCTACCAAAATGAAGAATACGAACTAGTTGTAGGAAAAACTTTTAAACTAGTACGAAATCCTTCAAGTAAGGAATAAAACAAAATTTGTTTTTCATGAAACACATGTAAATCACATGATTACTAAACACTCAAAATTCATAAAGCTCATATCATAGTCTCATGAAAACAAATCATGAGTAAACTAATAAAGTGAGTGAACAAGTGTTATGTGACACATATCAACATGAAAGTATTCAATTAAGCTCAATGTGAAATTCCTTAAAAACATTAACACATGAAAAACTAAATTTTCTTTTCCAACTGAAATTACCTAAAAACATGAAAATCATGAAACTCACCAAAACGATTTAAACTTTAAGGCATATGTATGTCATGTACAAACTAAAGTATACATACATATCCTAAACATAATGAGTCCACAAAAGTATATGCATGAAGGCACGTGGCTCAAGGGATGTATATGTATAATTAATAGTTTAGACAAGAAGGACATATACATGAAGTTAAAACACATGATCAAAGAAACATATCCAAAATGAGAATATAGGTTAAAATGCATGAATCATTAAAACTAGACTATACTAGCACATCTAATGGGTACAAATAAGAATTCTAGCACAAACATATATAAAGATTTATTTGTGGCCCACTATATGTACAAGTATAAATCCTAGTTTTAATGAAAACTAACATCTAAACGTATATCCAAAACATGAGGCATAAAACTAGACATAAATTAACATGATAATCATAAAAATGATCATGAAGTAAATCTACATGCTATTAGAATCATGATATACATAATAGCCAAACAATGGTGAGAACACAACAAATGGGTCTATCTAAACATGGGTGATCTCAAAAGCTATATATGCATGTCAAAGGTCTAATAAACATGGCATAATCATAATAATCAACAAACATCAAAACATGCTATAAACAATAATATGAAAGCATGTAAAAATATAAACAGGAGTTAGAGATAGATACCAAAACCGATGAAGGCACCTCTCTAGTTCTCCAAACCAATGGTGGTCTTCTCCACCAAACTCTCCTTGAAAGTGATGCATCCAAATTGTTTTCTTTAAGCACGGAACGCATCCACTTCAAGGCACAAATACTCTCACATTATGCGAGAGCCCACTCCTACATCAAAAATCAAAGGGGTGGTCTTTGGTACCCATTTTCTTTTGGGTCCATAGGGGTTAGTATCTTTCCTAACCCAAACAAGATTATTTGCTAAATTTTCAATATGTAAACGATCATAGCAAAATCTAGCAAGGTGGCCTTTTCGACCACAATGTGTACACGTGTACACATGAGCATACATGTAATGGTTGTGTCCGTGATGAGCATGTGTATGCCGTGATGGGTGTACATGTAAGGATGGAACTTGTTTCTTGCGAACCAAGATTTCCAAGCGTGTATGATTCAATGTACATTGGCTCAAAGTGGAGCTCAAACAATCTACACTTTTCTTCAAAACATTTATGTCATTTTCAATACTAGAAGATAAAGTGGAGCATGCAAAAGATGTGCAAGAAGAAGAAGCTATACTAGCATGGCACACATGAGAATCAATATCAGTTTTCAAAGATTCATTTTTCTTTAAAACTAAATCTAATTCTTTTGAAATGAAATCAATTTCATTTTTCAAAGCAAGGTTATCCTTTAAAACAAAATCCAATTTTGAAGATAAAACCTCATTGTTTTTCACAACATCATCACAATCATTTTTGCCTTTTAAAAATTCAATTTCCTTTAGAGCAAGTTCTAGTTGAGATTTAAGTGAGTCACGTTCACAAGTAATCTCTTCCTTCTCTTGCAAAACCAATTCAAAATTTGAACACAAATCCTTCATTTCTTCTTTTAGTTCAAGATTATTCTTTTTCAAAAGATTATATTTTTTCAAAAAAATTTCAAGCTTTGTGGCAAGTTCCATATTTAAGGTTTGAGCTTCTAAGCATCCATAGCAATATGAACTAGAGCTATCATCTAGTTGAGAATCCGATTTACCTCAAGGGAGTCTTTTCCTTGGACCATGAGGCAATGCTCGTTAGATTTGTCTCTCCTAGATCTCCTCAACTTGTTGATAATCCTTGGAAGCTCGGGAGAAGTCAATATGCTCCAAACTGCAAAAGTCGAATCATAATGATCAAACACCGGCAAAAGATCTTCATTAAGAGATGCTCTAAGTGTTTTAAGTGCTAATGCATTTGCCTTTTTATGCTTGCTATGATTTGGGTAGGATTCATTAGTAGTGGCTTGATAAACTAGATGTCCTAGGGTTTTCAAATGACTACTCATATTGGCCTTCCAAACATCAAGTCTAAAAAAGTCAAACATAGGAGGGCTATCCATGAGTGCAACTATATGTGTGCAAAATGAAAAATGCAAATGAAGATTAGCAAACCAAGATCTCACTCCTAGGTGGTTAAACCTAAATATCAGGAGCGTAGGCTCTGATACCAATTGACATCACCTAGAGGGGGGTGAATAGGTGATAATGCTAATCTATTGAACTAAATGCGGAATTTAAAAACTAATTTCAATTACACAATATGCAAGCAACAAGTGATGCACACAACCAAGCCAAGCATATAAGAATGAATGAACAATGTGAAATGATGTAGGCACAAAGTAAAGAGAGAGAGAGATAGAGTAAGAGTCAAGGGATCAAGCGCAAACAACAAGATATGTTTCGAGGTTCGAGCACCCAGCTCTACATCCCCGCCTTCACCCAGAAGGATTTAAAGTCTACTAGCTTGTCCACAAAGGACTCCCACAAAGGGAACCTCCACCGAGGATTTAGGGCAATAACAATTACAAGGAGTACCCAACTCCTCTCCTTACAAACACAACCTCCTCCTTGAGGCAAAGCACCAAGCCAACAAACAATCACCTCACAACTTGAGGGATTAGCACAAAGCAACACAAGGATCACCTCACAACTTGAGGGATACAACCTAAAGGCACAAAGCCAAGCAAAGATTGGGTTTACAACTTGGTGGTCTAACAAACAACCACAAACAATCTCTTTCTCCCACACAAAGATCCTATAGAATGAGATAGTAGATGTAGCTCAAGTGTGGAGAAAATCAATGGAATGGAAATCAAAATCACAAAGAAAATCCTTGGGAAAAACTGAAACCAAGATATAGAAGTTGAATCAAAACTCTTTTCCCAAAAACCCTTTTCTTTGATTTTCCAAACCCTAGATAAAACACCAAATAGATTGTTCAATTTAAATCCAAAAACTTCTTTTGATTGCTGTGAAAACACCAGAGAGTAAGGAAAAATTCGCACAAAAAATCTTAGAGAAAACAGGCCACCAATGGGGTATTTATAGCCCCCAGAAAAATATAGCCGTTGGCAGCAGATTCTGCCAAAAATGGCCTACCGGTCGACCGGCCAACGGTCGGATTTTGACCGCAGGCACCATCCGGTCGACCGCCCGGTCGACCGAAAAGAACAGAGAGCTCTGCTCTCAGTTCCGGTCGACCGGCCCACTGGGCTGTCAGACGTGCACAGCTCTGTGCACGTCGGTCGACCGCACGGTCGACCGGCCCTTGGTGCGGTCGACCTCGCGGTCAACCGACCTGGCCTGTCAGCCAGTCCTGGGTCTGATAAACAGGGTAAAAATATTGATAAAAATTCTTTTATCTCTTCTAAAACTTCATAAAAATTCTTTTAACATTTTATATTGAAATACAAATGTGCGATAAAAATTTCAAGACAATATAAAACATTTGGAATCATTTTTATGTCTTGCAAATTTTATCAAAAACTAAAACTTGTATTTTATCAAACTTGGGTTTTCCAAAGGAAAATACGTTTTGTCCAAAACTCTTCTAAATACAAAAACATGATATTTAAACACTTTGAAGCATGATGCATATGGATAAGAAATACAATATACATGAAACAAATATATATCATTGTTTTTGACTTTAATTCCAAAAATATGTTTTGTTAGAAATACCAAAACATAAAACACATGAAATAGACTATCAAACTAAGTTTGTATAAATAGTTGAAGCATGCATGTATATAGAACAAATCTAATATACATTAAACCATGTAAACTTGTTTTGATATAATATCTATTCATGCAAATCAAGATCGGTTAAATCAAAAACCAAAAACCAAAACATGAAACGTGTGTGTGTTGTGAACTTGAGCATATCATACTATTCTAATCTTTACAATTTGGATCTAAAGGCAAAACTAAACTATGGTACCGATGTCTTCTTGTAGAGCGCCGTCTCCAAGCCGACTCGATCCAAAACTTCATGATTCACCGAGCTTGACTCCAATGAGTGCTATATATGATCTTGTCGCTCGGGCTCTTGAATTACCATGTGAAAGCTTCCAAATCATCTTGTTAAAGCTAATCACCAACTAACATCTTGGTTAATGATCTGAAACTAAAATCACAAGATTATTAGTACACATAACTACATGAGTTAATCATCATCAAAACTAGAGTGGAATGGCCTTTGGGCCAACAAAAAAATCATGAGTAAACAACATATAGAGTGTATAAAAATTATGTAATCAACAAAATCATGAAAATAAGGCATTGAAGGTTATTGAAATTTCTTTTATCAAAAATAAGAAATCATCAAAACACAAGAAATTCTTTCTTTTTTTATCAAAAATAAAACAAGCTTCAAGGTATATGTATGATTTGTTGAAACTAAAAGTATTCATACATATCCCAAACATAAACGAGTCCATAAAAGAATATTATATGAAAAGCAAGTGACTCTAGAATAGACTTGTATATCTATTACTTATAGACAAAATTAACATATAAATGAATCTAAACATAATTTTTATGAAAAACATGTACGAAAATAGAAAAAAAAGTAAAGATACAAGAATCATCAAAACAAAGTTATGCAAGTACATCCAATGGGTACAAATGAGCAATAAATCACAAACACATGATAAATAAATGTGACTCATTAGTTGTACAAGTATAAACACAAGTTTTAATAAAACTTTCATCTAAACATATAATCAAAACATGAAGTGCAAAAACATAAACAAACATGATCATTAGGTTAAATGCACGTATTTTAGAACTAGGATATACACAATAACTAAAGTATAGTAAGAACACAAAAATATAAGTTCATATGAATATGGGTGTATCTCAAAGACTATCTATGTATGTCACATGTTTAATAACATTACATTTAACATAATGAGCATTAAAAATAACAAAATGTCAAAAAAAATTATCAATGAAAAAGCATGTAAACTAAAATAGGAGTTAGAGATAGTTACTAAACCATATGAACTATTCTCTAAGTTTTCAAACCATGGTGGTCCTCCGACCAAACATCCTTGATAGCGATGCATCAATAGGGTATGTCCGTCTACCTCCACATGCGTCCACAGTAAGGCACTAACCCTCTCACGTTTTGTGAGAGCCCACACCTACATCAAATACAAGAGGTGAGAATTTTGGTACCCATATTTTCTTTTTGGGTCCACGAGGGTAGCAACAATTGGAACCCAAACATTATTATTAGCAAATTTTAAATAATTTATTCTATCAAAATAAAATTTTATAAGATGGCATTTGCGACCTCAATGTGTACATTTGTACACTCTAGCATACATATGTGTGGTGTGAGTGTGAGTATGATGTACATGTGATGTATGCAGTGTAGGGTGTGCATGAATGTGTGAAACTTGTTTCTTGCAAAACATAGATTCTAATTTATTGTGTTTAAATGTACATTGGCTCAATATGGAGCGCAAACAATCAATGTTCTTCTTCATAATGCAAATATCATTATCAATTTTGGAAGAAGAAACATAAGAAACAAAATCCCTTTTCTTTTTAGAAATATTTTCTTTTTCTTTTAAAACAATTTATTTTTCAAGGATTTATTTTCATTTAAAACAATTTCTTTTACTTTTTCCACCAAAATAAGTTTATTTTTCAATGAATTGTTTTCTTCACAAATTTCATTTAATTTTGAAGTCAAAGAAACATTTTCCTTTTTCAAAAATTTATTTTCTTTTGAAATAATTTCAAATTTATTTTGGAGAGAATCTTTTCTATCAAAACAAAATCATTTTCATTTTTCAAACTTTTGTTTTCTTTTTTTAACAAATCATATTTTTTAATAAACATCTTGCAAAGCAAAGCAAGATCATCATATGACATCTCTTCTTCAAGCTAAGAATTAGAATTTACCTCAAGAAGGTCATCCCCTTAGACCATGTAGTATATATTGGAAGTAGCACTTTCATCATCCGGGTCACTCTCCATGTAATAGTTCTTTTGTTCACAAAGGGAGATAAGGGTGTTTCATACTACAAAAGCCGAATCAAAGTTAGCAACCCTAGATAAATCTTCATCATTTAGGGTAGGCTTTAAAGCATGGATGGCGTTTGTGTTAGCCTCAAGATGTTTACCATTTAAACAACTAGAATCTTTAATAGTGGCCAAATAAACATGGATACCTAGGGCTTTTAGGTACATGGACATCTTAACTTTTCAAGTTTGGATGTTAAGAATGACAAACATAGGAGGTGCATGAAACCCATGTGTATATACAAATATTGTGATTAGCTAAAATAGGATCTTTAACTCAAGATTGTAAGACTTAAATCAAGAGCACCAGGCTCTGATACCAATTGTAAATCACCTAGAGGGGAGTGAATAGGTGACAAGATAATCAAATACATAACTAATGCAGAATTAAAATTAATTGTATAAACTAATACTATTATGCAAACAAACAAAGTATAACTAAAGAGTGTAACCGAATTCTCGGTGAAGGGCTCTAGACTATCTCCTCAAGATTTCTCTAGATTAAGAGTTTAGTGTCACTATGGCTCTCTTGGTTGAATACAAGTGTGAGCAAACAATCTCAAGCATATATCAATTAAGCACAAGATATATCAAGCATATAAAGAGATAAACAATATAAGCATGCAAAATATATAAATACAAGTGAGAGAGAGAGAGATGAGCAATCACAAACATGGGAGAATTGATTCGAGGTTCGAGCACACTTGCTCTATGTTCCCATCTTCAACACTATGAAGGATTTCCACTATAATCGATCTCGTAAGATCACCCGGTGCCGCAACACCTACAATGAGCTCCCTCAAGAACTCTTAGACCCACAAGTCTCTCACTTGTTCCCGCAAGAACAACACAAGCAAGCACACTAGCTTACCAAGGTTGCACCTCTACAATGAGCTCCCTTAAGAACTCTACACAATGTGAACCCATAAGTTCACCTCCTCAAATACAATGATGAAATCTTGGTATCTCTACACTTTGATCAACAAAAATACTCTTGCAGCAAAGCTCCTATAGGATAGATATGACAATGAAAAAGTTCAAACTTGTGTGAGAAAACAAGGTAGATAGAGTGGTGAAAAACTCAAGAGATCTTTTATGAAAACACTATTTAAAAGCTCTCCTTTGATATGGAAGTTTTAGCCCAAAAATATGTGGAGAAAAATCCTAAGAGAGATTGGAAAAAATGGCTCTAAAACTTCTCCAAAATCTTATCTGAAACTAGCTAAAACAGCCCCCTTTTATAGAGCTACAAAAACTAGCCGTTGGGGCAAATCCCAGGCCAGAGGACCTGTCAGTCGATAGGCCAACGGTTATATTTATGACTGTTGGGGTTGCTGCTCGACCGCCCGGTCGATCGCACCCAGATCTTGACTTGCAGGTCAATCAGTCAGTCGACCAAGATAAGAACCAGAGAGCAAAGCTCTCTGGCCGGTTGACCGTACGGTCCATTGAGACCAGATCTAGAGAGTGAACTCTCTGGATCGGTCGACCGCTAGGTCGACTGACCCTCAAGCCAATGTTGTATGTACATTCTGTGCACATCGGTCGACCGCTTGATCTACCGACTTCTGGCTCGGTC
The DNA here is from genome assembly GCA_038442645.1 of Agave tequilana. NCBI lineage: Eukaryota > Viridiplantae > Streptophyta > Magnoliopsida > Asparagales > Asparagaceae > Agave > Agave tequilana. The sequence goes on along the minus strand of JAVJIF010000701.1, from coordinate 317,678 downwards.
AACCGATCGGTCGACCGCCAAAAGGCCAGGTCAGGGATAATTAGGGATTCAAAAGTCTTTTAACATCCTATTAAATCCCATAAAACCTCATAAAATTCACAAAAATAAGATCATTTAAATACTTTGAAATCTAAATATGTGTGATTAAAAATCAACACATATTCAAACAAGTTGATCTATTTTTACGATATAGAAATTTAGCTATAAACCAAAAATTATATTTTCAAAATCAATCTTCAATTTGAAAAACTATTTTTTTCAAAACTTGTTCAAATACAAAAACAAGATATTTTGAACACTTTTGAAGCTTAGTGTGTATGAATATGATCCAATACACATATAAGATGAAATTATGTTTTTGATAATAAGCTCTAGAATAAGTTTTGATATATACAAAACTTAAAAATCATGAACTAGAAACATCAAATAACTCTTTCTAAACATTTGAACCAACAATGTGTATGGACGAAATTCAAAATACATATAAAACATGTAAGCTTATTTTGATGAACTCTGTTCATAAAACATAAAGATATCTACTTTGAAACTCAAAACCAAAACTATATTTTCTAAAATCAAAATTATTCTTATGAAAACACATTTAAATTTTGTGTGTGTATGCATATGAGCTTGAGCAATTCACAACTAATCTATCCTTTATATTTTATTTAAAATATAAAATCTTAATATTTACAAAACAAGACTCAAGTCTTGATCCAGAGAGCTAGACTCTTCTTGAGTACAAGATGCGATCTTTGATGCGCGAGCTCTTGAATCAACACGTGCTAGCTTCAAAACTTGATTTCAAATTTTTTGTTGAAGCTAAACACCAACTAAGATCTTGATAGAAAATTTAAAACTTAATAAACACAAGATAATTAGTACTATAACTACATGAGTTAATCATCATCAAAACTAGAGTGAAGGGCCTTTGGGCCAATAGAACTTACAACACACTTCCATCGCTAGTCCCTCATTGTGGATCACAACCCACATAGCTACTTGCTATAGTGGTAGTATTGAGTACCTTGCACTTCTATTCTGTAGTTCTGAAATTATGTATTTATTTGTGCAGGTAAAAACTCAATCAAACTTTGGCGCCGTTGCCGGGGAGGGACGGTAAGTAACTCTTTTTAATTTACTTTATTGGTTAACTTTCTCTGGTTTGGGGTGCGATGATTGATATCAAGGAAACAAGAGCTGCAGTGGATATATAAGTGTCTCTGGACTCTGCTCTAAAAAGCAGAGCATAGAAGACCTCAGTATTACTGCGCAAACGCTGCAAACGCCGCGTTCCCGTGGCAATCTGAGAGGACTACTCATCTAGCTTTTTGCCGGGTGACTGAGCTTCAATGATCTAACTTCTGCATGTTTTAGTTTCTAATTTAATATACTCTGCACATACTGTATAAGTCAGTAGTAACTTGGTATTTATAAATGCTAAAAATGGTTTAGACTTTGCATTTAGGTACGTGTCTATTTCGTTATATTTTCTATTTACTGTTGAAGAGCGCTGGAGCCAAGGTATGTGTGCATAGCATTTAGTATAAGGTTCAATCTTGTATGAAATATTTCTTGAGTGTTACTTTTTTGCTATATACTTGTATACTGCACTAAATTGAATTAAGGGCTTGTCCTATAAACAAGATAAGGTGGGAAAGTTATTTCCCTCCCTTAGCTAATAAGCAATCTCCTCACTCACTAACCCAAGCTTAACATAAAATTTAGTAGACGTTGGGCCTAGGGAAATCTCGGAATCAATAGAAGACTGACCTAAGGGAGAAGTTGTTAGAATTTGACTCTTGTCAAATTAGTGTCAAAGGTTGGGGATTGAGAGGAGAAACCTCGAAGAATAGTGGTTTGACATAATTAGGCCCATTGCTTAGGTACGGATACCTCTCACTGGTCTTGCCTCTACCTGGCACTTGTAGTTAGATTCTGCAGTATACTTCTTGTGGACAGTCTAGCCAATTAGGAGTCGTCTAGGTTTAAGGTCTACTCTAACTCAGACTAGATTTTACTTTGTCTGTCTGTTTGTTTGTTTGCTTGCTTGCTTGTTTTTGTTTTAATTTTTGACATCTTTGTGGTTTGAATTACAATTATAATTATTCCAATGCATATAGTAATTCATACTTCATCCCCACCTCGATTGACTCGGATATTACTAACCTTACATTACATAACTTTAACCATTCAAGTATATCGGAGTGGTCATATCCAAATCAATATTATCGCCAATCCCCATATTATGAATAAGATTGGAATAAGTATCACCACTTTTCACAGAGTTAGTGGGAATACAACTCCCCCGAGTCATATTATCAACCACCATTTCAATATTCAGTTTCAAATTTTCCTAGTCATAATCAACCCATAGAAGAAAAATCTGAGGTGACTAAGAGTATAGAAGCCATGATTGAGTCCCAAGAACCAAAATTGAAATGATGGACTCACAATTTCTATGAAACTTCCAAATCTAAAATTTTTACTCCATTTTCCAAATCTCACAATAAGAAGAACTATGAACTTAGATAGGAGTATGAAAAATCTGATTAAGTCCGAAAATGATTTTCTCTAATCTGTCAATAGGCTAGAAGCACAAATGAGTCATTTGATCAACATAATGAAAAATAGAAATGATAAAACTCTACCTAATATATTTTTGACCCTTCTCAGTTGCCCTAGCCATATTGATAGGAATGAAGAATCATGGTGTCTTGGAGATTTAACCAAGAGTCAATTTCATCACACAAACTTAAACTTGATCAATTCTAAACCTTGGACATCCATTCAATGAGATTGAACTTGAATGTGAATATGACCCTATCCCAACCTTGTGATTTAGTTCTTATCTTCGAATCTATGTTGACTCCGATATCCTTATTCAATTTGGATTATTTTTTGAGCTAACATTTATTCTCATACCCATATATCTAGAAATTGAATCATCAATTTTAGATAATCACATTCCATTGATGAGAAAAGAATGTGAATTTTATTTCTTTGATTTGGACCCAACTATTGAACCAATATCGACTCTCGAACTTACACTTGATTTTTTCGAGTTAGTAATGGTTCCCGAACCTATCACTCTTGAGCCCAAATTGTCCAATTCATCATATCACATTCCTCTTTTGGAGATATGTATAGACTATAATGACTCAGTAATGATTTTTCAAAATGATCATATGAAGGATAATTTTCATGATAAGATCTTACATGATCTTATTCATATTGGGGATTGTAAATATGTAAATAGAAAAGAGGTCAATAAAAGTGGGTTCCGTGAACCACCACATTATCTTGATTGGGTAGCAACGCTTGGCCTAATCCGACCACCACCAAAATCACCACCTTGAGGTGACATTTTCCTTCCCTTTCTTCTTTTTCATGCATTTATGCATTCATTCATATATTAAGGATAATGCATGAGATAGGTGTAGGGGAGGGTTCTAATATAGAATAGGTTTTCTTAACATTTTTTTATTTTAAAAACTTTTTGAAAAGAGAAACAATAGTTTAACCTATTTTTTGTAAGAAATTAAGTTAATTTTAAGGAATAGGAGAATAATAATTAGGATTTCTTATACTTGCTCGAAATAAGATTATTTGTTTGATTTCTAAGGTTAGGAAGAAAAATTAAAAAATAATTTAGTCTTGATTTTTATCTTGATGAAATATGCGTACTTTATACACTCACACTTAGGGTTCAAAAATAAAAATTCTTATGCTTTATAAAAAAAGAAAAAGAAAAAAGAATATATGTATCAAAAATTCTCTGATTAAGCTAAGTATTTATGCCTCATAAAGTATAAGTATTCACACCTAAAAGTGGTCCATTTTATAAATAAAAAACCCTTAGTTCTGTGGCCTCGTTTGCTCGAGTCCATAAGTCCTTGGGGTGTTTTCTCACCCGATGCCCTAAGACCGTTCGGTTTGGGAGTCACCGACTAAAGGCTCGTTACATGGGCAGATTAGAAAGCCTAATAAAATTGAGGGATAATACCACCAAAAATATGAAAAATAAGATATAAGAGTTAGAGTTAAAGAATTCCGAGTCAAAATTTCATTGTCATAAAGGTGCATATAACTTAGGGTAAAGTAATAGACTAGATGAGAAATACAGTTTCCTTACCTTAATTAATAACAAGTTTTTGAATAGAGTCTAAGTTTAGTAATGAAAATTCAGTTTTCCTATAATGATTACTTGAACTCTTACAATAATACTTCAAATATTCTCTCTTTTCAAAATATTTTTTCAAAAAATACTAACACTTTGTTTCTCTTCTTTATGAATTTTGTGGGTGTAATCCACTGAATACCCTCATGAGATAAAACTCATCCTCTAGGGGTAACCTAGAGATTTAATGGCTTGTTGCACATACTAAGTATAACCCTGATTTCTATGAAAGTAAGTTATACTAGGATAGCTCTGTTTTACTTTTTATTTGTTTTGCTCGAGGACCAGCAAAAGATAGGTGTGGGTGTGTGATTGGTCACTGATATTGCATATTCATTATCACATCCTGTATTTTTCTTAAATAAACTCTGCTATTTAATCATTTTTATCATTTAATTTGTGCAAGCCTTTACTAAAGGAAATGGAAGAGAAAACAAGCCCAAAAGGCCACTGAAATTCAGATTAAATCAAAATCAAGAATGAGTGCAAATGTTCAGCTGAAGACCAAGCAAATCAGTAAGATAATATCAAATAGAAACCAGTTAAATTCAGATTTATATAGATCCATTTTGTTAGCTCGAAGATTAATAAGGATATCGTCAAATTCATAGCTCAAACGGAGAAACCAAAAGGATAATACATGCAAACAGAAAATTCAACACAGCCTCCCCCCGAATCTGGCTATCTGGCCATAGAATTACCGTGGATCCACCGCATTCCTTGCGGATCCACCAGAATATTAGAATATCTGGGGGAGCGTTTGCTCTCCCTTTCTTCATACGCTCTCGCTCTTTCCAGTTTTGCTATAAATACCTGCAAATTCAGATGCCACAGGGAACGATTAGGCAGAGATAGATTCTTAGGCTAGTTTTCACTCTAGTTTAGTGTAGGTTTTTATTTGTCTTTTCATGTAATTTTCAGTTTTTATTTATGCAATTCAGATGAGATCATAGTTTCATAGAAGAATGAGAGTGAAGCTTGTACTGAGGGTGACACCGGTGTAAGTCTTTCATCTTTTCTTTCATTGTTATTTTAATCGAACCAAAATTTACTTCTTCTTCTTTATTCTTGTTTTTCTTCTATTTTCCTCTTTTGTATTTGTAAATCCAAATGACTCTGATAGCCTCAAATTTTCCTTGCCCTTGCAAGTGCCATTGATGGCTTATGGTGATGGATAGCCAATTCTATGTTAGCGTAGCTTGCTTTTTCATTTCATAGTGTAGATCAGAAATGGGGAAGGTCCTATATGTCATGCGTCGATCGCCTTCAAGCAAAGGTACATCATCGATACGAATCAAAAGTAAGCAAGAGCGAAGAGGTAAGTGTTTTATTTAGCTTTTCTTTATTCTCATTTCTAGGCTTAGAAAACGACTTCAAAAATACCAACTCTTTACTATTTTCACTTTCTTTGTATAAACTCATTTTTTATTTTCTGTACCTTCGCAATCTACCACTTTCTTCTTAACTTAACAATAACTATTTTTCCTTTTCTTTATAAGAACAAGAGAAGAACTTTTAACCATCTTTAGTAAACTAAAAGAGAACTTACAATATGCTTCCATTGCTAGTCCCTCTCTGTGGATCTAGCCACTTGCTATAGTGGTAGAATTGAGAACCTAGCACGTTTTCTGAAACTCTCTATTTTTGGGCACAGGTTTACCTCAATCACACATCAAGCATGGCATACACACCACCACCAACACACATACACACACACACACACATCAAGCATAACACTCACGCACACACATCAAGCATGGCACACCACCACCACACACACACACGCACATCAAGAATGACACACCCCACCACCACCACCACACACTGACACACGCACATCAAGTACGACACACCCCACCACCACCACCACAACCACACACAAACACCCTGCTGTCGTCGCCACCACCACACACAAACATGAAACACACATACACATCAAGCATGGCATCTACCACCACCAACACACATACATACACACATCGCACACACACGCCAAACATGTCATTACACCACCACACCACCACTATCACACACACGCGCACACGTAGATCAAGCATGACACACCCCACCGCCATCTCCACCACACACACGCACATCAAGCATACACAACCACCACGACCACAATACATACACATACATCAATAAAAATCCATCTTTGCCCAGCAAAACCCTAGCTTTGCCCATAAGTCTCCACCAAAATTCACTAGCACAAACACCATGAACTACTCCATAAAACACAAAAACAATGAAATCAACGCATTGAAGTTAGAGAGAAAGGGGTTACCTTTATATAGTAAAAAGATGATAGGGACTAGTGGAGCAGATCTGGAACAGAGGAAGAAGAGAAGGGGCCAGCGGAGCAAATTTTTAGGGGCCAGCAGAGCAGATCTGGAGTAGAGGAGAGGAGGAGGGGCCGACGGAGCGGATCTGGAGCAGAGTGAGAGGAGGAGGGGAAAGAGAGGGGAGAGAGAAAGGGGGGAGAGAGAACTCGCGAGGAGGGGAGAGGGAAACCAAAGGAGGAGGGGCGAGAGAGAATCGAGAGAGATGAGAGGAGAGAGAGAGAGAGAGAGAAAGAGGGGATCGATGGAGGCTAAGGTTAGAAAGCTGATAATAATTTAGTGCGATTCTTGAAAAATGCTTTAACATCGATTATATTAAGAATCAATGTTAAAAGAAGTTTACACGTCTGTTCTAATTAGAACCAAAGTCTAATATACTAATATTTTATGTCAGTTCTCTAAAGAACTGACGTCTAAAGTTTTGAAAAAATATTCAATTTTTAAGAGGAATTTTCCACATCGTTTCTTTCCAGAACTGACAGAAATATTAAGATTCCATGTCGGTTCTTTTGTAAATTAACGTGGAATTATTATAAAAAGTATTCGATATAATAGTATAATCATTTTATTTTCAAAATTGCACTGATCCCCTTTTAACATCTGTATATACTATTTCAAAACTAAGTTTAGTTAACAATATAAACAATTTACTCAGGATTAGTCTACTTATATTTTAGTTGACTATTGATTGTTTACAAAGACTGACCTATTGCTTTTTTCATTCAGTCTAGTCAACTATAATATCAGATCAGTCGACTAGTATGTATCAGAACTCTGATGCATGTTTCTGTAAACTTAAACCAGTCGACTGGTATCCCAGACTAGTCAAATTATAGAACCAAACAGAAACTTTTGTCTTCAGTCTAGTTGACTAAAAACTTCTTATAGTCAACTAATAGGTCTTACCAAAAACTTGGCTTTTCAGTCTAATCGATATCTTTTCATACCAACTGACTTATTGGTCTTTATAGAGACTTGCTTATGTTCTGTTATCTCAGTCTAGTCAACTTATATCTTCTCTTTGTCGACTAACGTGTCTAACAGACACTTGATTAGTCAACTAATACTTATTCTAGTTGATTATTCTGGTAGTTTATTGCTGTTGATGTTCTAAACTCTTTTGAATTTCAAACAATCCTTTCTAATGCTATAATATTCAAATTTGAATGCCCAAATAACTGCAAATCAGTTATCATTCTGCTATAAATAGAGAGGCATTCCTCTCACTTGGATATACAATTTCATCCATTCAAAATTCTGTATTCTGTCAAGAACTTTCAAGATATTTTGCCTAGTTCCACATTCATATGACCTAGTAGGCAAAATTTCTAGAGAAACCTTATAAGCCATTATTGAGAATCACAAGCACATCACTTCAATCCCTATAATTTTCAATTATAATTCAGTACAAGGAAGGACTTCTCTGGTTTTGGGAAGTGGTGTGCAGAATTGACATAGGGGCTTGTCAATTAGCGTACATGTGTTAATTTTGTAGGTTTTTAAAACAAGCATAAAGGAAAATCTCAAGCTGTTGTTACTTAGGGATTGGATGTAGTCAGAAGGACCAAACCAAGAAAAATTATTGTGTTTGTGATTATCTTTCTGAGTTTATTTTTCTGTGATTGATATTTACTTTTCAAGTTACCATCCTTTCTTGTTAAATTTTTTATGTATACTGTTCACCCCCCTCTAGTATTATAGTTTCTATATACATGATCCTACATTTGGTATCAGAGTAAGGTAGAAGAAATGACCATGGACTTTCCGTCATCATAGTTTAAAGAAGGAAACTTCAAGCAAAGACCACCACTGTTCGATGGTTCCAATTACAACTACTGGAAGTGCAAAATGACGATTTACTTGCAATCCATCAATTATGAACTTTGAAACATTATTGAGGCAATATATGAGAAGCCATGCACTAACTGCGACCAATGGACAGACGAACAAAGAAATCGATCAATCTTAATGCAAAGGAGATGAACGCTTTATTCTGTGCATTGAAATAGAAAGAATTCAACCGTGTGACAATAGGAACATCAGCGCATCAAATTTAGCATACATTACAGATAACACACATAAGCACAAATAAAGTTAAAGAATCTAAAATTTCTATTCTGGTGCACATGTTTGGATTATTTAAGATGAAGGAGAACGAAACCCTCGCTGAAATGATTACTCGATTCACCGACATCACAAACTCTCTTGTAGTCCTTGAAAAGGTGTACACTCAAGTAGAGATGGTAAGAAAGATTCTCCGAGCACTCACATCCGACTGAGAAAAGAACATTCCCATCATAGAAGAAGCCAACGATCTATCAACGCTTACATTAGAAATCCTCGTTTGAAATTTGATGGCACATAAGTTCAACTACAAGATCGAAAGAAGGATGAACAATAACAATCCAAGAAGAAAGTCCCTGTCTTCAATGCATCTTCAGATACTGAGGATTCAAACAATGAAGAATATAACATTGCGATGATCTTAAGAAAGTTTAAAAAGTTCTAGAGGTAAGGTAAGTTAAAAAAGAATAAAGCTTCTAAAGATACTTCTTTGTTCTTCAAATGTAAGACCACATGAAAAAGATTGTCCTTTATTAAAATTGAAAGACAACTTCAACAAATTGAACAAATTTAAGAAGAAGAAGAAAGATTTTCAGGGAACTTGGGACGATAGTGACTCTTCTTCATCTGATGAAGAAGAAGCCACAAATCAGCCAACATGTGCTTCATGGCTTATGAAGACAATAAATTATGATAAATTCTTAATGCATTTAATGAATTATTCTTTGAATTGCATGTGCAAAAAATAAGGATTTGAAAAAGGAGAATAGGATTTTGATTGAAGAAAACAATTTCTTAAAATCAGAACCATCTACTTTAAATTCAAGAATTTCTGATTTGGAAAAAATATTTCTTCTTTCAAAAATAAGTATGAAGATATTCTAAAAAATGTCATCAAGGTTAATAAATGTAAAGAAAATTTGAATAATTTGCCACGTTCACAAAAAGTTTCAAACAATTAATTTTGACTTAGTTTTTCAAAACAAACGATTGAAAATACTTCTCAAACATATGCTAAAACTAATCATGCTTTATTTTATTCATATACCAAGATGAATTCTATAACCTTTCATGAAATCTCAAATTTAAATATATATGGATTCCTAAAAATTTGAATTCTTTCGATAAAAATGCTTATATTGTTTCATATATGAATACAATATGCAATTATATTAACTATATGTATGTTAACAAGTGAAAACCGAATTCTAAATAGAATTGGGTTTCTAAAGTCTAATCCTTTCGGACCCTATTGAAAATGAGTACCGAACAAATTGTTTATATATTTCAGGTACCCCAAAAGAAAAGACTAATACTCAACAGTAGTTATTTCAAACGCATGACTGGATGTATTCACATGCTTTCTTCCATACGAAAAAAGAATGGAGGATCAATTATATTCAGAGATAATAACAAAAGAAAAGTTATTGGCATTGACATGGTTAGTAATCCTAATAACCTTCTTATCAAAAACATGCTTTTAATAAGTGGTTCAAAACACAATTTCTTGAGTAATAGTCAATTATGTGACAAGGGTTGCAAATTATCTTTGAGAAAGATGCTTGCCTTATTTATGATTATAACATGATTGATATTATATTTAGAGGTACTCGTAAGAACAATATTTATGAATTATCTATGAACTTCATGCCATATTTTAATTATTTATGTTTGGTTGCTTCAAATAATGATTCTTGGCTTTGGCATAAAAAATTTGATCATTTGAACTTGAAAACTATTTCAAAATTTAATTTAGTTAAAGGTCTTTGAAAAGTACTTTCAAGAAAGATAATTTGTGTTATGTTTGTCAACTCGGCAAATAAGTCAAATCGTCTTTTAAATCAAAAAATTTGGTTTCTACTAGTAGACCATTAGAACTACTCTATATGAACTTACTTGGTACTACTAGAATCTCATCTTTGTATATGTTATCATTGATGACTATTCTCGTTTTACGTGGGTTATATTTTTAAAAAATAAAAATGATATTTTTGATAAATTTTCAAGTTTTTATAAGAGAATTCAAAATTAAAAGCCTCTAACCATTGTCACCATTAGAAGTGATCATGGAGAAGAATTTGAGAAAGAATCTTTTGCAAAATTCTGTGACAAGTTTAGTATCAACATAATTTTTCTTTTCCTAAAGTTTCTCCTCAAAATGGTATTATTAAAAAGAAGAATAATACATTGCAAGAATGTGCTAGAACCGTACTTGTTGATATTAGCTAGCCAAAATACATTGAGGCTAAATCAGTTGCAATTGCATGCTATGTTTTAAATCGAGTTTTTATTTGACTTATTTTAAACAAAAATTGTTATGAATTGTTTTTTAATAAGATTCTAAAAATTTCTTATTTTAATGTTTTTGGTTGCAAATGTTTCCTTTTGAATAGTATAGATACTCTGGACAAATTTGATGCTAGATCCGATGAAGGTATTTTTGTTGGATATTCTACTAGGAGTTAGGCATACAGGATTTTCAATAAAAAAAACTTCTACTATTGGAAAATCTTTGCATGTTACATTGATGAATCTTTACCTAAATCTTTCTATGATATATTTAATGATGATATTATTAACACATCTCCTATTGATGCTACTATTAATACATCTCATGCTAATACTAAAATTTCTAACAAAAATTAAATTTCTTCTGATTTACTGAAAGCATTTATTGAGGTGAGAAATCATCCTCATAATTTAGTTATTTGATATATTTCACAAAGTATTCAAACTCGATCCAAATTGAATTTTATCACTCATGTTGCTTTTTTTTTATCTTCTTTTGAGCCTAAAAAATGTTAAAAAGGCATGTATTAATGAATTTTGGATTATTGCCATGTAAGAAGAGTTAAATCAATTTGTTAGAAATGATATTTGAGTTCTTGTTCCTGACTTCTTAATCATCCTATTACTGGCACCAAATGGGTGTTCAAAAACAAGTTGGATGAATCGGGACAGATGGTGAAAACCAAGGCTAGGTTGGTTGCACAAAGTTACAAACAAGAGGAAGGTATTGATTTTGATGAAACTTAAGCTCCAATTGCTAGACTTGAATTCATTCGCATTTTACTTGCTTATGCATGTTTTATGAATTTTAAATTTTATCAAATGAATGTCAAAAGTGCATTTTTGAATGGTGTTATTAAAAAGCTATTTTAGTTGAGCAACCTCCCGATTTTGAACATGAAAAATTTCTCGATTATATTTTCAAACTAAAGAAGGCTTTATTTGGTCTTAAACAAGCACCCCGTGCTTGGTATAGTAGACTCAAAAGGTTTTTTTATTTCAATTTTGATATTGGTAAGGTAGATACCAATTTTTTCATTAAACATATCAATAATGATATCTTACTTATTTATATATATTGACGATATATATTTGGTTCTACTAATGATGATTTTTGTCAAGAATTTTGTAAGACCATACATAGTGAATTTGAAATGAGTCACATGGGTGGACTCAACCTCTTCTTTCTGGGACTTCAAATTAAGCAAATGAAAGAAGGTATATTCATCAACCAAAGCAATGCTAATGACCTTCTCAAAAGATTTGCCATAAAAATTTTAGAAGTAAGGGAACTCCAATAAGCACTGCCACAATGCTAGACAAAGATGAACATGATAAGAGTGTTAATCAAAAGATATGCCAAGATATAATTGATTCACTTTTATACATTACTGCTAGTAGACTTGATATTATTTTCAGTGTTTTTTATATGCTAGATATCGGTCTAATCCTAAAGAATCACATTTTAAAGTTGTGAAACAATTCTTAAATACATTGAAATACGGTTAATTATAGTTTATTAAATCCAAAATCAAGCATATTTGAATTAATATCATATAATGATGTTGATTTTGCTAAATGCAAATCCGATAAGAAATGTACTAATGGTACTTGTCACTTTTTAGGACATTCACTAGTATCATAGTTCAAGAAAAAGTAAAACTCTCTGTCATTATCAACTACTGAAGCAAAATATATTGTTGCCAGTGTTGCATGTGCATAAGTTTTATGCATGAAGCAAATTTTAATTGACTATGACATTTTGTATTCCACAAAATCTATAATGTGTGAAAACTAGTGTAATTAATATGTCTCAAAATCCTGTTCAGTACTCACGTACAAAATACATTAATAAACATATTATTTTCACGTGATCATGCTCTTAAGAGTGATATCTCTTTAGACTTTATATCTACTGATAAATAAATTGCTGATATTTTGACTAAAACACTATAAGAAGATACTTTTGTGAATTTAAGAAGAGAATTGGGTATATATATATATTCAATTTTTGATATTTAAATATATGTTTTGCATCTCATAAATGTTAGTTTTTGAATTATTAATCGACTTATAATGCTTACTAGTTGACTTACCTGACAATTAGTTGATCTATTAGTCGACTAGTCACTTCAGTAGTCGACTAGTCTGGCATATCAGTCAACTAATTCTATCAGATACTGAGTTTTTCTTATTGGATTCATTTCTAAACTCGACCTAATTGACTTATACAACTTATACCCAAGCTACAAGTCATCTAATTCTAATCTTACATCTCAGTTTTGGTATATCTATCTCTCTTTATATATCTCTCCAACAACCCCATTTTCCCTAAAAACCCAAATTCTGCCATGTTTTCATTCTCAACTGTAGCAGTTCCATCTCTAGCACTAGCAGCCGATTAGGGTTCCATCTCTAGCAGCAATCCAGTCGAACAGAGCCTCCTCCTTCAACTCTTCATCATTTCCTTTGGTGTTGTAAGTATCTTTGTTCCTATCTCTCTTTCAATCATGTCTAGATACAAGAAATTCAAACTGAATCCATCTTCATCTGAAGTTTGTTTTCAATTTGTGAAAAATCTCATGCTTGAATAAGATTACTTAAGGCTATCTACCTTAGAAATTATCTCAAGAAGATTTGTTAATTTTTCAGATTTCATCACTTATGATCTTGCCTCATATTTTGAACAAGCTGATTATTTGATCTTTTTTCATGGTTATAAAATAGTTTATTATCCATCTCTAATCTACTTATTTTTCACAACAAGTCTCTTTATCACAATAGTAGAACTAATACTGAGTACCTCAAAAGTCTTGTGAAGGGTATTGAAATTGATCTTACTCTTAAGAGTATTGGAATTAATTTTTGCAAATTCCATTTAAAGGACTTGATCTTAGTGAAATTAATATATCTGATAAGAAAATTCTTTCTAAAATCTTCCTAACTGGTCAAGGACTCCCTATGGCTAACAACAAACTCTAACCCACTGTTAGACTTATAGGAAGAATTCTTGCATACAATGTCTGCCCTCAAACTGGTAGCTTAAATTATTTCTCTAATGATCTTTCTACGTGTGTGTATTCAATTATGGGTAGACTTGAGGTCAATTGAGCTTGAATTATCTATAATAATTTCACCAAGCAACATTTCTTCTACATGGTGCATTTTTGACTTACATTTTTAAGAAATTCAAAATTGACCTTTCTCATGAGTCTAATGTTATTAGATCTTTTGAATTGTTCGATCACTCAGTCCTTCTTTAGGATGAATGCTCTCAATTTTCAAACTCCTCCACCCACTTTTTAAGAACTTCCATCTTCCCAAGCACCTCTAACTAAAACCTAATCCCTCTCAATCCTCCATCCAACACATTGATGATTTACAATAACCTTGCTGCTGATATTTTGGAAATCAAATCACAACAAGCTTCTATGCTTGAATCTCAAGCTTCTCTCCTCCAAAATCAAGGTCTTTTCATGGAACATTTCGAATTCATGTCCATCAGGATGGATCATATGTATGAAAATCAATAAAAAATTCTTTAGATTTTGCAAAACTAGTTACCACCACCTAGATCCAATTAATGAAGAAACTTATTTCTCATTTTGTGTTAGTTTTTCATTTCAAACTAGGTTTAAAAGTCTATGTTTAAGCTTTTATTATAGTTTTTAATAACTCTGTGTTTCATACTATGTGTTGTAATAACTCTGTGACAAACTCTATTTTTAATTCAATGTTATTTCTTTGTGATCAATTCTGTGATATATTATATATCTTTGTTTTTCTTTTGTTAATGACAAAGGGGGACAAACAAAGAACATATAATATGTTTGTGTTATATATGTTGTGCTAACAAGCATTTATGCAGGGGAGCAATACAAACAATATCTTATATTGTTTCACTTATTTTTTGTTCGTCATCATTAAAAAGGGAGAGAATGTTGGATCATGATGAATAATCATGTATCACTCTTTATTTTGATTATAATGATATACTATGTGCTAACAATTTTTATGCAATATACAAGGCTAGTCAATGAGAATCAAGCTGAATACTGTCATCAGAGATTTCTTCAACTGCTACCAGAGGATACAAGATAGAAGTTGAAGACTTTTATTTCTTCATTTATCTTGTACTTTATCTTAAATTTGATGTAAAAGCCTCGACACGCACACAGACACTATTAGTTAACCTATAGCATAATCTACTCAACTAATAAATGATAAAACTGATATACTATTTCAAACCAAGTTTAGTTGACAATATGAACAATTTGCTCAAGATTAGTCAACTTATATCTTAGGATAGTCGACTAATGATTGTTTACAGAGAGTGACCTATTGCTTTTTTCCTTCAGTTTAGTCGACTATAGTATCAGACCAGTCGATTAGTGTGTATCAGAACTCTCATACATGTTTTTGTAAACTCAGACCAGTCGACTGGTAACCCAGACTAGTCGACTTATATAACTTAATAGAGACTTCTGTCTTCAGTCTAGTCGACTACCAAATTCTTATAGTCGACTAATATGTCTTAACAGAAACTTCGCTTTTCAGTCTAGTCAAGTGTCTCTTCATACAAGTCGACATATGGGTCTTTACAAAGACTTGCTTACATTCTGTTATCTCAGTCTAGTCAACTTTTATCTTCTCTTGTTCAACTAATGTGTCTAACAGACACTTGATTAGTCGACTAATACTTCTTCTAGTCGACTGTACTACTCGTTTATTGTTCTTGATGTTTTGAACTCTTTTGAATTTCAAACAATCCTTTTTAGCAGCTATACTATTCAAATTTGAATGTCCAAATAACTATAAATTAGTTATCAATTCCACTATAAATAGCGAGGCATCCCTCTCACTTGAATATACAATCTCATTCATTCTTTCTTGACTTCAAATTTCTATATTATGTCAAGATCTTCCAAAACTCTCATTTTGCCTAGTTCCCATTCATATGACCAATTAGGAAAATTTTTTAAAGAAATCCTACAAACCACTGT
Source organism: Agave tequilana (assembly GCA_038442645.1). Classification (NCBI taxonomy): domain Eukaryota; kingdom Viridiplantae; phylum Streptophyta; class Magnoliopsida; order Asparagales; family Asparagaceae; genus Agave; species Agave tequilana. Next base: position 301,803 of record JAVJIF010000701.1, on the reverse strand, counting down.
GAGAATCACAAGTACATCACTTCAAGGCTTATAGTTTTCAATTGTAATTCAGTATAAGAAAAGACTTCTCTGATTTTGGAAAGTGGTGTACATAATTGACATAGAGACTTATTAATTGGTGTACATGTATTGATTTTACATATTTCAAGATCAAGGGTAAAGGAAAATCTCAAGCGGTTGTCACTTGGAGACTGGATGTAGGTCAGAAGGACCGAACCAAGATAAAATCATTGTATTACGATTGTCTTTTAGAGTTTATTTTTTTGTGATTGTTATTTACTTTTCAAGTTACTAACATTCCTTATTAAAGTTTTTATATACATTATTCACCCTCCTCTAGTATTATAGTTGCCATATATAAGATCCTACTGTTCAAAGGTGATTTTTTTTTAAAAATTATTTGACAACGAAATTCATCGGCAAAGATTTAACAAAAAATTCGCCGGTTGAATATGACTTCATTGATCAAGAAGTTTAGAAAAACTTCGTATTTCAGCATTCTACTGCAAAGTTTCATTTTAGTGCAGTATAACTACAAATTATACAATAATTAAATTACATATTTGAAATTTTAATGTCGTATATAATAATTATATTTCTAATAAGCTCTGAGCAAGAAGAAAATAGACAATCAAGAAAAGAGAGTCAAATATAAGCACTGACTAAGTCGTAAGGGATATGCCTGATTTAAAGAAGATCTAATAAGAGTGTTTATTTGTTGATTTTTATTGTTTATATATATATGAATTATTACTTATGTCTTTTATATATTTTTTGTATAACAGATAGCCCAGAGATCAAGTGAGGATGGTTCACTCGCCTCTCCCTCGCATATATCCTGGGCAGAGTTGTGGAAAAAACTAGGATATCTGCAGACGGATCATACATAAATGAATATAGTCAAGAAGTTGAGCAAAAAATTCCAAGTGTTTATGTTTAGAACGTAATTGTCACAGCGTTCCCAATTTTTTTGAAATTTTTATAAGTGTTTACTATCAAATTTCTTTTAGGACTCTTTTTCTCAGTCTGCATCCCAGGGAGACATTCTCATTTAGGATAAATGACATATTGGTCATGGCATTGGAGACTGATGAGCACCCCGGTCGTGTTAGAACTGATAGACAATGGGCTATCTAACGAATTACTTCAATACACCTCGCCAGTGCCATCAAAGTTACACATAAAAGGAGATTAAAAGAAAGGTTAAAGCCATTAGAAAAGCCACATTTAAAGCCAGATGGAAGATACGAGAAGCTAAGATAAGAATGCAAATGATGAAAGAATTTCCGCGGAGGTTCCATACGCCGCCTCCTCCCCAGAATGTTGCAGTACATCCTTCTTCTGCTACACCATATAGCGTCTATGACAGTTGTATAGTTTTAAGACATTTATCTAAATTTTAAAGATAATCTTATCTAATTTTTGTAACATGTTAGAGTTTTGATCACCATGTATCTTTTGTTAATGCATTGATTATTATTTGGTTGGCACAGGTTGGTAATATTCTGGTTTCTTTGGCCATCAACCAAGGTAACAGTGTTGTGGCATACGAAAAAGCTTACAACATGGATGATGTTGGTCAGGTCATTCACACCGTGCTACTTGGATCCAATTGTGTCAGGGTAAGCATTCATGATCTATTGGATGACAATGCACCTCTGCTAATTACACATGGCGAGATGCCAACCATTGGTGATACTTTTGGTGCTTTAATCACATAGCCAAAGAAACTAATCACTTTGTATACACAGGTATGTTGTCAAAATTAAAGCACAATATTGCCTTTATAATTTGATTAATTGCAATTTTATCATGACAGGTAAGTGTTAAAAGGAAGGAGATTGCACGTCCTAAGACTTCAAGAAGCATGTCCACAAACCTTTCGGTCACATCGCCTTTTGTAGATTAGAGGAAGAACAAATTATTAAAGAAAGTGGCGGCAAATGCAAGGATGATGGATGATAGTAGCCTCATCGAAGTACTCATACCTATCGATGTATTTGGGTACCATATTGGAGCCATAATGCTCGAAAAGAGTAACTTTATAGACTTTATAGACCGAAATGAGATAAGCACAGTATGCATTATTGTGTATATGAAGTAAGTCATTAATGTATATTCATTTTTAGAAATAATATAGCAAAAGTTTTATATTTGATAATTTTTGATAATTTCTAATAATATTAGGTTTTTATATGATTAGTGTGAGAACGTGACTGCAGTCAATGATATGGTTTTATTTGTCCATACTGAATCACACATGTGACATCCTTGGAAGATGAAACGACCAAAATAGCTCGATATATAGTCGACACGATGCTAATAGGTGAAAAGGGCCGGTTGTATCTTGCACCATATAATATGGGGTAGGTAAAAATTTTTTTTAATTAAAATCAGTTGTTAATTTAATTTCTCATATGATTCTCTCTTATAGTTCACATTGTACTTTGTGCGTGATCGACCCTTACAAACTAATGGTATATTGATTTGACTCCTTGTGGCGTAATGTACGAGAACTGATTTGTAAAATGATTAATATATAAGTGTTTAATACTTGTGTGCATATATATACATATATACACATACATACACACACACATATACATACATACATACATACATATATATATATATATATATATATATATATATATATATATATATATATATATATTTCATTACATCTATTTAAAAAGATTATTTAATATTTTTGTTTATTTTCTGAAATTTATGAAAAGAGCTCTCTCCGTGTTTGCTGCACAAGCCAATCAGAAAATAAAGCAAAACCTTCATGGAAGAGGATTCTGGTAATTTTTTTGAAAATTGACAATAATACTTTAATTTTAAATTTTACATAACATAATTTCAGTTCTTGTAGTATCCTAAACAACTCGATAGCATCGTGTGTGGATACTATATAATTCAGTTTATGCGTAAGATATATACAGCTCAAATGAATAATATTTCTATATAGGTATAATCCTCTGCCTTAAAGCTAATTTATGTGTTTTGTTAGTATATATTAAACTAACACAAAAAAATCAATACATTTGCCGCTTGATAGCAAAGAAAAATATTTAGATGAGGAATTGATAAAATTCTGGGAGAGTGAGAAGGATATGTTATGAAGTATATTCCACAGAGAGGGTATTACATTTAATCTCATTCTTTTTGTTTGAGTCTGTACATGTACACACATACATGTGGACATGCACACATACATGTACACATGTACATGTACGCAAACACACATATACATGTACACACACATATAAATATACATATACACATATATACATGTATATACACACATATGTATACACACCCACTACTACAACAATGGTTCAGCTTCAATGATGTCCCTCAATAATTATATCTACTAGATGAAGATAAAAAATCTTCAAATATCAGCAACCCTCTAATGATCATGAATTCAAAAGCTCTCAATGAAGATTGTTAGAAGTTTGAGAATATCTAGTAAGAGTTCTTGATTTTGTATATGTAATTTGTTTATATAATTCAAGAATTCAAATATCCTGTGATTTTGTAATGTTTCTGTAATTCTGTAATCTGTTATTTTAAATTTTTTATCTATTATTTAAATTCTATAATATGTTATTTTTTATTTTGTAATCTATGATTCAAGAGTTTGAGCATAGATTACAATTATGTATCTGTAAGAGTTTATGTGATTTTGTATATTTTTTTTTGTTCTGTGATTTTGTATTTGTTGTTTGTTTTGTTACAGAAAATTCATGAAATTTGTAATTTTGTATCTGTTGTTGTATGAATATTTCTGTAGTTCTATAATCTGTTATTTAAATTTTTAAAGAAGTAAGATTTTTCACAATGGTTATAGTAACAACTGTCGTGAAATATAACCTTTCACGGCGGTTATTTAAAGAACCATCGTGAAAGGTTAAACTTTTCACAGATATTTCACAACGGTTATACTTATAACTGCCGTTAAATATAATCTGTCACGGCGATTATTTTAGAACCGTCGTGAAAGGTTAAAATTTTCATAGACATTTTAACATCGGTTATAATTATAACTATCGTTAAATGTTAACTTTTTATGACACTTTTTTACAAAAAACCCGTATGTTCGTAGCGGTTATTAACCACTGCGACATGTTTGATTTGATGGCGGTCAGAAACCACTTTGAATTGAAATTTTAATGTCGCTTGGATAGACGGTTTTTTAAACCACCATCGTTGCTTTTAAATGGAAATTTTAAACCACCGTTGTACGGGATGGAAAATTGAAAGTATATTGCAAAAATCTCCTTGAATCAATGAATGATTACAACAACTCAAATTCCAACTACAAGAGAGAGGAGATACTCAAACTCAAATCTCCTCTTTGTTTAATGCTGGGTTCTTTGCGTAGCAGTGAAAAGTGAATCTTATTTTTCTTTGACCGGGTGAACGTCAGGCTCCTTTAAAACTTTCCTCCTTGAATCACCGATGGAGTAGCACAACTCCTATTCAATGAAATCTCAAAGAGATTTAGAAAAAAAATTGAACTTAGCAAGTTCATGCAGAAGAGTTGAATCTTTAGGTTAATATTCCTCAGCTGGAAGATCTGACCCCCTTTTCAATAGCAGCTCTAGCTATTTATCGGGGTTCTAGGGGTTAAACTGTCCCTAAAAATTCTCCATAATAGGGTTAACTCCCCTCATTACGTGGGCAGTACTTCACTCAGTAATGAGGGTAATTATAACTGAGACGCAGGACTCATTTGCAGTCAAAACGCGAGCTTGAGCTCGGCATTTAGCTGTTGAGATTGTTGGAACTTAAATTTTGATGATAATATTTGTGATGCAGATACATTGGAGCTCTATCTCAAAAGCTAATGTTGTGTTCGCTGAAGACTACTTAAGGATATTGGCTATTTTTGTGTATTTTTTATAGAATGTTAAAAATCTTGATCACACACACAATATAGTCTTATAATCGACTTGTATCCAAGTCTAGTCGACTAATATATCCTCTAGTCGACTTACTCCTTTATGCAGTTGACTATGTCTTTTCACAGATATATATCAACTTTCTATTTTTTTTACTGTACGCAGTATTAGTCGACTTATCTACACTGCTAGTCGACTAATTCAAGTTGTAGTTGACTATCCCTTTCTCCTGGTCGACTAATTATAGTTTCTAGAAATTTATTATCTGTATCAGTCGTGATATAGTCGACTTGATCTCTTGACTAGTTGACTAACCCTGGAAAATTTGTTCTATTAGTCGACCAATCTCATACCCTAGTCGACTATAAACAGTTTCTGACTGTTAGACAGCTATTGATTTCTATTATTTTATCTAACGTTCTTATATTCAAATTTAACTTGATAACTTCCCTGACTGACTATAGATTTCACGTATAAATAGGGATGTTGTCGTAGGATGAATACACCAATTCAATGTCATTTAGTTTTCTGTCCAAACTCTGTTGAAAATTTCTGTTTTTCAGAAAACTAATTTCCATTTTGATTTCTTCACACAATTCCTATTCTATTGTGAAGAATTCTGAGAGTCCACCTATAAGAAACCTTGTTCATGATCACAACAATTTCAAGGCTTATAGGTTATTTTGTAATCATTCAAAGAGAAGAGTTGTACAAGAGTATCTTCTTGGTGTAGAAGAGAAGTTGTATAAGTTGTTATCTTCTTGTTGTAGAGAAGAGTTGTATAGATTTGGTAAAGATTATTTTATCAAGTGGTGTATAAGGAGTTAATTTTGGGTGTACAAAATCAAGATAAGAAAAATCTCAAGCGGGTTGCTTGGGGACTGGACATAGGTCACGCGGACCGAACCAGGATAAAATATCTTGTGTTTGCGTTTGCATTTTTTGAGATTTATTTCCTTTCTTGCAAGTATTTTATTTAATACTATTCATCTTTGTTTTAGTGTTTGTGTTGACTTTGTTTTTAGATCCTACATTTGGTATTTTTGTCCAAACTCTGTTTTAGTGTCTGCAATTATTTCGTTCTCCTTCATTCTAATACCAAATGTAGGATATTGGCTATTTTTGTGTATTTTTTTATAGAATATTAAAAGCCTTGATCACACACACAATATAGTTTCGTAGTCGACTTATACCCAAGTCTAGTCGACTAATATATCCTCTAGTCGACTTACTCCTTTATGTAGTTGACTAAGTCTTTTCACAGATATATATCAACTTTCTACTTCTTTACTGTGAGCAGTATTAGTCGACTTACCTACACTGCTAGTCGACTAATTCAAGTTGTAGTCGACTATCCCTTTCTGCTGGTCGACTAATTATAGTTTTCTGAAACTTATCATCTGTATCAGTTTTGATATAGTCGACTTGATCTGTTGACTAGTCAACTAACCCGGCAAAACTTGTTCTATTAGTCGACCAATCTCATACCCTAGTCGACTATGGACAGTTTTTGACTGTTAAACAGTTATTGATTTCTGGTATTTTATCCAACATTCTGATATTCAAATTTAAGTTAATAACTTTCCTAACTGACTGTAGATTTAACCTAGAAATAGGGATGTTGTCTTAAGATGAATACACTAATTCAATATCATTTCGTTTTCTGTCCAAACTCTGTTGAACAACTCTGTTTTTCAGAAAACTAGTTTTCACTTTCTTTTCTTCACACGATTCCTATTCTATTGTGAAGAATTTTGAGAGTCCACCTATAAAAAACCTTGTTCACGATCACATATAGCTTTAAGGCTTACAGGTTATTTTGTAATCATTTAAAGAGAAGAGTTGTACAAGAGTGTCTTCTTGGTGTAGAAGAGAAGTTGTACAAGTTGTTGTCTTCTTGGTGTAGAGAAGAGTTGTGCAGATTTGGCAAAGATTATTTTATCAAGTGGTGTACAAGGAGTTAATTTTGGGTGTACAAAATCAGGATAAGGAAAATCTTAAGCGGGTTGCTTGGGATCTGGACGTAGGTCACAAGGATCAAACTAGGATAAAATCTCTTATGTTTGCATTTGTATATTTTCTGATATTTATTTTCTTTCTTGCAAGTATTTTATTTATTCATCTTTGTTTTAGTGTTTGTGTTGACATTGTTTTTAGATCCTACAGAGATGATGCTAAACACGGGTCTTGAACCTCGTGTTTGGGTGCTGAGATGATGTTGAAACGCAGATGTCGAGCCCTACATTTTGGTACTGTAATGATATTGAGACGCGGGCCTCGAGCCCTTCGTCATGGCACTGCAATGATGTTTGAGATGCGGGCTTCGAACCCTGTGTCTTGATACTGTATTAATAGCTTTGATCATCCTTGCCTGAAGTATGAACTGTTATCTGATGGCTTATCTTTAGTGATTTTTAGACAGTCTACAGAACCCCCTCCAAAGTTTTCAAAACTATGCAGTTGACTGGGACGGGTTTTGAAACACTTGGGATTTTTCTTTTGGCAGAAGCTCTCAAGACTAGACTGGTAATCCTCTGAGATACCTTGAGTTGATCTTGTCTGAATTTCGGTCTTCGTGAGTGTACTGTAAAATTTTTTGAAGCCACCAGAGATAATTATCATGAGTGTCTAGATACGCAGTCCAGACCTCATCGGTGCTCTAAGCTGGCTGTTAGTGTACTGTTGATTCAAAAGAAATTGTCAATTGCTTTTGCCAGTCTACTGTTGAATTGATTGCAGAAGCAGAAACTGAACACAGGTCTTGTAGATGCAAAGATCGTATTGCCTTGGAGATGCGGACCTCATCTTGAGTAGAAACGTGACTCTCATTCATTGAAGAGACGCGAACATCGAAGTGGAGATGCAGCTTTTACTTTGTTGAAGTGACGCAGACGTTGATGTGGAGACGCAAACTTCTCTTTATTAACGAGACGCGACTCTGTTGTTTTGCCAAGGCACGGGTTTCATTTGAAGTGAAGACGCACCTTTCACTTGATATAGAAACGCGACTTTGAGCGTTACAAATGCGAACTTGATTCAAAATAGAGACACAGCTCTCGAGCATTACAAACGCGATGTTCTTCTTATTTGGAGACGTGACTTTAATGGAACGCGAGCCTCACGTTTGAGTGTGTTGACACGCGTCCGACGTAAATTGGCCTTGAGATACACACCGCGTATCTCGGCCGACGCGTCTTCCTATAAAAAACACATAACGTCCTTTCAAGAGTCATCATTTGACTCTTCTTCCTCCTTTAACTTTGCGTCCAGATTTTTAAGCTTCTTCAAGCTTTGTTTAGAACCCAAAGACTCAAGCTTTCAATTTCGATCTTCCTCGAATATTTTTCCAGTGAAATGGCTCCAAAACAGAAGCAGATCGCCTCCTCATCCATTGTTGCTCCTTTGGCCACTCAAATCGGTGGCATACCTCCGGTAGAAGCCCCCATTTCAGGTAAAAATGGCTTTTGTCATTAATAGACTCGAAGAGTTTTTTAAACTCTTAAACTTCTATTGAAGTTAAACAGCCAATACGAGGTTCATGGCCCGCATTTGAATCGTGGATGTGGCTTTAATGTTGGTGAGCAAGACGCTGGTCTTAGGATCGTTGCATCTTTGTTTTATCAACTTGACTTCCACGTCTGTTTAATAACGCGGTGCTATGAACTTCGCGTTAGAGTCTCCTGAACGCGGGTCCCGCGTGGCTGATTTCCGCGTTTGAAGTCCAACACTTGGAAAAGTTTTCAAGTCTTGGAGTTCAAACGTGGACTTCATGTGGTCCTTGCATTTTTGAATCTCTCTCCCCTTCTTTTTTTGAACGCGGGTCTCAAGTGATCCTCGCGTTTCAGTCATTGAACGCGGGTTTCATATGAGCCTCGCGTTTGGGCTTCAACACTTAGTTGATTTCAAGCCTTTTTTTTTTCATATACTAATTGTTGTGTTTTTTCCTTTTGCCGTATGATATTCCTCCAATCCTTTGTCCAAGAAGTGTCATTTTGGACAAACCTGTGGTGCTGACACGAATATGATTTTTGTTCTTCAGAGGGCTGCTCCGATGATTGCTGGTAAATCAAGAGAGCGACAGAGCTGGGTCAGCAATGTTAGTATGCTTACTTTTCATGAAATCATTTCAGAGGTTGGCTCAAATTAGATTCCCGTGCACTATTAAGGAAGCCCGACTTCTTCTTTGGTGACTCGATCAAGAAGGATGAAGCTGTTCTTTATGATGGAGATTACAAGTGGCTCCGTCAAATCGGTAACAAGAGATTCTTCCTCCTGAACATAGAGCGGATGTATCCCTTAGCATACCTGCAGCATATGTCCGTACGTTAGACGATGGACTGGGAGTTGGTTAAGTCAATCTCTGGAGTTTTCCTGGGCAAGATCGGTGCCTGTGAAGTCTTCACAATCAGTCATGGGAGGGACGTACTGAGGTTGCAGCCTGGATTGGTCAGAGCTGAATACCCAACAAGGGAGACTCCACAACTTGCAGCCACCCTCGTCAAACAATTCCTAGATATGAGGGGTGATTTTTCTCTAGAATTTCATGCAATTGGATGGATTCAATCTACCGACAAGATATGGTGAGGCAGAATGGTAGGGTTTGCTCTTGTAGAATTTGAAGACCTTTTGCTGTAGGCAAAACTATATGGGGTTATTAGAGCTATCCAGTATGGTATTCAGCGGAGCAACCAACATTTCTACGCTATTCTCGAGTGGTACAATCTAGAGACCTGCATGTTCTTCACTCCCATCGGAGAAATAGGGCTTGCCCTTCACGATATGTACAAGATCTCAAGGCTAGTGATTGGAGATGCCTCCTATGAAGAATACATCCCGTCGACAGAGGAGCGACATCTGCTGAAGAAAAGTGATCCTCTAGTATACAAGACTTATTGGGAAGTGTTGTGCCACTACATCTGTGAACAAGTGATGGGATAGAGAAGTGGGGAAGTTAAACAAATGTCATAGGCGAATTATCTGTTCCCCAGGGTGAATAAAACTGACCAGATGACTCGGCTAGCTCCCAGCACAGATGAAGAAATAGCTGAAAGGATTAGTGCATCCATCAGTTCTTACATCATAGAATGTAACGAAAACACTTTCAAGCCGGATGTGATCTTTGAAAGTTTTCATCACCAAGCTAAGACCTCAATATCTGATAGAGCTCTACTGGCAGGTTTTCTTATGCTTTGGTTGAAGCGATATATAGTTTTGACACTTCCCCACAAAGTAATTATCGCTGATATAGTGTATCTAGCGGTTTTTCTTGCTCATGAAAAGTCCTCCTCCCAGCAATGGTGGCTGGGATTTAGAGTGGGTTGTGGGTGCTAACGAAGAGCTTTTGTTAGATGGAGGCAATTGTGGGTCAGAAGGGGAACCTAGTCAAGGTTCCAATGGCCACCCCCTTGTTAAGACTCCCAGTCCAAGGTCGAGCTTTCATACACCTATCTGATGGCTTGGTATGTGATGCATTGTTCATCACTAATAACCGCAGTCTTTGCATCGAAGGTTTTGCACCCTTCGTGCAACATTTGGAGAACTCTAACTGGATTCGCAGTTATATGTTATACATCCAGAAGACCATTTTGAACGAGGCCAACTACCAACTGGACAGGTGTTTCCCTGAGATTCATGATGCATTCTGTGGGGACACGTTCTCAAAACTTGCTGGCCAGGATGGATTCACCTGATTACCTTCTGGTGTCTTCTGGTGGTTGATCAACATCCAGCCCGAACACTTGATTTTTCGCTAAGGAAACTCTTGCACAGTAGAACCTTACATGACTTGTCGAGTCGCCAGGCAGTTTGGTTATGACCAACTGTATGTCAGTAACCCCAACCCAAATCTTCACTTCTGTGGAAATTTATTTGAAGGCGCCCGGGAATGGTACTACAGCATAGCTGGAGGAACCGGAGTTGTCTTCACCCTTCCTCACAAGATGCCTAATTCTTATACAAGCCTTGGCTTTTGTACGTGATATTTTATTGCAAATAAGGTGCCTGGATTTGAAACAAACACTTCATGCATAAAAGGCATCAAATCCATGTATAAAACTAAGGAAAGGTGTCCAAGGGTTGCCAGATGCGAGGGATGACCGAGTATCAGGAGGCTGAGAGGGTGGTTGAGAAGGAGGCCAGGAAGGAGGTTAGCAGAACAGGGGAAGCTCCAGGGTCAGAGTCTGGAGCAGGAGCTATGGAGGAGCAGTCTACTAGAATGACTCGGCAAGCTGTGCCTAAGCGCCCCCGGGTCTCTGTTTCCAAAGGTGAGCCTATCCAAAAGAAGGCAGAAAAAGGATCTAAGGCTGCATCTTTAACATAAGTGCCCGAGATAATCCCTTCTGATACAGAGGAGTAGGAAGAAAAAGAAGAAGAAGAGGAGGCAGTCTCAGCTTTTTGTCCCTAGAGTTTGCACAGCAGGGGCCCCACAGTCATGACGGAAGTAGAACCTGCAGGCCAGTCTGTCGTGACCTAAAGGGCTGTAGTTGCAGAACAACCGACCGCAGAAGTGATGGAGAGGGCTGAAGTTGAAATTCATCTTAGCCTGGAGTTTCAACTCAGCTGGAAGTCCCCTCGGCTTAAGAAAAAAGAATGGAGGTGCAACAACTAGGCTCTCCTGGCGTCTTGATGCTGACTCCTCGAGTTACGGAGCCCAGTCCTACCACTGGGGTTCTCAGTGGTAGGGCTCCAATCACTGAGGCCTCCTTCATTCAAGTTCATCTTCATTATCTGAGGATTAGGTTGACCTCTCAGGAGATGAATTTAACTTTGGTGATGAACCTAATCCTTCTGATACTAGCAAGTTTATACACATTTCCTAGGAAGAGAGGCAGGTGGATGCCCCTGCGATGATTCTGCCATCAGGAGAAGTCGCTACCACTGAGGGTATTTCTTCTATCCCTCTTAATTATTACTCCAATGATTTAAATAAACGTTGTCTTAAAGCTTCGTTTGAACATCATCTACAGGAGTTGCTACCGGTGCTAAAGCTGTGACCTCATCCCACATTGAGGATATGATTAAGGAACTGGTCCAGCCATAGGGCCTTGAAGTTCCTTCTATTGGCACGATCTCTGAGGGTACAATCACTGTGATCGGGTAGCCGTTGTTCCAGAGCAGCTTACTGAAGAATCTATCATCTTCAGATGCTCAACTTGGTAATAGAATAAAGATTCCCTATACACTCTCATTCTCACTGTTATCACTAACATAGTCATTATAATTGCAGATAGTACCGGGGTGGCTCAAGTGGAAGAGCCCGTGACAAGCCTAGTGCAGAGGACATCACACTTCAGACTCGACGGGTGAACCAAGTACCGTGAAGTCTGTTCCTACAGTTGTCATCTCAGAGGCTGCCACAGTAACAATCCTGGAGGTGCCAGTCACAATTTCAGCATTGAAGGAACCTGCCACTGGCCTTATCCCTATGCTAAGTGAAATGGCTTTTGCCTCTACGGACACCGTTTGCACAATTATAGAAAGGGGGTCCGAAAGCGTATCGATGAGTTAGCTCCAGCTGTGGACGTCATGAAAGAATTGGCTCATCAGATGGTATAATAATTCTTCACTTCTATGAAGTCCTGCATCGAGTTGGTTCTTTCCGGGAGAAGTTTCTTCAAGTTTACCTAAATACTCCTTGAAAACCAAATCAAGAACATTCATGATACTGGAAGTTCGGATCAGGCTAAGGCATATTTGACACTAGTCGAACAACTAGGGACCTTGAAAAGTGCTAATCCGGTGGGTAAGGCCCGGCTGATGCTAACCAAGCTCCTCGTTGCTCAAGAACACGAACAGAAGGAGATTGAAGAGCAGATGGCTGAGGAGGCTCGATACCTCAATGAATTCCAGGCCAACTATCATAGATTTGTTGATGACTCCAGAGAATCTGAGGTCATCACCAAAAATGCAGAGCAAGTCATAACCAATGCTCAAGAAGCTATTATCAAGGCGCAAGTCTTGATTTAGGTTAATGAGCAGAAACTTTTTGCTTCCAAGAAGAGGCTGGAGGAGTTAGAGGTCGCCAAGGAGAAGGTTCTAGAAGGTCCTACTGCTCGTCCTTCCAAGCTGAAATCTCTTCAAGCACAACTTGTCACGAAGAAATTCCTATCGGAAGAAGAATTGAGAGTTCAGGCTTGGGTGAAAGTTGAAAGAGCATGCCAGCATAAGATTCAGCATCTTTGGGGCGAGATTCACTCTTTAGCTGAGCGAGATTAGCCCCGCTTTTGTATCTCCCTTTTTTATAACACTCCATTTATCAAATAAGAGAGTATTTGTATCACTTTTATTATTTTGATATAAATAATAAAAGTTATCAAATTTTGTCTCACCTTTATTGCTTCTTTTGTGTTTAAGGATTAGACGAACTCCTTGTTGTGTGGGAGAATGTAGCTCTCACAGACGCAGCTGTTGTGTTGAACAAATGAGGATGCGAAGGACATGACTCATGCTTGTTGTAAAAAAGCGGATCTCGCTTGGTAAGGAGATGCGCGGTTGAGGCGCGGTTGTTGGCCATTGTGGAGACGCGGTTCTTAGCTGTTTGTTGAGACGCGGCTCTGAGTTCTAGGGGCGATGTGGCTCTGAGTTGTAGGGAGAAACTCAAACAGCACTGAGTTGTGGGTGAGATGCAACCCTGAATTGTAGGGGAGATGCGACCCTGAATTGTAGGGGAGAAACTCAAGCAGCACTGAGTTGTAGGTGAGACGCGGCTCTGAACTGTAGGGGAGACGCGGCACTAAATTGTAGGGGAGACGCGGCTCTAAACTGATGAAGGAACATAGACTTTGGCCATCGGAGAGACGCGTTCTTCTATTTGTTGAGGGAACGCAGCCCTCAGTGGTTGAAGAGACGCGGTCTTCATTTTGTTGAGGGAACGCAGCCTTCAACTTGTTGGAGGGGACGCAGTCATCAAAACGTGGCCCTTGAAGCGTTACTTGCAGCTGTAGATGTGCGGTTCTGATGACGCGACTCTCTATGCGCGAAGATCTCACTGATCTTTCGAGGCAGAATTGGCGTTAACGATTGGGGACACGTGTCTGGATTGAAAATCCCAGTGTCATTGGGATTTCCCGAGATAAATATCTGCGTGTCTTGCTCAGACTGGATTTGAGATTCACACTGCAAATTAAGGCTATTAATTGGCCTTTAAGAATGGATTTGATTTTTATGCCATTAATTAATGGCCATTAGCGAGCCTATAAATAGACCATGAGCCTCTTAACAGTCATTCATCTTGACTGTTTTCCTTCACGGGCATGTGCTCTGAAGAACTTTTAGAGTTCTTAGAATGTCTTCTTCTCCGGGCATGATCCTGAAGAACGTTCAAAGTTTTTAAAAGAACCTAAAACTTTAATGCTTTCTTACAATCTTCTTAGAAGATTACCACTGTTAAGTGATTTCAAAATCAAAAAGCATTTTCTCTAGTGCTTTCATGGTCGTATCTTGATGAATGATGTCCGCCCTCTAAAGAACTTTTCTTCAGGTAGAAAATGGCCTTTGCCATTACTATTCATGATGAGGCATTGTTTCCTTGAAGCTTTTTCATCGTTGATTATGAAGAGACTTTGTCCCTTACTAAAACTTCTGAAAACTTCTTTTTATGAAGTTTAGATAGTTAACTTGAGATCCACGCGTCAATGATGTGCAAACGCAATCCTCGCATTAGTTGATGAAACGCAAGCTTGTTGACTTTTGAATCCTGAGTTCTGCGTCTTTTGAGATCTTCAAATGTGAGCATGGTGAACTCTACATCTTAAAGCCTCAAACGCGTGTCTCACGTATAAGACTCGCATCTGGAGTTTATGACTTAGAAAATTTGTAAGACTCGCGTCAGCGCCCTTAATATATGCTCTGCATTTTGATCATCGGATGTAAGTCTCATGTTGGATTGTGCATTCGGATCCATATTTTCTGTCTTTGTAGAGCGTGGTAAACTTTGTGTCTTGAAGCCTTAAACATGGGTCTCGCATATAAGACTTGCGTCTAGCGTTCATGACTTAGAAAAAATTTTAAGACCTGCATCTGTGCCCTTAATATATGCCTTGCTTTTCGATCATCAAACACAATTCTCATGTTGGACTATGCACTTGGATCCATATTTTTTATCTTTGCAGAAATTTAATCCTCAGATTTTTTTCTTCTTGCAGGTCTTAGCCATATCGATGGTGTTAGTTCCAGTGTCGTTACTGCATCCATTGTGATAGATATGAAATGACCAGTTCGTTCAATTGGCCACCACTTAAGAAGTCAAAACTTTTGTCCAAGGGCCAGAAAGATTCGCGCGATTCTCGATACATATCAAGACATTATTGGGCATGATGCACCAGTAAGGTCTCGGATCCTTCCTGATTACAATGAGTATGGCACATTTGAAGGTTATGAGAAAGAAGATGTCACCAATAAGGTCTCAGATCCTTTCTTAACCAATCTTGTTCAAAGAAGTGACAGGGATGAAAAACCCATGCTCATTGGATGCGTTTCTGGTAGTGGGACTTCCCATTAAGAGAAAAATTACGGCCTTGTGAAAACCTTCGCACCATTTGATCAGGTGAAATCAGAATGCTCCCTTGCATTCTCACCTCGAGACACCATTGTTCTCAAAGGGAGGAAGTTTATCTGCTATTCTTGGCCACAATCAAGAAGACAAACTTTGTTTATCTTCAATGTTTTGAGGAGTGAGTGCAACTTTTCACTGAGCAAGAGGGATTTCTTCTTTCTCTTTTGTTGTAACACTTAATCTTATTGGATAAAAGAAAATTTTGTATCACTTTCACAATTTTGAATATCAATAAAAGTGACATTTTTCTGCCTTCTTATTTATCTTAATTTTCTTTTTGCATTGAAAATTAGACAAGTGAAAATGATTACCTTTGATTTGCTAAAGGTGTGATACTTAACTTAGCAACTCAAAGTTAAAAAATTTCATTTAAGAAATTTAGAAATACTGTCAGAGGTGTGGTGTTAACTTGACAGGAGTGAAATAGGTTTTGTGGACTTGTCATTCTATAGATGAGAATGACAAGTGAAGTTTTCACTTCGCAGGAGATTGTGATTGAGTCTATCATCAGAGATTTAGTATTAACGTAATAAAAACTCTGTTGGAAACTAAAGAGAACACTGTGAAAGCTGTGATATTAACCTAACAGTGATTTTAAGTGGACCTGTCATTCTATTGAAAAGAATAACAAGTAAGACTAGACTCTTCGGGGATCTGAGTATTTCTTTACCGTCAGAGGTGTGATATTAACTTAATGGATTGGATTGAATTTTGTCAGAGGTGTGATATTGACTTGACAAGAATGTGAGCTAGAGGTGTAATGTTAACTTAGTCCCACAGGAGTTTCAGTTTCGTTAGGAATACCACTGTCATCGGTGAAGTGTTGAACTTAATATTGAAGGTAATACTAGAGGTGTAATTTTAAACTTAGCATTGGTCATCTCGACTTCGATGCGAAAGCTCAAGGAAAAGTCATTGTCATAGGTGTAGTGTTGAACTTGACAATGAACCGGATGCTAGAGGTATAATGTTAAACTTAGCATCACCCGTCTCAGCTTCAACATGGAAGCCTAAGGGAAGTGACTGTCAGAGGTTTAATGTTAACTTAGTAGCAACTTGATCACTGTTAGAGGTGTGATATTAAACTTAACAGTAATTTATCAAAGGTGTAGTGTTAACATGACAAGAGTTAGTTTGCGATATGAGCAATTTTGAGGACTTGCCATTCTATTAAGGAGAGTTGACAAGTAAAGTTTGGATTGCCAGAGGTATAGTGCTGACTTCACAATTTTAAAGACTTGTGACTCCATGTAAGCGAGTCGTCATGTGGAAATCCGTACTCGCTGGGGAGTATTGAAACTTTTCACTATTAGAGTATGGTGTTAACATAACAGTGATTGAGTTTGTGGACATACCACTCTATGGGAGGGAATTAGTAGGGGGTTTTGGTGGAAAATAGAATGAATTGTCAGAGGTTTACTGTTAACGTGACAAGTCTGTGCTCATTTCACCGAGAAAATGGATACAGGTATTTTGTAGTTCTACCATTCCATGGAAGGAAATTGGTAAGAGATTTTGAAGAGGAAGGTGGGACTAAGTCCCTTAGAATTTTTAGCAAACCCTCAGCTATTAACGGATTTGATATGTCTTTACCAACTATCGTTTGAGTTAGGATAGCCATGCTATTCCCCTCAGCATGATGAGTTGTCGAGAATTTCTTTTAGACTTAAAAATCAATATCTTTCTCTATCCTTAGCCATTGAGGGCGTTGGATTTTGATAACCTCTAAAAAAGAGTGACAAAACTAATACGCAGTTAGCTTGCCTTTATTAGCTCAATTATGTCGAGGATTGGGACGATTTCTCTTGCGTTGTTCACCCGATCATTCCTCTTAACTAGCTTCTTATGTGCCGATTAGAACTCAAGCGATGTTGGGTCATCGACGCTGGTCCCACCTGTTGCCGAATAGTTGTTAATCAATGAGGACTTTTATGCCTATGTTGAGCAGAATATATCCGAACAACTATTGATCAATGAGGACTATTATGATCGTATTGAGTAGAACATAGTTATTAATCGAGAATTCCATCGCAAGAGAATGTATTCGATGCAAGCGTCATACATACTTGACCCAATGATCAGAGGTTTAATGTTAACATGATCAAGGGTAGTATTTCTTCAAGAATTTGCTATTAATCAGCATCATAAATATATCGCCCTCTGGATTTATCAGGTGATATGCTTCATTTGAGTAGACTGACTCTACTACAAATGGTCCTTCCCATTTGGGTTGAAATTTTCTTATGTGTCATCCCCATGGGTCTTCTGACAGCCAAGACGAGGTCGCCTTTCTTGAAAGTCCGCTCCTTGACTTTCTTGTTAAAGGCTCTAGAAAATCGAGCTTAATAAAGCTTGATTTGTTGTTGAGCTTATAGACGTTTGTCGTCCAAAGCTTCCAGCTCCTGGAGTCGCAGTCGATGCTTCTCTTCATCTGTCATCTGTGTTGTCAAAGTAACGAGCAGAGATGGGATCTGGATTTCTAGTGAGAGCGGCATCACACCCATACACCAAAGAGAATTGTGTAGCTTTCGTCGGGGTTCTCACTATTGTGCAATAAGCCCACAAGCATTCACCTAATTTGTTATCCTAGTCGCGTTGACTTTTTGAGACAAACTTCTTGAGAAGCTTCCCAATAGTTTTGTTAAATGCTTCTGCAAGTTCGTTAACAGTTGAGTAGTATAATGTTGAAGACACACTTTAGATTCTGAACTTGTTGCAGAATCTCTGGAACGCTTGGATGACGAATTGGGGTCCATTATCGTGGACGACCCGTCATGGCACGACAAAGCGGTAAATTAGTGATTTTAATAAACTTGATCACGTCAGATGTCTTCACTTCCTTCAGAGGGATAACCTCAACCCATTTGGAGATGTAATCGGTTATAGCTAAGATAAACCGATGCCCTTTGGATGAAGGTGGGCTGAGAGGACTAACCACGTTCATTCCTCACATCTCAAATGGCCAGGAAGAAGTCGTAGGACGAAGATGTCCTGGTTCCTGATGAATGAAGTCGCCATGGATCTTATAGGCGTGGCATCGCTTAGAGTAAGCGATGGCGTCAGGGATCATCTTTGGTCAATAATATCCCAATCTTCGGAGTCAATCTCCAAGCTTTGGACCAGGTTGGTGAGCCCGCACATACCATCATGAGCCTCTTTGAGTGCCTCATGTGCCTCTTTATATACAGACAGCGGAGGAGGATTCCATCATGCGATTGGTGATACAGTGTTCTTGTAATCGCGTTGTAGTATAATCTAGGGGCTTTTCTTCTAATGGCAGCCACCTCTTTAGGGTCATTGGGCAGTATACCGTACAAGGCATAGTCGCGAATCGCCAATCTCTGAGCTCTGAACCTGCTGAAGTATCTAGAGCTTCTTTGATTTGAAGGTCTCCTGTTGGCATCTGATCATCTTCAAGGGCAAATTTCAGACAATACAAGTCATGACTGTAGATGAGTACTTTCTCTGTCGCTCCGGCTAGAAGAGCCAAGGAAGCGGCAAGGGACGCCAGTGCATCTGTATGTGAATTTTGCTAGCGAGGTACATGTCAGTGTAGATGTTTCTGAATCTCTCTGTCATGTAGATGGTTGCATTCTGATAGGACACTAAGCCTTCATGTCTGACTTTGTACTCCCCGCGAATCTGATTAATGATGAGCTTTGAATCACTGTATGCTTAGAGATTTTTAATTCCTGATCAAGAGAGCATTATACTCCTCTACATTATTAGAACACGGATCAGTTAATGAGAAGGCACGAGGGATTATGTAGTTCTGCGGGGAGACAAGTACTACCCCCACTCCTGCTATGATATTTCCTCGAGGATCCATTCTCGATGCGTTGTCGAAGAAGAGTTGCCATACCTATTCTTCGAAAGACATCTGGGTCATGCAAACTTCAGTAATCTCATCAGAGATCTTCATAAAGTTTGATCGTTCTTGAATCTGGATGTTCAGCAAAAAAGTCTGCCACTGTCTGTCCCTTCACAGCTTTTTGTGGCAGGAATTGCATCTCATATTGGGAGAGCAATATAGCCCATTTCACCAATTGACTATTCAGCGATGATGGCTTCGTCATAAGCAATCTTAAAGGATTGACTTTTGATACGACATGTATGATTTGGCCACCAGGTAGTGCTGCATTTTCTGGATAGTGAACACTAGTGTCAAGCATTCTTTTTCGATCGGGTTGTACCGATGTTCGGCCCCGATCATGGCTCTACTCAGGTAGTAGATTGCTTGCTCGTGCCCTTGATCATTATTCTGGTCTAGTAAAGCTTCTAGAGAATGATCCATAGCTCGAACGTATATCAAAAAATATTTTTCTGATACCAGAACTGTAAGGACAGGTGCATTGTGAGGTACCGTTTGATTTCCTCGAATGCTTGTTGGCAAGCAATGTCCCAGACGAATGAGACACCTTTCTTCATCAATCTTGTGAAGGATTAGCATCACCCTGAGAGATTTGTGATAAACCTCTAGATGTAGGCTAGTCGTCCTTGCAATCCTCTAAGTGCTCTAAGGTTCTTTGGAGGTTGCATCTCCTGGATGGCGCGGACTTTCTCTGGGTCAAGGTGGATTCCCTTGGATGTTACGACAAACCCAAGGAATTTACTGCTGGCTACCCCCAGGAAGGATTTGGTGGGATTCATCTTCAATTGCTACGCCCATATGATATCAAATACTGTCTTCAAATCTGTTATGTGATCACCTTTGACACGGCTTTTCACTGCAATATTCTTTACGTAGCATTCCACTATTTTACTTATATGCTCGTAGAAGTTGTATTCATAGCTCTCTGATATGTCACCCCCGCATTTTTCAATCTGAAGGGCATCATAATATAGCAATACACTCCTAGTAGTGTCCTAAAGGATGTATGCTTCTCATCGTCAGGATACATCTTAATTTGATTGTATCTAGATCTTAATTTGATTGTATCCAGAAAATCTATCCATGAAAGACATTCGCTCAAACCCACAGGTGTTCTCGATCACGACATCTGTAATTGGAAGGGGAAACTCATCTTTAGGACAAGCTTCATTTAGATTATAGAAATCAATGCAAACCCGAACCTTTCCATTCTTCTTGGTGACAGGGATGATATTAGCTACCCAGTCAGGGTATTGTTCTTCCCTAATGAAATCAGATTCTATTAGCTTCTTGACGTCTGATTGAATCGCTTTCATAATATCTGGGCGAAACCATCGTTGCTATTGCTTGACGAGCTTTGTGTCCGGATTGATGTTGAGGCGATGCATAGCAACCTGAAGATCAAGCCCAGGCATATCCTCATAGTTCCAAGAGAAAACATCAATATACTCTCGCACAAGACATATTAAATCTTCTCTCTCAGGAGGTGATAAGATTTCGCTTATAAAGATGGGCTTAGGATTAGCCTCATCTCCTAGATTGATCTGAGTTACCTTATCCTCTGCGGGTGATTCGCGTTGTTCAAAGTGAATATCCCAGAGAGTATTCAGGTGTTTGATTCAGGGATCTGTATCTGACTAGATTATTTCTTCATCTTCATCTTCTGGGTGGCTTATTAAAACTATGTTTACCCGAAGGTCTTTGAAGATGTCACGCCCCGCTTCCCAAAATACGTGAAAATGGTTCACGATGAGAGTCGGTGATGTATATACGCGAGGAAGATATCCCATGCATATACGCTAAGCCTAAGTAACCTGAACAAGCTATAAAAAGTCTATCAATATCACTACAATACTACATATGAATACCCACACATAATATCACATGAATACAGAAAAATAATAACAACTGATAGCAATGTATCTCTATCAGGAAAATTACATAATCAATAGGAATGAAAAGAAAAATAATAATACCAGAATAGGTAGAAAGAAACTCCAGCTCCTTGCAACATGCCCAGTCTCATTGAACACCTGATCAATAACATAAAACATCGAGTATCTGGACATACAAATTCAGGGTTGTCAGAAGCGACCCAATGAGTGTATAAGAAAAAAGGAAGTGCTCGTGCATATAAACAGTGTGTACAAAATAACAATAAGTCTAAAGTTAGAAATAAAAGTAGCTGAATAACATTACATGAACAAGGCTACAGATAAAAGACAACTAATATAATTATAAACAAACAGTTGATGTCAAAATGTATAACTTAGCATATGTCACTAGTCTGGTATACAATCCTGTCATGTATACAATCACATGTCTATTGATTGCAAGTAAATACAGTGAGAATTTCCGTGTAGCTTTAGGCTAATGGGTCATGATCCACGAGGAGGAATGCGATAAAAGCTTTTCGATTTATTATTTTAAAAGCAAAGAATGGTGTTGGTGTTTTTTTAATGCATAAAGAAAATGGAGAATAGAGAGATAACTTAAACAAAACTTAAAACTTGAAAAAGGTTTTGGAGAAAGTGATTTTTAAAGGCTTTAAGAGTGATGGTGTTGGTTTGTTTTTAATAAAAAAGAATCCGAGCTCACTAATCTTTACCCAACTCTAGATTCTTTTCTTGAAAGTTCGAGTGCCTTATGAGATCATAGGCAAAAAGTTCAGCCTTGTATTTAAAAGAGATCAAGTAAAACGCATAAGGTGGTTTATTTTAGAAATCGAACTTTAGTTTTGAAATCTTTCCTTGAGTTGAATGTTAAACCATCAAAGCAATACAGCAAGCATGGAATAAAAACAAGTTCTTTTTAATGATTAATTTCAAGATTAAGTTAAAATTCAATCCCATCCTCATGTGCCTTCAAGAATACTCGCAATAAGCAAGGCTTAGTTTAAGGCATTCATATGGTTCAGTTTGATTTTTTCATTAATTTTGATCAAGAATCGATATTAGAGAGGAGAGATTAGTGAGCCCAGATAGAAGAGATTTAGCTACTCAGTACTAAAAAAAAAATATTATATTGAAATGCAGCATACCCGTGAGTTGGAGAAGAAAAGAAGTCCGTTGAGTCTTTATTGATATCACTTTAACTTCAGATTACAATCACTCTTTCTCTCGCTCATTTTGTTTCTTAACTGAACTACAGATTAAAAATTGAGATACAACTTCTCATAAACTATCTAATAATGATCCTAAACCTTAAAATAAAGAGAAAAATTTAAACTACTCTTCAGTCCATTTTTCAGTAAACTTCTTACCTTTTATAGGCAAAAACCCAGAGGGGATATGAGTGAGGAGATAAGGAAAGAAAATGCTCCCCTTATCTCCAAGAGATAGCCGCGAAAACGTGGCCAAATCCGCATTTTCGCGGCCTGGATGTGGCCATTTGGCCACATCCAGGGGGAGATATGCCTGGCGTTTGGTTTTATCCCCTTTTATCTGACGGATTTTCTATTTGATATCTAGTTTTGATCTGACCTTCGGTGATCCTCACGCTAACAGAATTAGATTCATACAAAACTGAATTAACCGGTTTTATTTGATGTGATCCTCCCTGATATGCATTGATCTTTAGCTAGGATCATGGCTATCCTCCTGAATATTTATCCCTTCTTTAATTTATATTTAAATCAGAATTTAAAGCAGGCTTTTGGGAGCAATTTTCTTCCACCTCCATTAATAATGGGCATGCATTATATTAAACAAAAAATAAGATTAAATATACGATTTATTAGACAATAATTATGGGAATGTGACATTAGATATGCAATATAGGTGACCTATCACACCCCGACACTTTTCTTTTTCTCGTCCTCAAGCAAAACATCAAAACTAATCCTAAGAATTATTTGGACCACTTTCGCAGGTCACTCAATTGCACTGAGCATGTGTAACAAGTTGTTAAACCTCTAGGTCACTCCTAGAGGTCGAGTTTTATCTCGTGAGGATTTTCAGTAGATCACACCCACAAAATCCATAAAGAAAAAGGAAAGTATTAGTATTTTCGAAAAGCATTTTGAAAAGTGAGAAAATATTTGAGGTATTATTGTAAGAGTTCAAGTAACTTATAAGTTGTAGAAAAATTAAAATTTTCATTCATAAACTTTGTCTCTATTCAATATCAATCAAAGTAAAGAGTCAAATTATATTTCTCATCTAGTCTATTACTTTACCCTACGTCATATGCACTTTCGTGAGCGTGAAATTTTGACTAAACGTTCTTTAACTTTAACTCTTATGTCATATTTATTTTTTTGGTGATATTATTTCTTAGTTCTATTAGGCTTTCTAATCTGCCCATGTAACGAGCCTTTAGACGGTGACACCCAAATCGGACAATTTTAGGGCATCGGGTGAGAAAATACCCCAAGAACTTAAGCACTTAAGCAAACAAGGCCAAAAACTAAGGATTTTTATTTATAAAATGTACCCATTTTAGGCGAGAATATTATGCTTTATGAGGCACAAGTACCCAGCTTAATCAAAAGATTTATATATATATATATATATATATATATATATATATATATATATATATATATATATATATATATATATATATTTCTTTCTTTCTTTTTTTATATAAGGCATAAGAATTTTTGTTTTTGAACCTAAGTGTGTAAGTGTATAAAGTGTGCATATTTCATCAAGGTAAAGATCAAGACAAAATTATTTTTTCAAATTTTCCTTCTAACCTTAGAAATCAAACAAGTCATCTTATTCTGACCAAGTATAAAAAATCCTAATTATGATTCTCCTATTCCTTTAAATTGACTTAATTTCTTACTAAAAAAAAGTCAAAATATTATTCTTTTTTCAAAAAGTTTTTATTAACCATTTTTTCTTTTTAAACAATGTTAATCATATTAGAACCCTCCCACACACCTATCTCATGCATTGTCCCCAATGTATGAAAATGAATAGATGCATGAAATGGAATGCAAAAGAGGTAAAGTTATTGATACACTGGGTCGAAAAGAGCTATAGCAATTTTATTTACTGGCATCGATTCCAAGAAAGGTTAAGGCGTTGACCATTTATCTTAAAGTCATTTCCATTCTGGGTGTCACTGATCTCTACAACACCGTGTGAAAACACAGATTTAACAATGAATAGCCCAGTCCATCTTGATTTTATCTTTCCTAAAAAAAGATGAAGCCTAGAATTATAGATTAAGACTTTTTGTCTAGAGACAAATATTTTCCTTATGATATGTTTATCATAAAAAATCTTAACTCTATCTTTTGTGATCTTTACATTTTCATATGACTCATTTCTTAACTCCTCTAATTCAAAATTTTGTAATTTTTGAATGTCACCGGCTTTATTCAAATCAAAATTTAACTATTTTATTGCCCATAAGGCCCGGTGCTCTAACTCAAGAGGTAGGTGGCATGCCTTCTCAAAGACTAACATATAAGGAGAAATTCCTAAATTCATCTTGAAAGTGGTCTTGTAGGCCCATAGGGCATCTACAAGTTTGGTGGACCAATCTTTCTGATTTTGATTCACAGTCTTCTCCAAAATAAGCTTGATTTGTCTATTGGAGACCTCCACCTGCCCACTAGTTTGAGGATGATAAAGTGTGGACAATTTGTGAGTTATAGCATACTTTCGCATAAGAGCTTCAAAAGATCTATTACAAAAGTGAGTACCATTATCACTGATGATAGCACGAGGGGTTCCAATGCGCGAGAAAATGTTCTCTTTCAAAAACTTTATGACAACTTTGTTATCATTTGTTTTACTTGGAATGGCTTCCACCCACTTGACACATAGTCTACAACAACCAATATATATTGGTTTCCAAATGAATTAGGAAATGGACCCATAAATTTGATGCCCCAAACATCAAAGAGTTCTATTTTTACAATTGGATTGAGGAGCATCATATCTCGTTTCGAGATCCTTCCTACCATCTAGCATCTAAAGCACGTCTTGCAAAATTCATAAGCATCTTTGAACAAAATAGGCCAATAAAACCCACTTTGTAGCACCTTCTCAGCAGTTTTGCGGGGACTAAAGAGTCCACCGCATGCAAGTTCATGACAGAAGGATAAAACACTCTTAATTTCTTCATTGGGAATTCATCTAATAATTTGGTCAGAACAGTACTTAAAAAGACCCAAAAGAAATACCGAACTTGAGACAAGAACCGGTATACATCATCTTTAGACCAATGAGATGGAGTTTAGTTTGTGACAAGTAATTCACTATATCAGCAAACCAAGATTCTCTAAAGACAGCTAAGAGGTTTTCATTGGAAAGTCATCATTTATGGGCAATTCGTTGCATGGAGAGTTTGGAATATATGAGAGTTGTTCACCAACGATATTTTCTAGGCCTTTCTTATCTTGAATCTCGAGATCAAATTCTTGAAGAAGGAAGATCCAACGAATGAGTCGGGCCTTGGCATCCTTTAAATCATAAGGTATATTAGCGTAGAAGGATCGTAAAAACTGTGGTTTTGGACCATAGTAGGTAGGGATGAAATTTCTCTAAAGCAAACACTACTGCCAAGAATTCCTTCTCAGTTGTAGTATAGTTCATTTGAGCATCATTGAGAGTCCTACTAGAGTAGTAAATTACATGCTGCTTGTTATCAATGCGTTGTCTTAGGACAGTGCCTATGGCAAAATCAGAAGTATTGCACATGATTTCGAACGGCTTAGACCAATCCGGTGCAGATATGATTGGTGCAGAAATAAGCTCTTTCTTAAGCTTCTCTCAAGAATTTATACATTCATCATCAGAAATAAAGGACACATCCTTAGCTAACAGATTAGTCAAGGGTCTAGCAATCTTGCTAAAGACTTTGATAAATCTTTGATAGAAACTGACATGTCCTAAGAAGGATCAAATATCTTTCACACATTTAGGGATGGGAAGCTTAGCTATAACCTCAATCTTGGCTCTATCCACTTCAATTCCATTCTTAGAGATTTCATGACCCAAGACAATTCCATGTCTTACCATGAAGTGGCATTTCTCCCAGTTAAGTGTCAGATTTTTCGTAGCACAACGTTGGAGGACAAGTTATTGATGGTGAGTGAATAAATCTCCATAGATGGAGAAATCATCCATGAATATTTCTAAGAATCGTTCTACCATATCAGAGAAAAGACTTAACATGCAATGTTGAAAAGTTGCAGGGGCATTGCACAAGCCGAAAGACATTCGACGATAAGCAAATGTCCCAAATGAACATGTAAAAGTAGCCTTTTCTTGGTCCTCTAGAGCAATGGGAATCTAATCATACCCCGAGAAATCGTCCAAGAAACAGTAAAATTCATGGCCAGCCAAACGTTTAAGCATTTGGTCAATGAAGGGAAGCGAGAATTGGTCCTTACGAGTTGCTGCATTAAGCTTTCTATAGTCGATGCAAACTCGAATTTTCGTGGAAAGTCGAGTTTGGACCAACTCTTTGTCTCATTTTCCACCACGATGAAACCGGATTTCATTGGAACCGCGTGGACAGGACTGACCCATTGGCTATCAGAAATGGGATAGATTATCCCATTGTCTAAGAGTTTCATAATTTCAGCATGAACAGCCTCTTACATTATAGGGTTTAACCTATATTGCGGGTCTCATTTTGGTGTCGCTTCTTCATTGAGATGAATGTGATGTTGAACTATGGCTAGACTCAATCCCTTTATGTTGGTCATAGTCCAACCAATGGCTTCCCTATGTTTTCTAAGAATTGCTTTAAGATTCTTTTCTTGCTCGTCATTTAAATGGAGGCAATTATGACAGGAAAGGTCTCTTGTTCGCCTAGATAAACGTACTTGAGATGCGCAGGTAAGGCTTTCAATTCTAAGGAAGGGGAAAGCTCACTGGAAGGAGGAGTCAAAGTTAATTCGCTCGACATTTGGTGAAATAGGGTTCGAGGCTTTTAATTTTAAGGAAAGGGAAGCCTCACTGGAAGGAGGAGTCAAATTTATTGGCTCCACATTTAGTGAAATAGGGTTCGAGGCCCAATTCACAGCAGACTCGACAACTTGATCAAGGTTAAAGTCTTCAGACTCTAACTCGAAGTCACAATCAGTTTCTAATTCTAATTCTTCTCTATATTCACTTGTGAAGTTTTCAATAAGGTTGACTTCAAATGATTGATCCTCAACATTATGGGGCAGCTTTCCTAGGTTGAAGACATTGACTTCTCTAGTCATGTCCCCAAAGGTTAACCTCATGGACCCATTCCTTCAGTTGATAATAGCGTTGGCAGTAGTAAGGAATGGGCGCCCTAGGATAACAGGAGTTTGAGCCCTAGGATTGGACACAGGTTGTGTCTCAAGAACTATAAAATCAACGGGGTAGCCAGATAAGGACATCACTAATTTTTCCTTGGAAACTTTCATTGAACGGTCAGCCAGTTAGATTGTGACTCGAGTTTGACTAAGATCGCCCAACCCGAGTTATTGATAAACTGAGAAGGGGAGCAAGTTGATACTTATCCCCAAGTCAAGAAGTGCACGACTAATCTCGGCTTGTCCTATAGTGCAGGCAATGATAGGACAACCCGAATTCTTGTACATGACAGGGATCAGACCAGGCAGTCTCACTAATATTAGTAGCTAAGAAGTCTTTCTTAGAAAAATTAGTCTTTCTCTTCTTGGTGCACATGTCCTTAAGAAATTTTACATAGGATGGAACTTGTTGGATGGCATCAAGAAGTGATACATTAATCTTCACTTAATTGAAGATCTCAATTATCTTATCCATGTATGGATTCTGCTTGTTATTTTTCAGTCTATTAGGAAATGATACAATAGGCTTGTGCACCTGACTGGTTGACTTATCCTTTTCAGATTCGTCAAATTTGAAAGAATTGGGACTAGATGAGGTGGATGCTTGTGTGTGGTTGTTCTGAATGGAATTGGATGGTGTTGACACTTGATTATCAACTTTCTTTCTCGATCTCAATGTATGAATAGCATTACATTGATTCAACGATTGATCCTTAGCCAAATGGGCTTGTTGAGAATTCCTAGGATTCGTTACTGACTGATTAGGCAAGGTACCTTTTAGCCTCTCATTCTGTAGATTTGCTAATTGGCTCATTTGAATCTCTAGTCTCTGTATTATTTGCATGAGGGACTCTTAGTTCTTCATGTACATTTTCATATTTTTCTCAAAATCAGTTATTCTTCTCTCAAGTTGAGGATTCTGGAAGGAAGATTGTGAAGCTATGGGAAAGTTTTGTTGATAATTTGAACATTTGGGTGGATGGCTGGAAGTATTGTGATGGTAATTTGAAATTTTGGGTTGATAATTAGAAGAATTATTAGAATGTTGGAAGTAGTTTGAATGGTTTGACCGTGAGTGGTCATTGTTGTTTTGGCTCCATGAGAATTTGGGTGATTTCTCTATCCAGGATTGTACGTTTGTGCATAAGTATTATTGTTGGGCCTTGAAAAGGCCGCATTCATCGGTTCACAAAATTGTTGTTGAGCTTGGAACACTGGACACTTCTCAAACACATGATTCATAACTTGACAGTAAGTACAGTTCGGAGTTGAAAATAGTTTGGGCTGACTTGATTGACTGGAAGCGGTTTCTTAGTTTCTAAAACTTTCAGTTTTCTTGCTAAGTTTGCTATTCTAGCCTCGGCAGCTATGAATGATTTGATTGAATGGAGACCTCTTTTTGAAGAGATGGAGTTTGAATTCCTAGAGTTTTCATTGGTTGGTTCCCATTGGATGGTCTTTTCAGCTAGATTCTCATATAAATCCCATCTTTCATTTTCATCCTTTTGCAAGAATCCCACTTGGCACATGGTTTCTAAAAGGGTCTTGATTGAGTAGCCTAAATCATCATAGAGAATTTGGCATTATCGCCATTTCTCTATTCCATGATGAGGATATTGGACAAGGAGGTCTTTAAAGCGTTCAAAGTACCTCCAAACGATTCACTAGGTTCTTACTTGAACTGCATGATGTTCCTCCTAATGAGAACGATCTTATGAAATAGATAGAATTTCTTCAAGAAGACCTTGATAAAACCATCCCATGATGTGATAGAGCCGACCGCTAAGCTGTAAAGCCATTTCTTGGTTAAGTCCTTAAGAGAAAATGAGACAAATCTCAACTTAATAGCATCATTTACAAGGTGTGAGATTTTCATCATTAAACATACTTCCTCAAATTCTCTTATGAAGAAATAAGCATCTTCAGACTCTAAGCCATGAAACTTAGTGAGTGTATTGATGAACTGAGACTTGAGCCCAAAGTTGTGTTCATCAACTGATGAAAGTTGGATGCAAGATGGAAGTGTGGTTCTAATGGGATAGAACCTATCCTGCAAGGATGTTGGTTGAGTCATAACCGGATCTGGTTTGGATTCTTGCTTGGATGGCGATGCGTTTCTAGTTAACTTAGATATGTTTGGGTCTCTCAACCACGATTGCATATACAAACACTCCCACAAACAAGCTCACCAATAGTCAATAAGAAAAAGAGAAAGCAATCAAGCCTAGTCTAAGGTAAACCTTGACCTAGACAACTCCTAACGTTTGATTATCCACGGGAGATATAATGTAGACTCTGACCACAAGCTAATCAGCCAGGTCAGAGAAAGATTGGTAGGAGGTATCCACGCAAAAGCGACGGGCCTAATGAAGCCAAACCACAAGCCTTCGGGGTTTTGCCCCTCAATCCCTGTCCTTTAATACTAATTTAGCAGGAGTCAAGTTCTAATACCTTCCATCTTAGAATATCTCCTAATGAGTTTGAGATGTCCCTAAGGTCAGCGTCTATTAGATTTTAAGTTAAGCTTAGACTGTGCATGCTTGGAGATGGTTTGTGGCCTAAGGAAGGGTAATGACTTCCCCACCTTTTTGGGTTTTGCCATTAAAATAGATTGTGCAAGTGTGAAAGTATAAAGCAATAGTGGCAATCAAAAAGTAAATAAATCACCCAAGAATGTTTCTATGCTAGATGTTATGCAAACATACCTTGTCTCAAGGTTTCTTCAACAGTAATTGTAAAAAAAAACGTAATTAAACAAATGCCTAGAATACAAGACTAAACATTTTTTTAAGCAATTGGTAATCAATCAGATTACTGTTGGATTAAAAATAGGGTATGTGAATATCAGATATAGCAGAAATAACACACACAAAACTGTATTTTTGTAAGTAATATGTCCTGCAAAAAAGAGTTTTTAGTAGTCAAAAAAATTTCAAGCCTTTGCACTACAATTTCTTAAAATTCTGTTTCCTACTTTCTAGATTAGAGGCATAAAATAGCAAGTCTTCTCCTGCAATGCTTGATCGCAAAATCTGATTTCATGATGGCCCTGAAACAAGACACCAAACTTGTTAAAAAATAACTACACTGTTTCTCCCCAGCAACGGAGCCAAAAATTGATTGCAAGTAAATGCTGTGAGAATTTTCGTGTAACTTTGGGCTAACGGGTCGTGATCCACGAGAAGGAATGCGATGAAAGCATTTCGATATATTGTTTCAAAAGCAAAGAATGGTGTTGGTGTTTTTTTAATGCGAAAAAGAAAATGGAGAGTACAGAGATGATTTAAAGAAAACTTAAAATCTCGAAAAGGTTTTGGAGAAAATAATTTTTAAAAGGCTTTAAGAGTGATGGTATTTGTTTATTTTTAATAAAGAAGAATCCGGGCTCACTAATCTTTACCCAACTCTAAATTCTTTTCTTTAAAGTTCGAGTGCTTCAATGAGATCATAGGCAAAAAGTTCAGCCTTGTCTTTAAAAGAGATCAAGTAAAACACATAAGGTGGTTTATTTTAGAAATCGAACTTTAGTTTTGAAATCTTTCCTTGAGTTGAATGTTAAACCATCAAAATAATAAAACAAACATGGAATAAAAATAAGTTCTTTTTAATAATTTATTTCAAGATTAAGTTCAGAATCCAATTCCATCCTCATGTGCCTTGAAGAACACTCGCAATAAGTAAGGCTTAGTTTAAGGCATTCATATGATTCAGTTGGGTCTTTTCATTAATATTGATCAAGAATCGATACTAGAGAGGAGAGACTAGTGAGCCCAGAAAGAAGAGATTTAGCTACTCATTACTAAAAAAGAAAATATTAAATTGAAATGCAACATACCCGTGAGTTGGAGAAGAAATGAAGTTTGTTGAATCTTTATTGAAGTCACTTCAACTTCAGATTATAATCATTCTTTCTCTCTCTCACTTTGTTTCTGAACTGAACTACAGATTAAGAACTGAGATATAACTTCTCATAAACTATCTAACAATGATCTTAAATCTTAAAAATAAAGAGAAAAACTTAAACTAGTCTTCGGTCCATTCTTAAGTAAACTTCCTGCCTTTTATAGGCAAAAACCCAGAGGATAGATGAGTGAGGATATAAGGGAAGAAAATGCTCCCCTTATGCCGCGTTTTCACGGCCTGGATGTGGCCATCTAGGGGGAGATATGTTGGCATTTTGTTTTATCCCCTTTTATTTGACGGATTTTCTGTTTGATATCTAGTTTTGATCTGACTTCAGTGATCCTCAAGCTAACCGAATTGGATTCATATAAAACTGAATTAACCTGATTTATTTGATGTGACCATCCATGATATGCATTGATCTTCAGCTGGGATCATGTCTATCCTCCTGAATATTTATCCCTTCTTTAATTTAGATTTAAATCAGAATTTAAAGTGGGCTTTTGGGATCAATTTTCTTCCACCTCCATTAATAATGGGCATGCATTATATTAAACTAAAAATAAGATTAAATACACGATTTATTAGACAATAATTGGGAATGTGACACTAGATATGCAGTATAGGTGACCTATCATCTATCATAACTTATATGAGTTCAATCAGCTGAGTACAGTCAATTATAGTACATAATAACAGTTTATCAATATTAATTATATCAGCGAACACCAATTGTCACTAGTAATAGATGTATCCCATACAACGCGTACTACACATGTCAATCAGGGTCCTAAAATTTTAAAACTGGTCTGTTGGAGATATTGTCCATATTTTAGGTGGGTTCCATACATACCCGAAACCATGACCCAATTACCTAGCGCTGAACCAGGTCCTACCGCTAGGTAGTCAATAACAATAATAATATAAACAATACGGGATGTCAGTCATCCCCTGGAATCCTACAGTGGAATTATTTCTCGGCTGTGCAACTTGTATCCTAGGTCCACCTAAAATACAGACGTTGTCTCCTCCATCAATTTCTCCAATCGCAGTTTAAGTTATCCTTTTATATTATTATTTAGATCAATCAATATCTTTGTTATTTTGATTACTGAGACAATAAGATGACAGTAACAATACCAACGGTGGTAACAATAACAATGTAGACAAAATTATCGTGTAAACGGTAGAACAATAGAACAATACAAGTGTTACGGTTTGATAATATTTTTTCAGTAACTTTCAATAAAATGAATATAATAACAAACCCGGATACTGCTCAATAAATAATCTTATCCAAAACTGATCAATATCTCATCCATCTGCACTAAGATACAATAGTAATTGATCCATCAACCAATAGTCCCAACACAATCATCATGAACATCAAGTATCAAACTATGTCAAAGTATCTGATATGGTAAACTATCACCACAATAAATTAATAACCAGCTATCTCATTCATGTCGGTCAACTCTAGCCTTTTATATAATCAGTATATCCATCTTCTAGTACCAATATATCAGAGTCTATCATAAACAGTCAGCTACATCTAGTCATATACTCACTATCGAATAACTGTAAGATCATCGATTAGGATCATCACATATTCTCAAATCTATTCAAGGTCAGTCACAATATCCAACATAAAGAATATACATCTCAGGTCAACTCTAAATCTAACTAAGTGCATACATAGTCCAAGCGTCAAGGTAGATTCAGTCTTCTAGTAAAATAGCTGAAATCACCTAGAAGGGGGGTGAATAGGTGACTAGCTAATCTAATGATGAATTAATGCGAAATTAAAACTATTTAAGCAAATTAAAGACTATTATGCTAAACACACTAAGTATAACACAAGAGTGTAGCCAAATTCCCGGTGAAGGGCTCTGGACTATCTCCTCAAAATTCCTTTGGATAAGAGTTGAGGTGCCGCTATGGCTCTCTTGGTTGAATACAAGTGTAAGCAAACAAACCCAAGCATATATCAATTTAAGCACAAGTATATATCAAGCATATAAAGATGAAAGCAATATAAGCATGTAAGATATAAACATAAGTGAGAGATAGAGAGAGCAATCGCAAATACGGGAGATTTATTTTGAGGTTCGAGCACCCTTGCTCTACGTCTCCGCCTTCAACACTATGAAGGATTTCCACTAGAATCGATCCCACCGGATCACTCTGTGCCGCAACACCTATAAGGAATTCACACTAGAACTCTTGGACTCACTAGTTCCCTCACTTGTTCCCGCAAGAACTACACACGCAAGCACACTAGCTTGCCGAGGCCGCACTTCTACACCGAGCTCCCACAAGAACTCGAAACAACACGAACCCGCAAGTTTGCCTCCTCAAATAAAAGATAGGACACTTTGGTGGTCACAACACTTTGATCACCTAAAAATACTCTCACAACAAAGATCCCTAGAGGATTGATATAGCAATGGATAGCTCAAGTGTGTGTGAGAAAACTAGGATTGATCTGGTGGTGAAAAACTCAAGAAATCTCTTTTACGAAACACTCTTGAAAAACTTTCCTTTTGATATGGAAGTATTTGGCTCTAAAATAAGTATAAATAAACACTTAGAAGTGTAGGAAAAACTATCTTGGAAACCCACTTAAAATCCTTTGTTGAAGCTAAACACCAACTATGATCTTGATCAAATATCTGAGACTAATTAAACATAAAATTATTAGTACTATAACTACATGAGTTAATCATCATCAAAACTAGAGCAATAGGCCTTCGGGCCAACGATCTCCCCCTTTTTGATGATGACAAAACTCATGAAGTTATATATGGATGGATTAAAGATAAGCTTCATAGAAGCTCCCCCTTAACTCATGCATATCAATAAACAAATAGATATTCAATGAAGTGCATAAAACTAAACAAATATATATGGATAAACAAGGTGAGAGAAACATTCATAAATCAAAAATTCTTCTCCCCAAAAATCTTCTCCCCCTTTTTGTATAAACTTTCAAAATCCTTCTCCCCCTTTTTGTATAAACATAAAATATAGAACATGCATAAACTCAATATATGCATAAACTCAATTTCTAAATATGCATATATGAACTCAAAATAAATATGCATATATAAACTCAAAATCATTCTCCCCCTTTTTTGTCAATCATCAACAAAGGGGTGAAAAATAAATCAACAAAAAAGATATATATGAGATATACATTCATGAAGAGGAAGACGGTAAGTTAGCTCCCTGCATACATGCATTACATGAAAAAGGGATGACAAAATCCTAACTCATATAAAAATATATAAGCAGAGATGTTAAGCTCCCCCTACACACGTGTACCACATAAAGAAGAGATGTCAAGCTCCTCAATATAAGATACACTCAACATGAATCTATATATAGAAGAGATGTTAAGCTCCCCTTGCATATAGGCAATTCATATCAAAAATTTTGAAATCACTTTAAAACAAATTAAAATCATCTTAAAACAAATTTTAAAAATCTCTTAAGTCAACAAAACAAATTTTGAGAACCACTTGTAAATAAGCAAAAATTTTAAGATACCAATGAAAGTATAACATTTTGTATATTTGATACCAATTGAAATATATAGTAAATTTTGATATCAATTAAAATATCAATTGAAATCTATTGTAAATTTTGATACCAAATAAAATGTCAATTGAAACACCAATTGGAAACAATGCATAAGCTTATAAAAATACCAATTTATTTTTAATTTTAAGTCAAGCTTAATATAAACATAATTTGTGTTTTAAACATAAAATGGATATTGTAAAGCAAGCACAATCAAAACATATGTATATGTATGAAAAAGAAAATACCAATTGAAATTGATATTTTTTGAGATTTTGAGACATACATATATAGAAAACAAATATGAGTATACAAAAATAGAATTTCATGAAGAACATGTGTATAACTCATAACTATCCACCTATTCATGCACATGATAAAATATTTTCAATTTTGAGCATATAAGGCATGGTCGCCCATCCAACCGCCCTTTAAGGGTAGAAGTTTTCAAAAATAAGATTTGAAAATAGTTGTATATTGAAATAATACCAAATGAAGAATAAATAACTACTTAAAGTAATTTTTGAAAAACTAGTTAAAGATCCTTCAAATAAGAAACCAAATCATATATATCTCATGAAGTATGCTAAAAACAAAATAAATGACACT
The DNA here is from genome assembly GCA_038442645.1 of Agave tequilana. Lineage (NCBI taxonomy): Eukaryota > Viridiplantae > Streptophyta > Magnoliopsida > Asparagales > Asparagaceae > Agave > Agave tequilana. The sequence goes on along the minus strand of JAVJIF010000701.1, from coordinate 266,119 downwards.
CGAAGTCTATTAAGCTCAAAATTTTGCTCATGAAATAAAATCATGAGTAAACAAAAATGATGTGAGTGTACAAAGGTTATGTGAATAGCATATTCATGAAATGATCAATAAAGCTCAAAATAAACATGAATATCTTTTATCAAATGCATAAAAATGTATTTTTCATTAAAATCAAACTTCAAATGTATATGTATGTTTTATCCAAAACTAAAAAATATACATACATATCCTAAACACAAAAGAGTCTGTAATATAATTTGCATGAAGGAAAGAGACTCAATGGTATACATGTATATCTATTAGTTTTAGATAAGAATAACATATACATAAAACATACATAAGAATGGAAAAACAAGTTAAAATGCATGAATTATCAAAACTAGGCTATACTAGTACATTTAATGGGTATAAATGAGCAATTAAGCACAAACATATAATAATCAAATGTGGCTCACTAGTTGTACGAGTATATGCACAAGTTTTAATGAAAATTTACATTTAAACAAGTAATCAAAACATGAAGTGTAAAATCATAAACAAACATGATTATTAAGGTAAATGCACATGTTTTAGAGTAATGATATACAAAATAGCTAAACTAAAGTGAGAAAACAAAATATGAATCCATATGAACATGGATGTATCTCAATTACTATACATGTATGTCATAAGTTTAAATAACATGGCATTTAATAACAATCATGAAAAAACATGCTAAAAATCAATAATCTAAAAGCATATAAACAAATAAGGAATTAGAGGTAGTTACCAAAACCATTAGGGCACATCTCTATATCTCCAAACTATGGTGGTTCTCCCACCAAACTTCCTTAATAGTGATGCATCAATTGTATGACCATCTAGCCCATGCATCCACCACCAAAGCACCAATTCTCTCACGTCATGTGAGAGCCCACACCTACATCAAACACAAGAGGTGTGGATTTTAGTACCCTTTTTCTTTTGGGTCCACGGGGGTTAGCATTATTCGAAACCCAGATATTTTTATTAGCAAAATTAATATGATTTATCTTATCAAAATAAAACTTTGTTAAATGGCCTTTGCGGCCGCAATATGTACAATTGTACACTCTAGTAAGCACATGAGAATGAGTGTGATCATGATGTGCAAAGTGTGCATATATGTGTCGTGGATGATGTGCATGTACATGTGGAGCTTGTTTCTTTTGAAACAAGGTTTTCAATTTAGTATGATTAAATGCACAATTGCTTAAGGTTGAGCTTAAACAATATATTCTATTTTTTAAAAATTGAATCTCATTTTTATCAATGGTGGCATGAAGAGCATGGCAAGAATGAGAATCAACAACCTTTTTCTTTTTAGAAATATTTTTCTTTTCTTTTGAAACAATTTTTCTTTTCAAAGAGTGTTTTCTTCCAAAGTAATTTCTTTTTCTTTTTTCACCAAATTAATTTTATTTTTCAAAGAAGTATTTCCTTCACATCATTTAATTTTGAAGATAAGGAAACATTCTCCTTTTTCAAAAATTCATTTTCTTTTAAAATGTTTTCAAATTTACTTTGAAAAAAATCTTTTTCTTTTGAAATGGACTCATATTTATTCTTGAATCTCTTATGGTCCTTTTTAAGTAAATCATATTTTTCAAGAAGTTGTTGACAAAATAAAGCAAGCTCATCATATGACATGTCAACATCGTCATCAAGCTCGGATTCAGAATTTACCTCAAGGGGGTTATCCCCTTGGACCATATAGCATATGTTGGAAGTATCACTGCCATCATCCGAGTCACTCCCCGCATAATATTGCTTTTGTTCGCCAAGAGAGACTATAGTGTTCCATACTATAAAAACCGAATCAAAATTAGCAACCCTAGATAAATATTCATCATTTAGGGTACTCTTTAAAGCATGAAGGCCTCTTGTATTAGCCTCAAGGTTTTTACCATTTAAATAATATGAATCTTTGATAGTGGCAAAATAAACATGACTACCTAGGACTTTGAGGTACATTGACATCTTAACCTTCCAAGTTTTGATGTTAAGAATATCAAAAGTGGGAGGTGACATGAAATCCATGTGTGTACATAAATATTGTGATTAGCTATGAATGAGAATCTTTAACTCTAGGTTGTTAAACCCAAATCAAGAGCACCAAGCTCTGATACCAATTGAAATCACCTAGGGGGTGAATAGGTGACTAGCTAATCTAATGATGAATTAATGCGAAATTAAAACTATTTAAGCAAATTAAAGACTATTATGCTAAACACACTAAGTATAACACAAGAGTGTAGCCAAATTCCCGGTGAAGGGCTCTGGACTATCTCCTCAAAATTCCTTTGGATAAGAGTTGAGGTGCCGCTATGGCTCTCTTGGTTGAATACAAGTGTAAGCAAACAAACCCAAGCATATATCAATTTAAGCACAAGTATATATCAAGCATATAAAGATGAAAGCAATATAAGCATGCAAGATATAAACACAAGTGAGAGATAGAGAGAGAACAATCGCAAACACGGGAGATTTGTTTTGAGGTTTGAGCACCCTTGCTCCACGTCCCCGCCTTCAACACTATGAAGGATTTTCACTAGAATTGATCCCACCGGATCACTCGGTGCCGCAACACCTACAAGGAGTTCACACTAGAACTCTTGGACTCACTAGTCCCCTCACTTGTTCCCACAAGAACTACACACGTAAGCACACTAGCTTGCCGAGGCCGCACCTCTACACCGAGCTCCCACAAGAACTCGAAACAACACGAACCCTTAAGTTTGCCTCCTCAAATACAAGATAGGACACTTTGGTGATCTCAACATTTTGATCACATAAAAACATTTTCACAACAAAGATCCCTAGAGGATTGATATAGCAATGGATTGCTCAAGTGTGTGTGAGAAAACTATGATTGATTTGGTGGTGAAAAACTCAAGAAATCTCTTTTACAAACACTCTTGAAAAATTCTCCTTTTGATATGGAAGTATTTAGCTCTAAAACAAGTGGAGATAAACACTTAGAAGTGTAGGAAAAACTATCTTGAAAACCTACTTAAAATTCTTTGTTGAAGCTAAATAACAACTAAGATCTTGATCAAATATCTGAGACTAATTAAACACAAGATCATTAGTACTATAACTACATGAGTTAATCATCATCAAAACTAGAGCAATGGGCCTTCGGGCGAACAATAATATCATATTCTATCAGTCCTCAATATTTAAAAAGATTCCTATCTAAATAATCACCAGACAATTGCCTCATAATACTTTACATGAAATGTACCACTCATCCATAAACATGAACTAGGCTAATCATTAGATCCAGTCAAGTTACAGCCAAAGATATACCACAAATAATCCTAAATCCGAAATGTATAATGAAATGATAGGACAAGAATATCTCAGTAACAGGTTATTGAATCCACTATATATCCATGTGCTCTATTAATTCATATTAATCCAGCATACACTTGTTAATGTACATATAAATACACACACACATCAACAATATATCAATTTCATTCTCCATCACCAGATCCAGTCTCACCCTAATATAGTCCACTGATCTAATCTATCAATAAAGCAATCTCATTAATTATTCCTCAACTTTACAATTAAATTCTCATTTAGTTATTACTAATAAGGAGGATCAAGATTAATACTCATCTGCCTAGAATATTGGAATAAATCGACAATACTGTTGGTAACAGAGTAACGATATATAAAGAAAATAATATCGAGCATCACAATGTAACAATAGTGACCGGCATGAACAGAATAATGCAGAATAATATATACATGCACATAAAACTTTAAGATAAAATGCTAAAATTGAAATAGGCCAATAAATAAATACTCACATGAAATAATGATATTTTGGAACCGAATCACTATTTGGTCTCCACTACACGAACTGGTACGAATCTCCAGATTATTTCATAGGTCAGTTTTTGAATTGCAAGCGTATCGAGTCCATAACGAACATAAATCCAGATCGGGTATGGGTCTTCTGTTACCGGGTTCGGAGCGCACGAATAAGTCTGCATCGCTGTAACATATTACCAAACACATATAACCATACGTACACATAAATGCACATGTACACACCCCTATACATATATATATATATATATATATATGAATATGTACATACATACACATAATCATGCATACACCCAGACATACACAATACTCACACACTTATAATCATATATACATTTATACATACATACATACATACACACTCTTACATAAACATATACAACAAACAAGCACACCTCCATGCACATATAACACATATCCACAAATGTACCATTACATAATAATTTATGCATACCTAATCACAAATGACACATACATAAATACATACATAATAACATAGAAATAGAGAGGAAGAGAGGGCACACTCACGGTGCAGGAGGTGACATGGCCAGGAGAAGGTCGCGGCGGAGCTCGCTGGATGAGGAAAAAGTTGCTGAGGGGGAGAAACTCACGGCCGGCCATGGAGAGTTCGACGACAGAGAAGGCGAAGGCCGCGAGGATGTCAGGGTATCACGAGCTATCGTGGGGGTCTCACTAGAGAAGAAAGAGGAGGTTGTATGGTGAGCTAGGGTAGCCAGCAAAGGAAAGAGTAGAAGATTAGGTTAGGGTTTTGGTTTAGGATTAGATGTTTATATAGAAGATATTAATTAGTTATGATTATATAGTTAGGATTAGAATAATTTAAGATTAGATGGTTAGGATTAGGGGATAATGAGAGATTAGATTAGTTAGGACTTTATGTAATAAATATAACAATAGAATTTAATAGTTAGGATATATGAGGATTGACATGGTTAAGATTTAGATTTGATGGATAGGATTAAATAGGATTAAATATAGGGGGAGACACATATAGGGTTAGTGATTAGGTAGTTGAGATATAGAATTACATAGTTAGGATTTAGAATTTAGTTGATGGGAAAAGGGTTAAAATAGATTAAAGATTAGTTAGGATTTTATTTTAAAATAAAATTAGTTGAGATTATAAATTTGAAAGTAGGATTTAAAGATTTAGCTAAGTTAGGATTAGATATGATTTTTGTTAGGATTTAGATTTGAGATAAGATTAAAATTAGATATTGGGTAATAGGTTTTGGTACAAATAAAAGAAAATTAGAAGGAATGGAAATTGGCTCATGTCTTGAGCCAAGGAAAAATAAAAGAAAGATAGAAAATTGATATGAGCTAATGGGTAAAGGTAAAGCATATAAAAATGAGTACTTGAGTTTGGATTGGGTTTAGGATAAAGAATAAGAAAATGAAAGAAAAAGGAAGAGAAAAATAAGGGGGCAAGAAGTGACTTGTCTAAGAATAATACACAAAATAAATATCAATAATTTTAATAAGAATCATAACAATAATACACAAAGATATTTAACAATAACAATAATAATAATTACCAATAGTAATAACCATAATAATAATACATAACAATAATAATAATTAACATAAAATATATACATTAAAAAAATATTATTATTCATTATTAAATCTTGTATTTCAAAAATTGAGGTATTACATACTGCCCACCTTATAAAAATTTTGTCCATTTAATTTCAATAAAGCAAGGAATAATAAAAGAAATCAAAGTTAAGGGAGAAAATAAACAAGCTTACACGTCGCCTCTCTGGGACACCACGATTCTGATGCGCGCTCTGATCTCTGCTACCGGCTTCAACATAGAGTGATCAAACTCAGAAGATAACATCGGAGAAATAGGATTGGAAAGAAGAATAAAAATCAAGATGGAATCCAGATCACTCTAAAAGAAGAGTTGGAATCAGGGAGATCAAAAAATCAAAGAGATGGATATCCAAAGGGAGGACAGGCAATTCTCACGTGGACTCAATATCATTGTATGATTCCTATATGTTTATTGTAGTGTAAATATAACTTGTCTCAGATCACCGGTAAGAACTAAGTCCTTTATGAGTAAACCTGGCTTTGATACCAAGAAAGCCCTGTCATGTCCTGCTTCCCAAAATATATGAAAACGGAGTCGCGATGAGAGTCGGCGACGTATACACGTGAGGAAAATACCCCACACATATACGCTAAGCCTAAGTAACCTGAACAAGCTATAAAAAGTCTATCAATATCATTGCAATACTACATATGAATGCCCACACATGATATCACATGAATACAGAAAAAGAATAACGACTGATAGCAATGTATAGAGAATCAAAAAACTATAGAATTAACAAGAATGAAATGAAAAACAATAATACTAGAATAGGTAGAAAGAAACTCCTACTCCTTGTAACATGTCCAGTCTCATCGAACACCTGATCAATAACATGAAACATCCAGTATCTGGACGTACGAATCCAGGTTAGTCAGAAGCGACCTAATGGGTGTATAAGAAAAAGAGAAGTGCTCGTGCATATAAACAGTATGTACAAAATAACAATAAGTCTAAAGTTAGAAATAAAATATAGCTGAATAACAATAACATGAACAAGGCTGCAGATAAAAGACAACTAATACAATTGTAAACAAACAACTGATGTCAAGATATATAATCTAGCATATGTCACTAGTCTGGTATATAATCTGGTCATGTGTACAATTATATATTTATCATAACTTATATGAGTTCAGTCAAGTGAGTACAGTCAATTATAGTACATAAAATAGTTTACAATATTAATTATGTCAGCGAACACTAATTACCACTAGTAATAGATGTATCCCATATTACGTCTATTACACGTATCAATCAGGGTCCTAAATTATTGAAACTGATCGGTTGGAGATATTGTCCATGTTTTAGGTGGGTTCCGTACATACCCAAACCACGGCCCAATCACCTGGCGCTGAACCAGGTCCTACCGCTAGATAGTCAATGACAATAGCAATATGAACAATACGGGATGTCGATCATCCTCCGGAACCCTGCAGTGGAAACATATCTCGGCTGCACAACCTGTATCCTTGGTCCACCTAAAATACAGACGTTGTCTCCTCCATCAATTTTCACAATCCAAGTGTAAGTTGTCTTTTTATATTATTATTTAGATCAATCAATATCAATGTTATTTCGATTACTGGGACAATACGATGACAGTAACAATACCAATGGTGGTAACAATAACAATGTAGATAATAAACGATAGAACAATACATGTGTTATGGTCTGACAATATTTTCCCAGTAACTTTCAATAACATGAATACAATAACAAGCTTGGATACTGCTCAATAAATAATCTAATCTAGAACTGATCAATATTTAATCCATCTGCACTAAGATACAATAGTAACTGATCCATCAACTAATAGTCCCAATACAATCATCGTGAACATTAAGTATCAATCTGAGTCAAAGTATCTGATATGGTAAACCATTACCTCAATAAATTAATAACCAGCTATCTCATTCCTATCAATCAACTCTAGTCTTTTATATAATCAGTATATCCATCTTCTAGTCACCAATATGTCAGAGTCTCCCATAAACAGTCAGTTACATGCAGTCATATACTCACTATCGAATAATTGTAAGATCATCGATCAAGATCATTACATATTCTCACTTCTATTCAAGGTCAATCACAATAACCAACATAAAGAATATACATCTCAGGTCAACTCCAAATCTAACTAAGTGCATACATAGTTCCAAGCATCAAAGTAGGTTCAGTCTTCCAGTAAAATAGCATCATATTCTATCAATCCTCAATATTTAAAAAGATTCCTATCTAAATAATCACCAAACAATTGCCTCATAATACTTTACATGAAATGTACCACTCATCCATAAGCATGAACTAGGCTAATCACAGTCAAAGATATACCACAAATAATCCTAAATCCGAAATGGTAAACAATCTATAATGAAATAATAGGACAAGAATATCTCAGTGATAGGTTATTGAATCCACTATATATCCATGTGCTCTATTAATTCATATTAATCAAGTATACACTTCTTCTTAACTCTAAGTCAATCTCCACTCCAATAAGAATCCAATAATAAATCCACGTATCAATGGTCTAATAAATCAAATAATATTACCTATCGATAAAGTGAGTCACCACATCTCAGTGCTAAGATACTAACCTCTGCACACACACACACACACACATCAATAATATATCAATTTCATTCTCTATCACCAGATCCAGTCTTACCCTAATATAGTCCACTAATCCAATCTATCAATGAAGCGATCTCATTAATAATTCCTCAACTTTATAATTAAATTATCATCTAGTTATTACTAATAAGGAGGAATAAGGCTAATACTCATCTGCCTAGAATAATGGAATGAATCGACAATACTGTTGGTAACAGAGTAACGATATTAAATAAAATAATATCAAAGCATCACAATGTAACAATAGTTACCGGCATGAACAGAATAATGCAGAATAATGTATACATGCGCATGAAACTTTAAGATAAAATGCTGAAATTGAAATAGACCAATAAACAAACACTCACATGAAATAACACGATTTTGGAACCGAATCACCGTCTGGTCTCCACTACACGAACCGGTACAAATCTCCAGATCATTTCATAGGTCGGTTTTCGAATCGCCAGCGTATCGGATCCAAAACGAACATAAATCCATATCAGGTCTGGGTCTTCTGTTACTGGGTTCAGAGCGCACGAACAGGTCTGCGTCGCTGTAACATATAACCAAACACATATAGCCACACGTACACATAAATACACATGTACACACCCCTATACATATATATACGAGTATATACAACATACACATAATCATGCATACACCCAGGCATACACAATACTCACACACTTATAATCAGACATACATTTATACATGCACACTCTTACATAAGCATATACAACAAACATGCACACCTCCATGCACACGTAACACATATCCATAAATATACCATCATATAATAATTTATGCACACCTAATCACAAATGACACATACATATATACATACATAATAACAATAGAGAGGAAGAGAGGGCACACCCATGGTGCAGGAGGAGACATGGCCAGGAGAAGGTCACGGCGGAGCTCGCTGGAGAAGGCGGAAGCCACAGATAGGGAGAAACTCACGGCCGGCCATGGAGAGTTTGACGACAGAGGAGGGGGTGAATAGGTGTATGGATAATCTAATGACAAATAATGCGGAATTAAAAACTAATTGCAATACACTTAGTGTAACCAAAGAGTGTAGCCGAATTCCCGTGAAGGGCTCTGAACTAACTCCTCTAAATTCCTATAAATAAGAGTTGAGGTGCTATATGAAGCTCTCTTGGTTCAACACAAGTATGGCACACAAACAATACCAAGCATATATATAATATGAATATGAATCAATGCAAGATATAAAAGAGAGAGAGAGTTAAGAGATAGTGGATTAAATGCAAACACCAAGATATGTTTCGAGGTTCGAGTCACTGCTCTACGTCCCCGCCTTCCATAGAAAGATTTTCACTAACGCGTCCACACAGGACTTCCCACACAGGGAACCTCCACTGAGGATTTGGGTAATACAAAATTGGAGTACACAACTCCTCTCTCAAATAACAACAACCTCTACACAAGAGGCAAGGCACTAAGGCACACAAGATCAACCTCTCAAAAGAGGGATAGGACACTAAACCAAACAACACTCACCTCTCACTAGAGAGATAGGCACAAAGTCAACACAATCACCTCTCACTAGAGGGATGGCACAAAGTCAAAACAATCACCTCTACAAAAGAGGGACACTCAAAGCAAAGAAAGATTGCAAATCTTGGTGATCACAAAGATCACAAACAACTCTAGGTGATCACTATAGACCACAAAGTAATTTTTCTCACAAAACAAGATCCTATAGATAGGATAGATATGATAGCTCAAGTGTGAGAAAATAAGGTGTTTGGAAAACAAATCATAAAGAAAAATACTTTGGAGAACAACTAGAATAAGATAGAAATAAAGATCAAACCAATATCCCAAATACTCTATTTTTCTTTGAATTTTTTAACCCTTGAAAACAAATAAAGATAAAATCTTTAAGCCCAAAAACTCTTGAAAACTTGTTGCTAAAAACACTTAAGAAGATGAAAAATTTTGCTCTTAAAATCTTGTTGAAAACAACTCAAGAGGGGGGCTATTTATAACCCCTCAAAAATCTGCCGGTTGGCAGTCTGGAAAGGTCAGAAATGACCTCCGGTCAACCTCCCAGTCGACCGGCGCAACGGTCATATTTATGACTGTTGTGCCTCCGGTCGACTGCCCGGTCGACCGGCCACAGCCATCGGTCGACCAGCCCCCACCCGAGAGTGGGGTGCTTTCAGTCGGTCGACCGCGCGGTCGACCGACCGAGTTGGCTGGCCATGTGCATGTCCTCGTGTACATCGGTCGACCGCTCTGGTCGACCGACCACTGGTCTGGTTGACCGTCCGGTCGACCGCCATGTGGTCTGGCTGGGATTTTAGGTATTGAAAACTTATTTTTTAACTTCAATTAAATCTCATAAAATCACATAAATTTCACAAAAATAAGTTCTTATAAGATCTTTGAAATACAAATATGTGTGACTAAAATTCAACACATATTACAAACTATTTGAGCCATTTTTGTGATATTGAAATTTGGCTTTTAAACAAAAATCATATTTTCCAAAAACCAAACTTTGAAATGGAAATCCGATTTTTTCAAAACATATCTAAATACAAAAATAAGATATATAAACTCTTTTTGAAGCATATTGTATGTGGATAGAATCCAATACACATGTAAATAATATATCTATGTTTTTGACATGAAATCTAATACCGGTTAAATCGAAAATCAAAACCAATAAACTTTAAACTTTTGTGTGTGTGAATTTGAGCATATCAATACTATCTACCTTTACATAAGATCTAAACATAAACCAAACACAAATCGAAGTCTTCTTGTCTCCCAGCCGACTCGATCCAAATGCGATCCAACGAACTTGACTCCAACCGAGTGCTTGATGCGATCTTGATGCGCGAGCTCTTGAATCATCATGTGTTAGCCTCAAAACTCCTTTGTTGAAGCTAATCACCTATAATATCTTGGTCAATCACTGAAACTATTTAAACACAAGATTATTAGTAAACTATAACTACATGAGTTAATCATCATCAAAACTAGAGTGATGGGCCTCTGGGCCAACAATCTTCCCCTTTTTGATGATGACAAAACTCAGGGAGTTATATATGCATGAATTAAAGTTAAGCTTCATAGAAGCTCCCCTTTAACCATGCATAGCAAAAAACAATTAAGATATTCAATGAATACATAAACCAAATAACACATAAATGCATAAATGAGGAATGAAATACTTCTCTCCTTTTTGTATAAACAAAACATATATGCATTAAACAAGAAAATAAATATGCATATATAAAACTCTCAAAATTCTTCTCCCCCTTTTTGTATAAAACAAGGAAATGAAATAGACATGCAAATATAAACTCATCAAATACTTCTCCCTCTTTTTGTCAATTCTTCAACAAAGGGGCGAAAATAAATCAAACAATAAAGATATATATGCGATATACATTCATGAAGAGGAAATACGTAAAGTTAACTCCTCCTGCATACATGCATTTATATGAAAAGATATGACTAAAACCTAATCACATAATGCATAATATACAATGTATAAAAGGAGATGTGAAGCTCCCCCTGCACACGTGTAAGACATAGAAAAGAAAGGTCAAGCTCCTCAATATGAGATACACTCAACATGAATCTATATATATAGAGAAGATGTTAAGGTTCCCTTGCAAGTAAGCAATACATATCAAAATATTATGATACCATATGAAAAATTGTAATACCCAGTTCCCGGAATACGTACTTAGTTGCGTATTCAGTTTTTCGATCGTATTTTTTTATTTACTTCTTGTATTTGACCGATTTTAGTTTAAATATCATTTTCTAATATTTATATTTTCTAGGATTTTCTAGAAATTTCTCGAATTAAATTGAAAATCTTCAAAACCGGTGTCGACCAGTACCGCTGATCGATTCCCGGATTTTTAATTTACAGACAGATTGGAATTTCTCAAAGAGTCTTTAGACATTTCCTCTTAGAATCATATTTCCTACCTAAATACTTTTTCTGAGGATTTTATGAATTTATGAAAATTCCACCGGAGTCGGTATCGGCCAGTATCCGGGATTTTTAATTTCAAAACGATAAATTATTTCTTCAAACGAATTTCACCATGAGTCTTAGAATATTATTCTTGATTTTTGGTAAATTTTGCGAGTCGTTCCGAGATACTTAATTTCGGGACGATTTCGGTATTTTTCGAAATGTTTTCCGCATCCACGACTCAAACCCGGGAATCAGCCTTTTCAACAGTTTCACTTTTGAGTCCAAGAAAATATCTTCCCTTTTAATTTCTTTCCTTTTTCCTTTTTCTTTAATTCCTTTCCTTCCTCCACAAGCCACAACTTTTTCTCCAAAATTCCACCAATTTCTACACACTTCCACCAACTTCCACCACAAATATCTCTCTCTCTCTCTCTTCCATGGCCGGCCAAGATTGGCCAAGAGAAACACCTCACCCCTTTTATTTACATAAAACCCCCTCTCTTCTACATTATTGGCATCTCCTTCACAAATCCAAAAGCTATATAAACTCCTCCTTCTCATTTCTCCTTCACTTTTCATTCCACTTCACAAAGCCTTAACCTCCTCCAAATTCCTCCTCCATCACTTGGTGAAGGCCGGTCACTCCTTTTGGATTGGGACCGTGCTCTTCTTTGTTGTCAAGACACTAAGGCCGGTTCCCCCCTTTTTAGGATTGGGGCCGGGTTTTCTTAGTTGTCGACATCGCCGTAGGTTATTCCGGTAATCGTTCGCGATTATTCCGGGTAATCGTTTTGGTGATAAGTTGCGATAACTTGAACAAGGACTCTCCCGGAACGCTGGACGCATAAGAACGTTTTTAGGCGAGTATTTTTACTCGCCAAGACTTGGACATAAGTGTGTTTTCATATGGTGTAAATTGATCAACAAACACAACCATCAAATCTGTTCTGCACTCTGTTTTCAGTCGATTAGTCGACTTGACCTAATGATTAGTCGACTTGAGACCCCAATTAGTCGACTACTCCCTTGACCCTAGTCGACTAACTCATTTGAAACGCAACCTTTTCTGAAACGCAGACTTCATTAGTCGACTACCCCATTTTCCTAGTCGACTAACTTTTCCTATGAAATGCAGCTCTTTGAAACGCAGTCTTCTATTAGTCGACTACTCCTTTTTCCTAGTCGACTAACCCTTTTTCTGAAAGACGCGACTTTGTGAGACGCAGTCCTGACTAGTCGACTTGGCCCTCTTCCATAGTCGACTAACCCCTTCATTAGTCGACTACCTATTTCACCCTAGTCGACTAACTTTGGCTGATTGTCATGGTTAATTACTTTATTGCATTTGGATTTTATTCTTGGTACATGTATTATTTATTCTTACTTCATGACTTGTTACTTGATGAAATATCACCTTTTGTCATGCTATCTCTTAATACCAAGCATGATACACTTGACTCTTATAATTATCACGATAATGGGAATGATAACCGGACATCATGTTTTATAACTTGATTAAGTGATAGTACGATTGTACTCCTGATATTCCTGACCTGCTCCTGCTCATTCTCGAAATCTGATAATTATCTAAAGAACTCGTAAAATGAGACAACTTGCATCGGGTCGGGGGAAATATGCGGCTATCAATATATGTTCGTGTTTACAGTGGTATTAGGTATGTTGTGCAACTAAACTATCCGGTCTGACCTGTGGGCCTCCAGGCGACCGAGGGGAGTGCTGGCTCCCTCTTCCTGATACCATCATGATAAAGGGCATACATAAGTCCCTCCTGATAGGCCTTGCGGCTGGTTCCGTCACCAAGCAACGGAACACCCTGGACCGTGGTCCCGGGCAAGCACGGGACCCACTGTAAACATAGTTCATTGATACTCCCGCTGGTTTCCAATAACAACCTTGCTTTACTCGGATATGGATCTATGTGCGCTGGGACGCTAGTTCACATAGCTAGATATCAAAGTAAGACAAGTAATAATAATAAAAGACGCTAACTGTGGATCCGTTGTACACGCCTGGATTACGGGGACATGAGATAAAGGTATATAGATGAGGGTTTCCTTGTTTGGATTATTCCTTCGAGGTACTAGTCTCATAGAGCCGTAACCTAAACTTGTACAACGTCTTTTCAACTCTAAATTGTTGTGCTTCCATTACTTGCTGGCTGAATATTTATTATACTGTTCCAACTCTCCTGCTCTTGTCTCTTTGCCACTCGGCTGTAACCTGATCATTTGTTTGGGAGGTCCTGACTCCCTTGAATTTGTATGTTCAGGTTCCGGAGCTTGGATTGAAGTGGAGCCGTCCACAGAAGATCAAGCTTTCCTTGTTGAGCAGGCCGACTAGTTCGGTTTCTCTCGTGCCAGACTTTTCTCTTCGACTCACGGGATCCTCATCCAACTCGTGAGCATCTTGTGTTCATATTGTAAATCGTACTTTTGGACATGGTTGTGATATAAGACACATGTATTGTGTAATAGTATATCATATCCTGTGATAACTTTGTAATTTGTACTTCTTAAGTTGGCATATGAATGAATACCACGCTTTGTAGTACTCTGATTCTTGCTTGTACTAATGCTTAGCGTATATACGTGAGGGTATTTCTGACCTGCGTATATACGTCGCAGTGACGTCCCCGTACCGTGGGATCGGGGCGTTACAAAATATACCAATTTATAATAAAGGTATATATCGAAACATTATGATACCAATTGAAAATAAATAAAATTTTTAAGATACCAAAAGACACCAATTGAAAATATCTTATAAATTTTTATACCAATAGAAAATGAAACACTGTATGTTTTTTATACCAATTGAAATATATATATTGTAAATTTTGATACCAATTGAAAGTAAAAACCAATTGAAAATACAAACCAAATTTAGAAATACAAATCATTTTGCAATAAAGATACCAAATTGAGAATAATACCAATTAAGATTATTGATACCAATATTGAAAATGTTAGCATATGCCTAAATAAAGTATTTTTCATCATAAAGTATGGGAATAAGATATCAATAGAAAATAAAATCGATTGAAAGATAAAACACGAATTTTTCTCCCCCTTTATGAAATACTAATAAAAATAATGCATAAGCTTGTATAAAATACCAATTGAGAAATTATTGACATTAAGGACTAAATCAAGCTTAACATAAATATAATTTGTGCTTTAAGATGTAAGAATATTGTAAGCACAATCAAATCATATACATATGCATGAAAATGTAAATACCAATCAAAATTGATATTATTTGAAGTTTGAAGCATACATATATTGAAAACACAAATATGAGTATACAAACATAAAAATATCAATTGTGATACCAATTGAAAATATAATGAGGATCAAGTGTATAACTCATACTACCTTCCTATTCATGTACATGTTAAAAGATTTTCAATTTTGAGCATATAAGGCATGGTCGCCCAACCATCCGCCCTTAAAGGGTAGAAGTTTTCAAAAATAAGATTTGAAAAATATTTTTAACATGTTTGAAAAATGCTACCAATTTGAAGAATACGAACTAGTTTTATGATAATCTTATAAACTAGTATGAAATCCTTCAAGTAAGGAATAAAACATGAATGAATCCATAAAAACATGAAAATCATACGATCATCGACACTCAAATAGTATAAAAACTTATATAATCTCATGAAAACAAATCATGAGTAAACATCAAACATAGAGTGTAAAAAGTCATGTAATCAACAAGATTATGAAGTAAGCCATTTAAGCTCAATGAAATTCCTTTTCAAAAACATGAAAATCATCAAAACTAAATATACTTCAAGGTATAGGTATGTATAGTTAAAACTAAAAGTATACATACATATCCCAAACAAAAATGAGTCCATAATAGAATTTGTATGAAAAGCAAGTGACTCAAGGGTATACATGTATATCTAAAGTTTTAAACAAAATTAACATATACATGAAGCTAAACGCATTATCATAAAAACATGTCAAAATAGAGAATACAAGTTAAAATGCACGAATCATCAAAACTAGGTTATACTTGTACATCTAATGAGTACAAATGAGCAATTAAGCACAAACATACAAAATTCAAATGTGGCTCACTAGTTATACAAGTATATTCACAAGTTTTAATGAAACTACATCTAAAATATGTAATTAAAACATGAAGCATAAATGAAAACATAAACCAATATGATCATTAAGTACATGCACATGTCTTAGAGTAATGATATACACAATAGTTAAACTATAGTGAGAACACAAAATATGAATCCATATGAACATGGGTTTATCTCAATGACTACATATGCATATCACTAATCTAATAAGCATGGCATTTAACATAGTAATCATGCAAAATCAAAACATGCTAAAAATCAATCAATGAAACATGTAAACTAATATGAAGTTAGAGATAGTTACCAAAACCATTAGGGCACATTTCTAGATCTCCAAACCATGGTGGTCCTCCCACCAAACTTCCTTGAAGGTGATGCATCCAAAGTAGGATCCATCAAGCACAAAAACATCCACCATCAAGGCACCAATGCCCTCACGTCAAGCGAGAACTCACACCTACATCAAATAAAATATGGGTGAATTTTGGTACCCATACCTTATTGGGTCCATGGGGGTTAGTACCTTTCCTAACCCAAACAAAATTATTTGTAAAATTTGAATTATTTAATCTATCATAATAAAATTTTGCAAGGTGGCCCTTACGTCCACAATGTGTACAAGTGTACACATGAGCATACATAGAATCATGCGTGTGAGCATGATGAGCGTGTGCATGCCGTGTATGGTGTGCATGCATATGAGAAGCATGTTTCTTGCGAAACATGGATTCCAACCGTGTGTGGTTTATGGCACATTGGCTCAAGGTGGAGCACAAACAATCAATACTCTTCTTTAGTATAGTTATATCATTTTCAACTTTAGAAGAAGAGGTGGAGCAGGCAATATGTTTGTTAATAGAGGATGAATCTATAGTAGTATTACAAACATGTGAATCAATATCATGTTTCAAAGAAATATTTTTCTTGAAAACCAAATCTAGTTCTTTTGAAATTAAAGCAATTTTATTTTTCAAAGTTTCATTCTCTTTAAAACAAAATAAAGTTTTCAAGATAAAATTTTATTTTTCTTCACAACATTATCACAATCATTTTTATTCTTTAAAAATTTATTTTCCTTTAAGGCAAGATCAAGTTGGGATTTCAATGAGTCATTTTCATTTGAAATCTCATCCCTCTCTTGTAAAGCAATATCAAGTTTAGAAGACAAATTCTTTTTTTCTTTTTTTATTTTAAAAGTTTTCTTTTCAAAATTTGGTATTTTCAAGCATGTTTTCACACACAATGGAAAGCTCTTCATTTAAAGTATCGGCATCCATACTATCATAATCATCATTAGAAGAACTGGCACAATCATCTAGATGGGTGTCCGAGTTTACCTCAAGGGAGTCATTCCCTTAGACCATGTAGCAAGGTTGGTGGACTTATCTCCACTAGATTTATCCTCCACATATTTCGTCGTTTGTAGCTTGGGAGACGTCAAAGTGTTCCATACTACAAAAGTGAAATCACAATGAGAAACAATGGATAAATGTTCTTTGCTAAGAGTGCATCTAAGTGCCTCTAAGGCTTGTGCATTAACTTCTATATGCTTGTTATTTTCAAGATAGGATTTCTTGGTAGTAGCAAGGTACACATGCATTCCTAAGATTTTTAGGTACATACTCATCCTAAGCTTCCATACATCGATGTTAGAAACATCAAACATAGGAGGGGTCATGAAATCCATGAGTGTATAAACTATATGTGTGCAAATGCAAATATAGATTAGCTAACCAAGATCTCACTTCTAGGTGGTTAAACCTATTATCAGGAGCGTAGGCTCTGATACTAATTGAAAATACACCTAGGGGGGTGAATAGGTGTATGGCTAATTTAATGAAAAATGACGCGGAATTAAAAACTAATTGCAATACACTTAGTGTAACCAAAGAGTGTAGCTGAATTCTCGGTGAAGGGCTCTGGACTAACTCCTCTAAATTCCTCTAAATAAGAGTTGAGGCGCTATATGAAGCTCTCTTGTTCAACACAAGTATGGCACACAAACAATACCAAGCATATATATGATATGAATATGAAACAATGTAAGATATAAAAGAGAGAGAGTTAAGAGATAGTAGATCAAACACAAACACCAAGATATGTTTCGAGGTTCGAGCCACTGCTCTACGTCCCCGCCTTCACACAGAAGGATTTTCACTAACGCGTCCACACAAGACTTCCCACACATGGAACCTCCACTGAGGATTTGGATAATACAAACTTAGAGTACACAACTCCTCTCACAAACAACAACAACCTCTACACAAGAGGCAAGGCACTAAGCCACACAAGATCAACCTCTCAAAAGAGGAATAGGACACTAAGCCAAACAACACTCACCTCTCACTAGAGGGATAGGCATAAAGCCAACACAATCACCTCACACTAGAAGGATAGGCACAAAGCCAACACAATCACCTCTACAAAAGAGGGATACTCAAAGTAAAGAAAGATTACAACTCTTGGTGATCACAAAGATCACAAATAACTCTGGGTGATCACTATAGACCACAAACTAATTTTTCTCACAAAATAAAATCCTATAGATAGGATAGATACGATAGCTCAAGTGTGAGAAAACAAGGTGTTTGGAAAATAAATCACAAAGAAAAATGCTTGAGAAAATAATTAGAATAAGATAGAAATGAAGATCAAACCAATATCCCAAATACTCTATTTTTCTTTGAATTTTTCAACCCTTGAAAACAAATAAAGATAAAATCTTTAAGCCCAAAAACTCTTGAAAACTTATTGCTAAAACATTAAAGAAGATGGGAAATTTTGCTCTTAAAATTCTTATTGAAAACAACTCAAGAGGGGGGCTATTTATAACCCCTCAAAAATCTGTCCGTTGGCAGTCTGAAAAGGTCAGAAATGACCTTTCGGTCGATCACCCGGTCGACCGACGCAACGGTCATATTTATGACCGTTGTGCCTCCGGTCGACCGCCCAGTCGACCGAACCCCACCAAGAGTGGGGTGCTTTCAGTCGGTCGACCGCGCGGTCGATCGGCCGAGTTGGTGTAATACCCCGTTTCCGTAATACGTACTAAGTTGTGTATTCTGATTTCCGATCGTATTTTTTTCGATTTACTTCCCGTATTTGACCAATTTCAATTTCAAATATCATTTTCTAATATATTAGATTTTAGGTGAATTTCTGGAATTTTCTAGAATTAAAATGAATTTCTTCAAAACCGGTGTCGACCAGTGTCGCTGATCGATTCCCGAATTTTTATCTTACAAACAGTTAGGAATTTCTAGAAAGTCCTTTAGGCATTATCTCTTAGAATCGTATTTTCTATCTACATTCTTTTTCTTAGAATTTTATGAATTTATGAAAATTCCAACGGAGTCGGTAGTTAACTGATTCCGGGAATTTTAGGTTTAAAACTATAAAGTATTTCTTCAAACGGATTTCACTATACGTCTTCATATATTATTATTGATTTTTGGTAAAATTTACGAGTCGTTCCGAGACACTTGAATTTCGGACGATTTCGGTATTTTCCGAAATGTTTTCCGCATTCTCGATTTAAACCCGGGAATCAGTGTTTTCGATATTTTCATTTTTCAAAATTAAGAAAATATCTTTTCTTTTACAAATTCTTTTCCTTTTTCTTTTTCCTTTTTCTTTCCTTCCTTCCTTCCACCAACTTCCCAAAATATCTTCTCCTCCAAAATATCTAAAAATTCCACACCCTTCCTCATAAATGCCCTTCAATTCCTCTCTCTTTCTCTCTCTTCTTTGGCCGGCCACCATTGGCCAAGGGAGACATCCCATCCCCCCTATTTGCACAAAACCCCTCTCAATTTATTTATTTACACCTCCTTTACAAAAATCAAATCCTATATAAACTTCCCTTTACAATTCTTTTCTCTTTTTTCACTTCACCAAGAAATAGCCTTCAACATTTCTCCTCCATCTCAAACCCTAATTCCAAAATCACCACCAAGTCTTCATCTTCTTCTCAAGCTACCACAACTCTTGGATTTGGATCGCATCTCACTTCGTCGGAGGTATCGCCAAAGACCTAGTTGGTGACATCGTCGACAAACGATCCTTCAAGACTCGTAGAACCTTCAAATAACCTTACCTTGTGAGTATTTTTACTCACCAAGACTAGATTACTTCTTTGTGTACATGTGATGATCATTCATATACACTTGTGTCATAAAAATCCCATTTTTAGGCCAACAAACAACTATCAGAATTTCTGTTCTGTTTTCTGTTTTTTTCAGGATTAGTCGACTTAACCTAGAATCTAGTCGACTAACCCACTTTAGTTGAAACGTAGCTTTTCTGATTTTCACAGTTTTAGTCGACTAAGCCATTTTACCAGTCGACTAGACCCCCCTAGTCGACTACATTTTGACCCCTAGTCGACTAATTTTCCTTGAAACAAAAACACCAACTCTCGGCCCTAGTCGACTTATCCTAATTTTATAGTCGACTTGGAACCCCTAGTCGACTACACCCTTGACCCTAGTCGACTCCTGAAACCAACTTAACTCTCTGTATCTCATCTTAGTCGACTTAAGTATCTGTTAGTCGACTTATAGTTCACCACTAGTCGACTACCCTTCCAACCCTAGTCGACTAACTATTCTTGAACCAGAATTTCAACTTTCTGGAAACCACTTTTAGTCGACTCCTGCAGACTAGTAGTCGACTTAGAACCCCTATTAGTCGACTAATCCTCCCACCTAGTCGACTAATTCTGACTGGTTAACTTAGTTGTTTCCTTTTCTGATTTTGGATCTTAACCTCTAAATACATGTGATACATTGTTCATGTTTATGCTTCATTATTGATATTACATGACATGCTACCTGATGGACATTACTTCTTGATACTCCATGACTTGTTATTGTAATTCTTACTTCATAAATTGTTAAATAGTGAATATCTCCACTTATCATGCCATCTCCTAAAACCAAGCATGATAGACTCGACTTTTGTATAAAATAGACCAACTTACATTGGGTCCGGGGGAAGACATGCGGATATCGATGTGTTCGTGTTTACAGTGGCTTTTAGGAGTGTTGTGCAACCCATGTTCCGGTCTAACCTGTGGGCCTCCAGGGGACCGAGGGGAGTGCTTGCTCCCTTTATTTCTGGTACCATCATGAAAAGGGCATACATAAGTCCCTCCAGTTGAGCCTAGCGGCTGGCTTCCGTCACCAAGCAACGGAACAATCAATGGCCGTTATCCCGGGTATGTACGGGGTCCACTGTAAACATAGTTCGTCGATACAACCGCTGATTTCCAACAACAACCTTGTATTACTATGATATGGATCTATGTGCACTGGGACGCTGGACCACATAGCTAGATATCCGAGTAAAACAAGTAATAATAATAAAACGTTAATTGTAGATCTATAGTACGACTTTATCTATTCATGCTTTTCATATCTGTTAGTTGATATACCTTATATAGTCCCATCTTACTTGTACTCGTCCCTTAGCCACTTGGCTGTAGCTATCTATTGTTTATATGTCTTGATCCTTTGGATTTGCATATTCAGATTCCGAGACCTGGAACGAAGTGGATCCTTCCACGGAAGATCAGGCATACTTCAGTGAGCAGGCTGACCAGCTCTAGTTCCCTCGTACCGTACTCCTCTTTTTGGCTCACGAGTCTCCATCTCTTACGTGAGCACCTTGTGTATATCTTTGTATATATTCTTTTGGACTTGGTTGTGAAAACAAAACACTTGTAAAGTGTAACAGTTATCATAACTTGTATAACTTTGTATTTGTACTTCTATAGTTGGCATATGACTATACCACGATTTGTGTTGTATTCTGATTCTTGTTGTACTTTTATGCTTAGCGTATATACGTGGGAGCATTTTCTGACCTACGTATATACGTCGCAGTGACGTCCCCGTATTCGTGGAATCGGGGCGTTACAGGTTGGTATCAGAGCCTAGGCTCTCAAACCTAAAGTACAATCAAGTGGCAAATTCTAGTAATTTGCTTATGCCAACTACAATGTACAAAGTTATAGAGTCCTTCTTGCTTCCTTCATTGATCAATTCCTTCGTATCCTAAACTCCTTTCAATTGTTTCCAATTCCAGTTATCATACGGTATGGAGAGACGATCGGGTCGTAACAACATCGGACAGGTGCCCAATGGACCCGTAGGAGGAGAGAATGCTGATGTCCTGAGAATCATTCAGACTATGGTGGAAAACCAACAACAGCAGATGCAGAACCAGCAACAGCAGATGGAAAATCAGCAGCAGCAGACCGAGCTCCTTAGGCAGGAGTTGGCAGCCCCGAAGGAGCAGAGGCCGGGGAACGTGTCCGACTTCCGGCGGCTGCAACCGGCCATCTTCACGGGAGGCGAGAAACCATTGGAGGCTGAGCAATGGTTGACGGACACTACAGACCTACTGAATGCAGCCCGTGTCCCGAAGG
Organism: Agave tequilana; assembly: GCA_038442645.1. Taxonomy (NCBI): domain Eukaryota; kingdom Viridiplantae; phylum Streptophyta; class Magnoliopsida; order Asparagales; family Asparagaceae; genus Agave; species Agave tequilana. The sequence continues at coordinate 243,474 of JAVJIF010000701.1, read as the reverse complement.
AGAGCCAAGTTGAAGTAGCTAAGATTCAGTTAAAGGATGTTGCGAGAACTTGGTGGCTCGCAGAGGAGGCTAGACTGGAGAAGCCCGTTACTTGGGACGCCTTCTCCAAGAGTTTTTACAGCCGCTTTTTCCCTGTCACGGCGCAGAAAGATATGGAGGAGCAATTCATCAGACTCCAGCAGGGGAACAAGTCCGTGGACGAGTATGCCGCGGAGTTTCTCAGATTGAGCCGCTTCGCGCCATATATGGTAACGGACGAAGAGAAGAGAGCAAGCAGGTTTCAGCAGGGCCTGCAGTTGGACTTACAGGCCTTCTTGATGTCTCAACAGATGAAGACCTATTCCGAGGTTCTCACCGTCGCTCGAGAGGTAGAGCGGGTGTTACAGAGGAAGCAAGAGAACCAGGCCATGAAGAGGCCGTTTGTACCCATGGGAAGAGGGGGGCCATTTAGAGCAGCGAAGATTCAGAGGCAACCTTTCAGACCGGCTCCTTACCAGACAGCCCAACCATCTACCTTCTGCAACTTCTGTCTGAAACCAGGGCACACTCGAGCAAATTGCCGTAGAGCAAATGGGTGGTGCCTGATATGTGGTTCCAGAGATCATTCTATAGGGGCTTGTCCACACAGGAGATTGGAGATAGCCAACCAGACCTTGCCAGTACTTCCAGGACCGAGTGGACAGCGGGCAGTACCAGGGCCACTTGGGCAGAGAAGCCAGGGACCGGTGATGAGGAGAGCACCCCTTCCTCCACAGCATGTCATTCGCCCAGTGCAGAGAGGAGGTAGGACGTCAACAGGGCGTGGCAGAGGTCAGGCTTATAACTTGACAGAAGCAGAGGCTGAGGCTTCAGAGGAGGTGATTACAGGTAACATCAGAGTTCATGCAAAGCCTGTTCTCGCTTTATTCGATTCGGGTGCATCCCACTGTTACATCTCAGATAAATTTGTGGCTTTACATTCAATACCTGTTAAGGTTTTAGACCACAAATGGGAGATAAGTACAGGGAATGGGGTAGTCATATCATCTAGAGTGTGTACTGATTGTCCAGTAGAACTGTGTGATAAGACCATGGCCATAGATATGCTCGTACTAGACACCAAAGGGTACGACGTGATCTTAGGCATGACCTGGCTCAGTCAGTACTATGCTGTGATTGATTGTAGGGAGAAGAAGATCAAGTTTAGAATTCCACTTCAACCAGAGTTCCAGTTTAGTGGAGAAGTGAAGACCACCAAGGGAAAGTCTCAGATTTCTTCTTCGGAGGTTCAGAAGCAGAAGGTGCCGGTGTGGGATGAATTCCCGGAGGTGTTTGCTGAGATCGCAGGACTGCCACCTGTAAGGATGATTGAGTTCTCCATCGAGACTATTCCAGGAGCAGCACCTATATCTAAGGCTCCGTACAGAATGGCACCGACGGAGTTGGAGATCCTGAAGAAGCAGCTGCAGGAGTATTCAGATAAGGGAGTGATTAGGCCAAGTACTTCACCGTGGGGAGCTCCAGTACTGTTGGCCAACAAGAAGGATGGTAGTAAGAGACTTTGTATTGATTACAGGGAATTGAACAAGGTCACCATCAAGAACAAGTATCCCTTACCCAGAATTGATGATCTATTTGATCAGCTTAATGGAGCCCGTGTATTCTCTAAATTGGATTTACAGTCGGGTTACCATCAGCTGAGGGTAAAGAAGGAGGACATACCGAAGACGGCATTCAGGACCCGATATGGCCACTATGAGTTTCTTGTTATGCCTTTCGGAGTCACCAATGCCCCTGCAGTGTTTATGGACTTGATGAACCGAGTGTTCTCGCCCTTCTTGGATCAGTTTGTTGTTGTTTTCATCGACGACATCTTGATCTATTCAAAGAACAACAGGGAGCATGCAGAACACTTGAGAATTGTGTTGCAGACACTTCAGCAGGAGCAGCTTCATGCCAAGAGAAGCAAGTGTGAGTTCTGGTTGGACAGCATAGCATTCCTTGGACATATGGTGTCAGCAGAAGGTATCTCAGTTGATCCGAGCAAAGTCCAGGCAGTAAAGGACTGGCCAGTGCCGAGGACGGTGACGGAGATAAAGAGTTTTCTTGGACTAGCTGGATATTACAGACGCTTCGTCCAGGATTTCTCTCGGATTGCAGCTCCGTTAACCCAGCTCACCCGGAAAGGAGTAAGGTACATATGGACAGAGGAGTGTGATGCAGCCTTCGAGCAGTTGAAGCAGAAGCTCATTTCAGCTCCTATCTTGAGAACTCCCTCAGGGAGAGGAGGGATGGTCATCTTTAGTGATGCATCAGGTAAAGGCCTAGGATGTGTACTTATGCAACATGATCATGTTATAGCATATGCATCTAGGCAATTGAAGCCTCATGAGAGGAATTACCCAACTCATGACTTGGAGTTGGCGGCAGTGATCTTTGCCTTGAAGGTTTGGAGGCACTATCTTCTGGGAGATAAAGTGCTGATATATACAGATCACAAGAGCCTCAAGTATATCTTTTCACAGAAAGAGTTGAACATGAGGCAGAGGCGGTGGTTGGAACTGATGGCAGACTATGACATTGACTTGCAATATCATCCAGGCAAGGTCAATACAGTTCCTGATGCCCTGAGCAGGATGCCAGAGAACAGAGTGCTTGTCCAACTTACTCAGCAGAAGGAGTTGATTCAGGACTTTATCAGATTGGACTTGATGGTGGTTCGAGGAGCTGAGAAGACAGGACAGCTTATGACCTTGCAGATCCAGTCTTCATTGATAGAAGAAATCAAGGAAGCTCAGAAGGAGGACCCCAGACTTCAGACATTCAGAGCTCAAGTAGAGGCTGGATTGAGGACGGATATCTGTATTCGTCCGGATGGTGCATTGTACTTTGGAGGTAGACTTTGTGTTCCCCAAGGGGAAGTTAGACAGAAGATTTTGGAGGAAGCACATAGTTCAGCCTATTCTATACATCCAGGAGGAAACAAGATGTACCAGGACTTGAAGAATCACTTTTGGTGGAATGCAATGAAGAGGGAGATAGCTCAGTTTGTAGCCAAGTGCTTGGTGTGCCAACAAATAAAGATTGAGCATCAGAGATCAGCTGGACTTCTTCATCCTTTGCCAATACCTGAATGGAAGTGGGAGCACATCACTATGGACTTTGTCACGGCATTGCCACGTAGTCCCAAAGGTAATAATGCTGTGTGGGTCATCATTGATCGCCTCACCAAGTCAGCTCACTTCATACCATTCAGGGTGGGTCAGACTACAGAGGTTCTGGCAGATAAGTATGTGAAGGAGATAGTTCGTCTGCATGGAGTTCCAGTCAGTATTGTATCAGATAGAGATACCAGATTCAGATCTCATTTCTGGGAGAGTCTCCAAGAGAGTCTGGGAACTCGTCTGAAGTTCAGTACGGCCTATCATCCTCAGACAGACGGACAATCTGAGAGGACCATCCAGATCCTCGAGGACATGCTTAGAGCCTGCATGATTGAGTTCAGGGGTTCATGGGAAGACCATCTACACTTGGCTGAGTTTTCTTATAACAACAGTTATCAGGCAAGTATTAAGATGGCACCTTTTGAGGCACTGTATGGGAGGAAATGCAGGTCACCGATTTGTTGGGATGAAGTCGGTGAGAGGAGTCTATTGGGGCCAGAGATTCTGATCCAGACCACAGAGAAAATCAGGATTATCAGAGATCATCTCAGGGCAGCTCAGAGCAGACAGAAGAGCTGGGCAGATTTGCAGAGGAGGCCATTGGAATTCGGAGTTGGAGATCATGTGTTCTTGAAGATTTCACCTACCAAGGGAGTAATCCGGTTCGGCACTCGTGGGAAACTAAGTCCGAGATATATCGGCCCATTCGAGATATTGGATCGAGTGGGAGATGTGTCTTATCGATTGGCGTTGCCGCCATCGTTGGACGGAGTTCATAATGTTTTCCACGTGTCTCAGTTGAGGAGGTATGTTAAGGATGACAGCCATATTTTGGATCATTCCGAGCTGGAGCTACAACCGGATTTATCATATCAGGAGCAGCCGATGGCCATATTGGATAGAAGTGTGAAGACACTGAAGAACAAAGCCATACCTTTAGTGTTGGTGTCTTGGAATCGCCATGTGCCAGGAGAGGCCACATGGGAACGAGAGGACGTCATCCGAGAGCGTTATCCTCAACTCTTCTCATCTTGATTGGTAAGACTCTTTCCTTTTACTCTTTTCTATTTGTTATCTTTCTTCCTAGCCTTATCTATCTGTTACCATTCCTGTTACCCTTCACCTTATGAAATTTCGAGGACGAAATTTTTGTAAGGTGGGTAGATTGTAATACCCCGTTTCCGTAATACGTACTAAGTTGCGTATTCTGATTTCGATCGTATTTTTTCGATTTACTTCCCGTATTTGACCAATTTCAATTTCAAATATCATTTTCTAATATATTAGATTTTAGGTGAATTTCTGGAATTTTCTAGAATTAAAATGAATTTCTTCAAACCGGTGTCGACCAGTGTCGCTGATCGATTCCCGAATTTTATCTTACAAACAGTTAGGAATTTCTAGAAAGTCCTTTAGGCATTATCTCTTAGAATCGTATTTTCTATCTACATTCTTTTTCTTAGAATTTTATGAATTTATGAAAATTCCAACGGAGTCGGTAGTTAACTGATTCCGGGAATTTTAGGTTTAAAACTATAAAGTATTTCTTCAAACGGATTTCACTATACGTCTTCATATATTATTATTGATTTTTGGTAAAATTTACGAGTCGTTCCGAGACACTTGAATTTCGGACGATTTCGGTATTTTCCGAAATGTTTTCCGCATTCTCGATTTAAACCCGGGAATCAGTGTTTTCGATATTTTCATTTTTCAAAATTAAGAAAATATCTTTTCTTTTACAAATTCTTTTCCTTTTTCTTTTTCCTTTTTCTTTCCTTCCTTCCTTCCACCAACTTCCCAAAATATCTTCTCCTCCAAAATATCTAAAAATTCCACACCCTTCCTCATAAATGCCCTTCAATTCCTCTCTCTTTCTCTCTCTTCTTTGGCCGGCCACCATTGGCCAAGGGAGACATCCCATCCCCCCTATTTGCACAAAACCCCTCTCAATTTATTTATTTACACCTCCTTTACAAAAATCAAATCCTATATAAACTTCCCTTTACAATTCTTTTCTCTTTTTTCACTTCACCAAGAAATAGCCTTCAACATTTCTCCTCCATCTCAAACCCTAATTCCAAAATCACCACCAAGTCTTCATCTTCTTCTCAAGCTACCACAACTCTTGGATTTGGATCGCATCTCACTTCGTCGGAGGTATCGCCAAAGACCTAGTTGGTGACATCGTCGACAAACGATCCTTCAAGACTCGTAGAACCTTCAAATAACCTTACCTTGTGAGTATTTTTACTCACCAAGACTAGATTACTTCTTTGTGTACATGTGATGATCATTCATATACACTTGTGTCATAAAAATCCCATTTTTAGGCCAACAAACAACTATCAGAATTTCTGTTCTGTTTTCTGTTTTTTCCAGGATTAGTCGACTTAACCTAGAATCTAGTCGACTAACCCACTTTAGTTGAAACGTAGCTTTTCTGATTTTCACAGTTTTAGTCGACTAAGCCATTTTACCAGTCGACTAGACCCCCCTAGTCGACTACATTTTGACCCCTAGTCGACTAATTTTCCTTGAACCAAAAACACCAACTCTCGGCCCTAGTCGACTTATCCTAATTTTATAGTCGACTTGGAACCCCTAGTCGACTACACCCTTGACCCTAGTCGACTCCTGAAACCAACTTAACTCTCTGTATCTCATCTTAGTCGACTTAAGTATCTGTTAGTCGACTTATAGTTCACCACTAGTCGACTACCCTTCCAACCCTAGTCGACTAACTATTCTTGAACCAGAATTTCAACTTTCTGGAAACCACTTTTAGTCGACTCCTGCAGACTAGTAGTCGACTTAGAACCCCTATTAGTCGACTAATCCTCCCACCTAGTCGACTAATTCTGACTGGTTAACTTAGTTGTTTCCTTTTCTGATTTTGGATCTTAACCTCTATATACATGTGATACATTGTTCATGTTTATGCTTCATTATTGATATTACATGACATGCTACCTGATGGACATTACTTCTTGATACTCCATGACTTGTTATTGTAATTCTTACTTCATAAATTGTTAAATAGTGAATATCTCCACTTATCATGCCATCTCCTAAAACCAAGCATGATAGACTCGACTTTTGTATAAAATAGACCAACTTACATTGGGTCCGGGGGAAGACATGCGGATATCGATGTGTTCGTGTTTACAGTGGCTTTTAGGAGTGTTGTGCAACCCATGTTCCGGTCTAACCTGTGGGCCTCCAGGGGACCGAGGGGAGTGCTTGCTCCCTTTATTTCTGGTACCATCATGAAAAGGGCATACATAAGTCCCTCCAGTTGAGCCTAGCGGCTGGCTTCCGTCACCAAGCAACGGAACAATCAATGGCCGTTATCCCGGGTATGTACGGGGTCCACTGTAAACATAGTTCGTCGATACAACCGCTGATTTCCAACAACAACCTTGTATTACTATGATATGGATCTATGTGCACTGGGACGCTGGACCACATAGCTAGATATCCGAGTAAAACAAGTAATAATAATAAAACGTTAATTGTAGATCTATAGTACGACTTTATCTATTCATGCTTTTCATATCTGTTAGTTGATATACCTTATATAGTCCCATCTTACTTGTACTCGTCCCTTAGCCACTTGGCTGTAGCTATCTATTGTTTATATGTCTTGATCCTTTGGATTTGCATATTCAGATTCCGAGACCTGGAACGAAGTGGATCCTTCCACGGAAGATCAGGCATACTTCAGTGAGCAGGCTGACCAGCTCTAGTTCCCTCGTACCGTACTCCTCTTTTTGGCTCACGAGTCTCCATCTCTTACGTGAGCACCTTGTGTATATCTTTGTATATATTCTTTTGGACTTGGTTGTGAAAACAAAACACTTGTAAAGTGTAACAGTTATCATAACTTGTATAACTTTGTATTTGTACTTCTATAGTTGGCATATGACTATACCACGATTTGTGTTGTATTCTGATTCTTGTTGTACTTTTATGCTTAGCGTATATACGTGGGGGCATTTTCTGACCTACGTATATACGTCGCAGTGACGTCCCCGTATTCGTGGAATCGGGGCGTTACAGTTGGCTAGCCATGTGCACGTCCTCGTGCACATCGGTCGACCTCTCCAGTTCACCGACCACTAGTCTGGTCGACCGTCCGGTCGACCGCCAGTGTGGTCTGGCTGGGATTTTGGGTACTGAAAACTTGTCTTTTAATTTCAATTAAATCTCATAAAATCACATAAATTTCACAAAAATAAGTTCTTATAAGATCTTTGAAATACAAATATGTGTGACTAAAATTTAACACATATTACAAACTATTTGAACCATTTTTGTGACATTGAAATTTGGCCTTTAAACAAAAATCATATTTTCCAAAAACCAAACTTTGAAATGAAAATCTGATTTTCCCAAAACTTGTCTAAATACAAAAATAAGATATTTAAACTGTTTTTGAAGCATATTGTATGTGAATAGAATCCAATACCCATGTAAATAATATATTTATGTTTTTGACATGAAATCCAATACCGGTTAACCGAAAACTAAAACCAATAAACTTTAAACTTTTGTGTGTGTGAACTTGAACATATCAATACTATCTACCTTTACACAAGATCTAAATATAAACTAAATACAAACCGAAGTCTTCTTGTCTCCAAACCGACTCGATCTAAATGCGATCCAATGAGCTTGACTCTAACCGAATGCTAGATGCAATCTTGACGCGTGAGCTCTTGAATCACCATGTGTTAGCCTTAAAACTCCTTTGTTGAAGCTAATCACCTACTAATATCTTGGTCAATCACTGAAACTATTTAAACACAAGATTATTAGTATACTATAACTACATGAGTTAATCATCATCAAAACTAGAGTAATGGGCCTCTGGGCCAACAATATAAGGATTGAGTTGGTTAAGATTTAGATTTGATGGATAGGATTAGATAGGATTAATATAAGGGAAGAGAGATATAGGGTTAGTGATTAGGTAGTTGAGATATAGAATTATATAGTTAGGATTTAGGATTTAGTTGATAGGATAAGGGTTTAAATAGATTTAAGACTAGTTTGGATTTTATTTTGAAATAGAATTAGTTGAGATTATGATTTTGAAAGTAGGATTTAGATTGGGTAAGGTAGGATTAGATATAATTTTTGTTAGAATTTGAATTTGAGATAAAATTAAAATTAGATATTGGGTAATAGATTTTGGTTTGGGTTTTGACTCAAATAAAATAAAAATAGAAGGAATGAAAATGGGCTCATGGCTTGGGCCAAGGAAAAATAAAAGAAAGATAGGAAATTGATATGGGCTAATGGGTGAAGGTAAAGCATATGAAAATGGGTACTTGAGTTTGGATTGGGATTAGGATAAAGAATAAGAAAATGAAAGAAAAAGGAAGAGAAAAATAAGGGGGCAAGAAATGACTTGTCTAAGAATAATACACAAAATAAATATCAATAATATTAATAAGAATATAACAATAATACACAAAGATATTTAACAATAACAATAATAATTATTATGAATAGTAATAACCATAATAATATTACATAACAATAATAATAATTAACACAAAATATATGCAATAAAGAAATATTATTATTCATTTTTAAATCTTGTATTTCAAAAATTGAGGTATTACAGAAGATGTTGCCAATACTAACATCTGACTCCCATGATGACGTGTCTGGCGAGTGGTTATGATATAATGACTCTTCAGACTCAGAGGCTGATAGGATTGGAGTTGACACATAGCTCGACCACCTCCGAGTTCGGTGATAATAGTCAGGGGCTTTCCTTTTTGGAACAAAAGATAGAAGCAGTATTCGCCTTTCTTTGCCAAAGTTCAAACCAAGACCACTTGTTAGGTCATGCCCCATGTTCTCCATCATTTTGAGTACATTTGGCTCGTAATGAGAGAACTGAGGGAGTTCACTTTCTGAGTCTTCACGATCACTGACTTAGACTCGACTCTTCCAAAAAAGATCAGTTTTTGACCTTTGCATCTTGTTGGGACCTCAAAGAAGGTTCCTTGCACATCACTGACGCTTCGATATCCCGTGAGAGATTATCTCACTGGTGCATGCAATGATGTCAAGGCATCTATTGCCGATCAGAGGTCATCATCTACATCGGTACTAGTATATGATGGTATAGAATCAGAAGCAAATACAAAAAATAAGTAAAATCTAACTCTTCATTAATATACCACTCGCCTACATCATTGACAATGTTATTGACATCGAGCTTATTAACACTCGTTACAAGAGGATTCAACTCCCAAAGACATTCTGCTTATGCTTCTAGCTTGACATCAGCTTCATTACCAGAGTCTGGTTCCTCTGGTTGGGGTTTCTCATCTGCTTCTGGAGAATCCTGATACAGGAGGGACTCTGTGAAGTAATTATATACACCTTGAACGGATACCTTTCGGAGATAACGTTCAGATTTTTCCATCTCCATTAACATACTTCATGACTTGATGGAGAGTAGAAGGGACGATGGAATTGCGATGAATCCATGGTCATCCTAGCAGCAAGTTATATGAAGTGTCAGCGTCAATAACATAGCACATCACCTCAGATCTCAGGTCTCCGATCTGGCATTTGAGTTTGATGTTTCCATCGGATACGCACCATTAGTATTGTAGCTATAAATGGTAGTTTGAGTGGCGCTCAATCGATGAATGGGGATTCCCAAGTGCTTACATGCCCGGCGGGGCAAGATGCTCAACGCGGATCCTGGATCCACCTGAATGCGGCTCATCTCAGATGATCCAATGTATCCTGTGAAGTACAGGGGCCTATCATGTTTTCCCTTGACCTGCATGTCGTCTGGAGTGAAGGTTATGCAGGGGACATATTAAGAGACATGGAGGTAATTTTCTTCATCTTCCTCCTCTGGTTTAGTCGAAATTTGGGCCATGAAGGCATCAGCATTGGCTAAAACATCTCTCAGAGCTTCTCTTGTTGACTTGGACAGTCCCATGAGCTCATAAAGGGTGATCCTGGCTGGGATATTGGCCAGCTGAGGCGAAACATCAAAGTGGTAAGGTGTTAAAGATCCCTCCGATTTGTGTTTTGGAGAGTTTTGGCATATTGAAGATCCTTTGCTTCTCCACGGGTTGCTTCGTGAATTGCTTAGTTAGCTGTTGGGTGAGTTTAGGCGGATTTGCCACCACTTTGTCATACTTCTTCAAGTATGACTGACCCGAACGAGTCCCTACTACGAGCGGTGCATTCGGCTTTGGAGCAAGGACTATTGCCTTCTCCTCAGAATCAGTTAGCGAGGGGACATCGATTTTTGCTTCCCTGGATGAAGCACACACCACGTTGCAAGGCGAGGCTTTTGCTTTGCTTCTGGACTTCCTGTTGGTAACAGTAGTCCACTGCTGGCCTTTCATGAGGTCGGGATGAATCCACATGGTCTCTCCTTGAGGAGTAAGAACATATACGAGACTTTTCTCCTGCTAGTGGTATAGATCTGTATTGATTACCCTTAGTTCTCCTTTCGGGATGGAAACTACTCCGGCTGGCGTTGGAGGTTGTGCCCCGAACTGAAGAAATAATGTCATGTTAGCTGTCACTTTCTTCTGTCCCGGGCGGAGGTTGAGCACCTCTGCATCAATAAAAGCTTGAAGGATGTTTTTGAAGATATAGCAACTCTTGGTAGGATGCCCCAGCATCCTGTGATACAAATAGTAATTGGGATTGTCGGCCTTGCCTACCTCCTCAGGACGTCTAACTTCAGGAAGCTTCAATCTGTTAATCTTGTTGAGTAACCTAAACGACGAATCAACATGCTCGTCCTTGAAAAAAGTACTGCTTGCTGACGCGTGGCTGGCTTGAAAATCTACTACCTCTATCTGGTTGTGGCTTAGTGGGAGACCTCATTTCAGTTGCCAGTGTGTCCTTCCATTTATCTTGAAAAGATACTTCTGGTGCGCGCCTTGTCGACTTCTCAGATCTGGGCTTGCCTTCTTCTGCTTTAACCTAGCGATGATCTCCTCTGCTTGCTCACCTTGCTGGACCAACTGCTTTCAGATACGGCTTTCAGTCACTCCTATCTGAGTTAGGAGTGAGGTTTGCAAATTATGGCGGCATGTTCCACAAAGGTGGCATGGGTCATACCACTGGGACATCAGAGTACCATGTTCCGAAATCTCTCCACAAATGCTTTAACTGGCTCTCCTTTCCGTTGCCTCGTCGTCAGGAGAGTTGGCATGGTAATCTCTGAGTCATCTTCGAAGAAACGGGTGAGGAAAAGCTTCTCCAGATAACCCCAGTTCTTGATAAAGCCTTCTGGGAACTTCATGAACCATTCAAAAGCAATCCCTTTTAGGGTGCCGAAGAACAGACGTGCCTGAATGGCATCATTTGATACTACATTTCCAGTCTGAGACTTGAAGTAGTATATGTGCTAGTTCGGTGATCCCCTGCCGTCGAAGGCCTGTAAGGTCGGAGCTATGAATTTAAGAGTGTACAAGATAAGATCCCATACTCAGCTGGGTACGGCCAAATCATTCCTGCTTCTTGGAGGCCTTTTCGATTGTCTAGGGCCTCAAGGCATTGCTTCAGTTTACTCATCTTTTTGGATGAGTGCTCCCATTCTCTGAATGAACCACCTCTTCAGATGGAGGCTTGAATGGTTCAGAGTTGGAATGCTCTTCATCTTCAGTATGTGCAGAAGATGAACTCTCCCCTTCCTTCCGTTTGCCCTTGGACTTCTTGGAAGGAGTCTTAGTCTTTGGCTTCTTATTTTTGTTCTCAAGCAATTGTGAAAGCATCTGGTTAAGGGTGTCGATAGATTCTGGTTGAGTATGAATCATATCGAGTTGCTCTCTCTGGAACTTGGCTTACGGTTCAAAGCACTTGGCTATTTCTTCAGGAGTTCCTGCCTGTACGCAAAGGCTTCTTTCTCTATGGAAGAGTTTGAGGCCTGTTATTCGACGATGGCACAGATTGCATCGCTTACTTCAATGCCCCGGGCTAGGGCACTATAGTCCACTGGGGCTATTGTACCAGTCCGAGTGCGAGTATACCGGTATACTCGTCGGAGCTGACTATCAGCTGCTTCCCTTGGTCCTGTTTGGCGCGTGCTTGGACCCACCATGTTTACAGTGACTTCAGGGTATTCCGCATCAGCGAAGGTTCTCTATGTGCGGGAGCGACGCCTCTTGGCCAAGCGAGAGACTGGCGCTGATGATAATCGATTGAACGCCGATTGTTTGCTTACATGTGAGCTGCAGTGGCATTCAAAGAGCACCGCTGTGATGACCCGTTCACAGCAGCATTGTGGAGTGATTTGATGAATACTCCTCTTATTTGTCAAGTAGTCTCTTAGATCCGTTGGAGGGGGATCAAAGAAACCAGCCTCGAGTCTCTGAGGATGAGGACTTTTTAGCTCCGTTCTAACCTAAGCCATCGAAGAGCGAATGTTAACGTTACGTTGCAACCCCGAGACGCAAGTCTCAGAGACGCAAGGTTTAAAGACGTGGAGTTCACGTTCTGTAGGACAGATGCGGCTCTCGCGTTTTGGCTTTGAGATGCGGGTCTCGTGTCTCTGCTGAGAAGAGACGCGGACCTTGCATTGCTGATTGTCGCGTTTGTCTGGCGACACTTGAGAAATGCGGACTTCATGAATCCTATGTTCTGGCGAAGAGATGCGGGTCTCGTATCTCTGAGAAGAGGCACGGACCTCGCGTTGCAGAACGTCGCGTCAGTGAGACAGGGCCTCAGAAACACGAGTCTCATGAGCTCTATGCTTTGGTATCCAGACGCAAACTTCGCGCGTCTGATGCTATTCTGAAGAGACGCGGGCTTCAGTCTCGCGTCATGTATCTGCTGAATAAATGGATTTTCTGGCTTCTTTCATCTGTTGTCGACGTGAGCGCTGCCTTTGTCGATATTCAGCATTCTGGTTACGCTTTACGGATTGTTGGGGACCCCGGTAATCTGGAGCTGAGGAATCTTGAGAGGTGAGGCATGGCGAGATTGGCCTTCATCGTCGCTGGCCTCGCGGGTCTCACGGGAGATGTTGACACGGGCCACGCGGACGACGCGGCCAGAAATGGCGCTGTTTGAGCAGGCCATTCTTGGGGAAGTCTCCGAAGAGACTTGAGAGCGGATCACTAAGGAGACCCTGCGGTATTGTCACGCCACTCTGGGGCTCTTGGAACCATAGAGAGAACTCCTCGTACTCTGGTCGAATTCCATGACAAGTGACTCAATCGTCTTTCCCATGAAGTTGACATCACCTTGCGCCACAACTTGCTTGTCAGTTGAGAAAGTAGTCCCAGCGGAGTCAGCATCTCTTGTACGTGACGAAAAAGTTGAAATTATTGTTGGCCCAATGGCCTTCCACTCTAGTTTTGATGATGATCAACACTCATGTAGTTATGTTTACTAATATTCTTGTGTTTCTAAGTTTCAGATCATTAACAGGATATTAGTTGGTGATTAGCTTCAACAAGGAGTTTAGAAGTTTTTCATGTTGATTCCGTGCCAAAGCTTAAAGATCATACCTTTGCACTTGGAGGATCACGCGTTGGGATCGAGTCTACTTGAAGATGGAAGATCGACAAGAGACTTAGGTATCCTAGTTTAGATAGAGTTTTAGATCCATTGTAAAGCTTAGTTTAGTTGATATGCTCAAGTGCACAAAACACACACGTTTCATGATTTGGTTTTTGGTTTTCATGAATAGTTTATCAAAACAAGTTTAAATTGATATATGTATAGTTGCTTCATTCTATACATGCATGCTTAATTTTTTAAACAAACTTATTTTGACTATCCTATTCATGTTCTGGAAAATTCTAGTTTGATAAAATACAAGTTTTGTTTTTGATAAAATTGGCAAGACACAAAAATGAATTGATATGATTGATATATGTCTTGAAATTTTATCACAAGTTTGGTTATCAAAGTAAAATGATAAAACAAGTTTAGAAAAACAATTTTTTAGAAAAACAGTTTTATTGTGATTAAAACTATTTTTTAGATTTACTGTGATTTTATGGGATTTTTATTGAGTGAAAAGACCTATTTTCAAATCCCGTATCTGTGCAGTTCTGCACTGTGCCTGTCAGGCCAGTACGGTCGACCGGACCGGTCGACCGCACCAAGGCCGGTCGACCGACGTGCACAGACGTGCACGACTGTTAGGCACAGTGGACGGTCGACCGAGCCGGTCGACTGAGTTGAGAGCTCTGCTCTCGGGTTTTTTCGGTCGACCGGGCCGGTCGACCGATGTTGCCCAACGGTCACAAATTTGACGTTGGCGGTCGACCGGGCCGGTCGACCGGCAGTGGTCAGACTGCCACATCAGCCTAACGGCTAGTTTTTCCTAGGGGCTATATATACCCCATTTCTCCATTGTTTTGTATAAGAATTTTTGAGCTAAAAATTTTCAGTTTTCTGAAGAGTTAAAAGAGTTTTAAAAGAGTTTTTAAGTCAAAAAGATTTCATCTTATTTGTTTTTGGGTTTTTGGAAAATCAAAGAAAAATAGGTTTTTGGGATTTTTGCTTAGATCTTCAATTCTATCATATTGCAAGTATTTTCCCAAGGATTTTTCTTTGTTGCTTGTTTCCAAAAACACTGTTTTCCACACTTGAGCTATCACCTATCCTAAACTATTAGGATCTTGTTTTTGTGGAAAAAGAAAAGAGAAAAAGAAAGAGAAGAGTTTGAGGTTGTTTGTTGTAAACCTCTAAGTTTGTACACCCTTATTCTTGTTGTATCCCTCTTCGGTAGAGGTGATCGGGTGATTGGTTTGTGAGCCTCTTAGGTAGAGGTGTTTGTTGTTGTTGGCTACGGGCCGTATCCCTCTTCGGTAGAGGTGGATTGTGGTTGTATAGCCTCGGTGGCTTTGTAAGGTTGAGAGAGGAGTTTGGTACTCTATAGTGGATTGGGAAATCCTACACGGTGGTGTAGGCGGGGATGTAGAGTTGGGTACTCGAACCTCGAAACAAATCTTTGTGTTAGCGTTTGATCCATTGTCTCTCTAACCCTTACTCTCTTTACTTTGTGCAAGCATCATTCATTCATCGCATACATATCTTATACATTGCTTGTGTTGTGCATATTTCATATTGCCTTGCATTTATTCATATTGCTATTCATTCTTATATGCTTGGCTTGATTGTGTGTATTTTATATTGCTTGGATTGCTTGTGTGTGTGTGCCTAACTTATACTCATCCAACAAGAGCTTCACATAGCACCTCAACCCATTTCAAGGGGAATCAAGAGGAGTTAGTCCAGAGCCTCGCAAGGGGAATTCGGCTACACTTGTTATATTGTATCAAGTTTGTGCAACATTTGCATTAGCTTCCGCATTTAGCGCACTTAGTTTCATTTAGTTTATTAGATTAGCACTTACACCTATTCACCCCCCCCCCTCTAGGTGTTTTTTCAATTGGTATCAGAGCTAGTGCTCCTGATACTTAGGCTTAACATCCTAGGAGTGATCCATTTGCTTGCTAATCTCATTTGCATTTGTTTGTTTGCACATTCATATATAGTTTACCAAGGACTTCATGACCCCTCCTAGCTTGACCCTTCCAACATTGATGTTTGGAAGTATAGGATGTCCATGTACCTAAAGACCCTAGGTTTGCATGTCTTCCTTGCCGCCACTAAGAGATGTTATCTTGGTGATGGTAATCATATAGGGGCCAATGCACAAGCCTTAGAGGCTATTAGAAGCACTTTATCTAAAGATTATCTTTTATGTGTTTCTAACCTTGATTCCGCTTTTGTAGTGTGGAACAAATTGACAACCACCAACACCTCCAAGCTTCAAGTCCAAATCTAAGAAGAGGAATCTAGTGGAGAATCTAACTCTATATGCTACATGGTCCAAGGGAATGACTCCCTTGAGGTACACTCGGAAACTCCATTAGATAGTGATGATGATGCTAGTCTTCAAGAAATGATATTGTTGATCCACATGCTTTGAATGAAGAACTTTCATTGTTTGTGAAAAATTAATTGAAAAATATAAGATTTTGAAAAAGAAAAGTCTAGATATTGAAAAAGAAAATAAAAGTTTGCATGCTAGACTTGATTGTGTTTTGCAAGAGAAGGTTGAGGTCTATAATGAAAAGGATTCATTGAGATCTCAATTAGAACTTGCACTTAAAGAAAATGAATTTTTAAAATCTAAAAATGATTGCCATGCTATTTTGAAGAAAAATGAAAATTTGTCTTCAAAAGTTGATTTTGTTTTAAAAGAGAATGTTGATTTGAAAACAAAATCATTTCTATTTCAAATGATTTAGATGTTTGTTTAAAGAAAAATATTATTTTGCAAAATAAAATGGATGCACATGTTTGCCATGCTAGTGTAGTCTTTCATCTAGACTACCTAATGCATGTACCTCTTCTTCTAGGATTAATGATGATATTTGTATGCTAAAGAAGAGAATAGATTGTTTGGGCTCCACTATGAGCCAATGTGCTAAGAACCATACACGCTTGGAATCCTTGGTTGGAAAGAAACAAGTTCCATCCTTTATGCATGCACACCCTTCACGGCACACATGCTCCTCATGGACACACCCATTACCATATGTATGCTCATGTGTACACATGTACACATTGTGGACGTAAGGGCCACCTTGCTAAATTTTGTTTTGATAGATTACATACTACTAATTTAGCAAAGAAATTTGTTTGGTTAGAGAAGGGACTAACCCCCATGGACCCAACAAGATGTGGGTACCAAAGACCACCCTCCTATTTTTGATGTAGGTGTGGGCTCTCACATGACGTGAGAGTGATGACACCTTGGAGTGGATGCGTTCCGGACTTAAAGGAAATCAAATGGATGCATCACTTTCAAGGGAAGATTTGGTGGAGATGACCACCATGTTTTGGAGACAAGGAGAGTTGCTTCTTCGGTTTTGGTAACAATCCTTTACTCCCATTTATTGTTTACATGCTTTCCATGTTTTAATGTTTATAGCATGTTTTGATGTCTATGGATTAGTATGTTCATTCCATGTTTATTAGATCCTTGACATACATGTATAGTATTTGAGACACATATGCTTATATGAACCCATATTTAGTGTTCTCACTTTTGTTTAAGCTATAATGTACATCATGAATCTAATACATGTGAATTTACATAGTAATCATGTTTTAGTTTTATCATGATGACTTTTATATTTGTTTTGATGCTTCATGTTTTGAATATATGTTTAGATGTTTGTTTTCATTAAGACTAGTTATATACTTGTATATAGAGTGGGCTACAAATAAATCTATATATGAGCTTGATTGCTTATTTGAACCCATTAGATGTGCTAGTATAGTCTAGTTTTGATGATTCATACATTTCAAACTTGTATTCCATTTTTAGATTTGTTTTATGAGTGTTTCACTTCATGTATATGTTGTATTGCCAAACTTTAAGATATACATGTATACCCCTTGAGTCATTGCCTTTCATGCAAATCTATTTATGGACTCAATTGTGTTTAGGGATATGTATGTATACTTCATGTTTGACAATTCATACATATACCTTGAAATGAAATTTTTTTTAATGAAATTAGTTTTTCAAGTTTTTCATGTATTTATATTTAACTTCATGCATATGTCCATCTTATCCAAACTATTGACTATACATGAGTATCCTTTTTGAGCCACGTGCCTTCATGCATATATCCTGGTGGACTCGTTTGTATCTTGGATATGTATGTATACTTTAGTTTGTATTAGACATACATATGCCGTGAAGATTAGATAGTTTTGATGATTTCGTGTTTTTAAGGAATAATTGAGCTTAATTGAACATGTTTTCATGATTATGATCTTCATATTGTATTTGTACACTCATATTTATTGCTTGCTCATGTTTTGTTTCATGAGTCTTATTTATGCCTAATTGAACTTGAGTGTTGATATGATGTGGATTTCATGTTTAAAACAATTTTGTTTTATTCCTGACTTGAAGGATTTCGTACTAGTAACAAATTTTCATTTAATTAGTTGCGATATTCTTCATATGGTAGAGATTTTCAAACAAAACTAAATTTTCAAATCTATTTTTGAAAACCCCTACCTTCTAAGGGCGGTAGGATGGGAGATCATGTTCATGTATGCTCTAAATTGAAAATCTTTAAAACTTGAATTATGATTGGGTGTAGAGAATATGATGTATACACTTGAACTTATTGTTATGTCAATTGTATCATTGAACTCTTTCAATTGGTATCATTTTGATCTTCTTGTATACTCATATATGTTTTGTATGTATGTATACTTTAAATTCCAAGTATATCAATTTCTATTGGTATCTATTTTTCATACATATATATATTGTGTTTATGCTAGTGCTTGAGTTTCAACTTTGTTTAAATTGATTACTTTTAAATTGTTATCAAGACTATGCATGTCTTTAGTTTGTTTTCATAAAGGGGAGAAAATTTGATTTTGTATTTCAATTGGTATTTGTACTCCCACTCTTTATGATTAAAAGTTGTTTATATGTTTTAAAATGAACAATTCTTACAATTGGTATCAATGTTTCTATGTAAAATCTTTTCAATTGGTAAAATATTTACAATTGGTATCATATTTAAGAAATTCAAATTTGTTTTGGTTTCAAGATTCATGTTAAGAATTCAAGACTTATGTTTAATTACAATTGGTATTTTCAAAATTTTGTTTAAAGAAAATATTCAAAGTTTTGATTTGTATTTCCTATATGCAAGGAGAGCTTAACATCTCTCTTATATATAGATTCATGTTGAGTATATTATAAATTGAGGAGCTTGACAACTCTTCTTTATATGATATACGTGTGTAGGGGGAGCTTCACATCTCCTCTTATGCATTACATAATATGTGTTATGTGAATTGGGGCTTGTCATCCCTTCTTCATGTAATGCATATGTGTAGGGAAGCTAACTTAGCGTCTTCCTCTTCATGAATGTATATAGCATATAACATATATTAATCCTTGTTTATTGGTATCAAGATGCTTCATTGACATATTTTTAATTGATATCATGTTTGTAGTCACCCCTTATTGATTTTGTTTTTTGTTTTAGACAAAAAAGGGGGAGAACATTGTTTGCATTGTTTTGATTGACAAAAAGGGAAGAAAGATTTTTACCCCTCGTTTTATCTATGGTTTTGATTACCCTTTGTTGATGATTGACAAAAAGGGGGAGAAAAATTTGAGTTTTGTTTTTATATATGCATGATTGTGTTTTTGCATATACCAAGTTCATGCATAGGGATAAATAATAAGATATGATGCATGCTTTTGTTTAGTATCATGTGCTTTCATTGCATATCTATTATGTTTATTGTGATGCATGAGTTAAGGGGGAGCTTTCTTGAAGCTTATCTTTAATCCATGCATATATAACTCCATGAGTTTTGTCATCATCAAAAAGGGGGAGATTGTTGGCCCAATGGCCTTCCACTCTAGTTTGATGATGATCAACACTCATGTAGTTATGTTTACTAATATTCTTGTGTTTCTAAGTTTCAGATCATTAACAGGATATTAGTTGGTGATTAGCTTCAACAAGGAGTTTAGAAGTTTTCATGTTGATTCCGGTGCCAAAGCTTAAAGATCATACCTTTGCACTTGGAGGATCACGCGTTTGGGATCGAGTCTACTTGAAGATGGAAGATCGACAAGAAGACTTAGGTATCCTAGTTTAGATAGAGTTTTAGATCCATTTGTAAAGCTTAGTTTAGTTGATATGCTCAAGTGCACAAAACACACACGTTTCATGATTTGGTTTTTGGTTTTCATGAATAGTTTATCAAAACAAGTTTAAATTGATATATGTATAGTTGCTTCATTCTATACATGCATGCTTAATTTTTTAAACAAACTTATTTTGACTATCCTATTCATGTTCTGGAAAATTCTAGTTTGATAAAATACAAGTTTTGTTTTTGATAAAATTGGCAAGACACAAAAATGAATTGATATGATTGATATATGTCTTGAAATTTTTATCACAAGTTTGGTTATCAAAGTAAAATGATAAAACAAGTTTTAGAAAAACAATTTTTAGAAAAACAGTTTTTATTGTGATTAAAACTATTTTTAGATTTACTGTGATTTTATCGGATTTTTATTGAGTGAAAAGACCTATTTTCAAATCCCGTATCTGTGCAGTTCTGCACTGTGCCTGTCAGGCCAGTACGGTCGACCGGACCGGTCGACCGCACCAAGGGGCCGGTCGACCGGGCCGGTCGACCGACGTGCACAGACGTGCACGACTGTTAGGCACAGTGGACGGTCGACCGAGCGGTCGACCGAGTTGAGAGCTCTGCTCTCGGGTTTTTTCGGTCGACCGGGCCGGTCGACCGATGTTGCCCAACGGTCACAAATTTGACCGTTGGCGGTCGACCGGGCCGGTCGACCGGCAGTTGGTCAGACTGCCACATCAGCCTAACGGCTAGTTTTTCCTAGGGGCTATATATACCCCATTTCTCCATTGTTTTGTATAAGAATTTTTGAGTTAAAAATTTTCAGTTTTCTGAAGAGTTTAAAAGAGTTTTAAAAGAGTTTTTAAGTCAAAAAGATTTCATCTTATTTGTTTTTGGGTTTTGGAAAATCAAAGAAAAATAGGTTTTTGGGATTTTGCTTAGATCTTCAATTCTATCATATTGCAAGTATTTTCCCAAGGATTTTTCTTTGTTGCTTGTTTCCAAAAACACTTGTTTTCCACACTTGAGCTATCACCTATCCTAAACTATTAGGATCTTGTTTTTGTGGAAAAAGAAAAGAGAAAAAGAAAGAGAAGAGTTTGAGGTTGTTTGTTGTAAACCTCTAAGTTGTACACCCTTATTCTTGTTGTATCCCTCTTCGGTAGAGGTGATCGGGTGATTGGTTTGTGAGCCTCTTAGGTAGAGGTGTTTGTTGTTGTTGGCTACGGGCCGTATCCCTCTTCGGTAGAGGTGGATTGTGGTTGTATAGCCTCGGTGGCTTTGTAAGGTTGAGAGAGGAGTTTGGTACTCCTATAGTGGATTGGGAAATCCTACACGGTGGTGTAGGCGGGGATGTAGAGTTGGGTACTCGAACCTCGAAACAAATCTTTGTGTTAGCGTTTGATCCATTGTCTCTCTAACCCTTACTCTCTTTACTTTGTGCAAGCATCATTCATTCATCGCATACATATCTTATACATTGCTTGTGTTGTGCATATTTCATATTGCCTTGCATTTATTCATATTGCTATTCATTCTTATATGCTTGGCTTGATTGTGTGTATTTTATATTGCTTGGATTGCTTGTGTGTGTGTGCCTAACTTATACTCATCCAACAAGAGCTTCACATAGCACCTCAACCCATTTCAAGGGGAATCAAGAGGAGTTAGTCCAGAGCCTCGCAAGGGGAATTCGGCTACACTTGTTGTATTGTATCAAGTTTGTGCAACATTTGCATTAGCTTCCGCATTTAGCGCACTTAGTTTGCATTTAGTTTATTAGATTAGCACTTACACCTATTCACCCCCCCCCCCCCTCTAGGTGTTTTTCAATTATATTGTAAAAATCTCCTTGAATCAATAAAAGATTGCAACAACTCAAATTCCAACTACAAGAGAGAGGAGATACTCAAACTCAAATCTCCTTTTATTTAATGCTGGTTATTTGCATAGCGGTGGAAAGTGAATTTTGATTTTCGTCGACCGGGTGAACGTCAGGCTCCTTCAGAACTTTCCTCCTTAGATCACTGATGGAGTAGCAAAGCTCCTATCAATGAAATCTCAAAGAGATTTGGGGAAAACTTAAACTCAGTAAGTTTGTGTAGAAGAGTTGAACTCTTTGTAAGGTCAATATTCCTCAGCTAGAAGAACCAACCCCTTTTCAATAGCAGATTTAGCTATTTATAGGGGTTCTAGGGGTAAAACTGTCCACTAAAAACCCTCCATAATGGGGGTTAACTCCCTTCATTACGTGGGCAGTACTTGACTCAGTAATGGAGATAGTTATAACTGAGACGCAGGACTCATTTGCAGCTGAAACGCGAACTTGACCTCTGGATTAGCCGTTGAGATGATGTTGAACGCAGGTCTTGAACCTCGCGCTTGGGCACTGAGATGGTGTTGAAACGCAGGCGTCGAGCCTGCGTTTTGGTACTGCAATGCTGTTGAGACGCGGCCTCGAGCCCTGCGTCTTGACACTGCAGTGATGTTTGAGACGCGCGCTTCGAACCCCGCATCTTGATACTGCATCAATAGCTTTGATCATTCTTGCGTCTGAAGTATGAGCTCTGTTATCTGATGACTTGTCTTCAATGATTTTTAGACAGTCTGCTGCCGTGAAAACCCATTTTTGTTGTACTGTATTAATCTTTGATAAAAAAAGAAAGAAAGATCGAATCTCAAACCCCCATTAATATAATCAATTAAAATAAATAAAAAGTGGTTAGATTGTGCTCCCAACTCCGGAAGCACAACAAAAAGAAACTTATCTCAGAGGGGTAAGGCAAAAGCAAGGAAAAAAAAACTACCTAAGAGTAGAAAGCCAATATAGAACAAAAAAAAGACACATTATATTAGACACTCAAGAGTCTCAAAGGCCACAACTCTCTTTGTTCTTTTCAAGATTCTCTCTCATATGATTTTGTGTCTTCTCGTATCATGTAAGTCTCCTAGCTAGTTTTTCCAAATTAAATAAATCAAATCTGTGAAGCTTTAATATTCATAGTAAAATAAGCAGTACAGTACATGTATATACATATTCGTTTGCTAACTTAAAAGTTCATCGTGACACAATAATGAGGAGGATGCATGCATTGTTGGCTAAGAAAAATGCCCCAAGGCCAGCAATAGTATTTGACAAAAGAAATGTAGATTAGTTTCCTGATATGGATCTCATCCAAATATGTACTCAATTTTTGGTGAAATCCAGGCTCATGTGGGTCGAGTAATGATCCAAAATCAAGAATTAAGACTTCTTGGCCCAAATATGGATATACTATATGGGTCTGTTTGTTTCATCGTAAAAGGCGTAAAAGTCTGTAATTCGTAAATGACTTACAACCCAACTACAATTATGTCGTTTGTTTGGACCGTAATTCGTAAAAGACTTACGCAACTTAACTATCACTCATTTGTAACTCAATTACCACTCACTTACAACCCAGCTACAGTTAATTTTTTAGTCATACAAATTTGTATTATTTTTTTATGTTAATATTAATTTTTTTATATTTAGTATTTTTAATATTTATTTGCAATATTAAAACTTTTAAAACACCAAATAGTTAATTTTGTGTTCAACTTTTTCACTTATGACTTACACGTTACGACAACCAAACACCGTAAAATACAATACACTTATAACTTTATATTACCAACCAAACACCGTAAAACTTAGGTGCATGTAACTCATTTACAACTGTAAAAGACTTTACTAATTACGACTTACGAATTACGATCAATTACGACAACTAAATAGGCCCTATATGACCTCATTTGAAGAAAAGAAAAAGGATAGATAGATAGATAGAGAAATGGCTAAATAAATAAATAAAACAAATCAATCAGTTACACCAAAATATTTAAGAAAGGCTTTGATTCCTCTGTTATCTGACTCCTACCATGAAGAATAGGAATTCTACTATGCATTTTGTCACGTAAGAAGTGTTCTCAAGTGGTCGACCTCAGCATTGTTGAAGTACAATGAAGGCTACATGAATATTACTAACAAACAAACTATTTTTATTGGACTACTAGCAGAAAAATTATACCCACTGACTACAAGTGCATGTCGTATACCTTTGTCTGTGTGATCTTGGTCCCACCTTGCTTGAGCCAAGGCCCATCATTTTCATTGCTTCCCAACATCTAGGCCCTGAGTTTGCTTCTCAGTGTTCACCGGTTCGAACGTCTGAAAGAGACATGTTGAAAAAAAAAACATCTAGTGAAACTACATGTTAGGAGCTGATTTCATAGAGGACTTCGTAGTACTTTTCAGAGCCTTACGACATGTTTGTTTGGAAAAAAAAATTGATAGAAAGTTAGTTTTATTTTTTTCTTATTTTGATGAGGCCCGTAGGCTTTTCTGAACTGCGTTGTTTATTTAGCAGAAAATCAGCTGGGCTGATTTTTCTCTCTGCGCTGTGACAGTTTTCCTCTTCAAATTAAGAGAAAAACATCCAGAAAACTGACAGTATCAGACTGAGCATTTGCTTGAATTTCTGATATTGTCAGCTTTCTGATTTCTATTTTTCATGCCAAAGAGGCCCTTACCCCAACAGATTGAAATAATTTATACTTTGCATCCTTTTTGTTATTGAAAAAAAAAAAAAAAAAAGCATCATGATGTTAAAGAGAGTCCAGCATTGGCACTAAAATATCTTAGTTTCAGCATATGAATGAGTAACGTGGAACATTATGGAAAGTTTGCATCAAAGCTTCAGTGAAAATTGAGATGTATATGGGTTCGAATAAATTTTGAGATAAATCAGTGCCAATCAGGATCACGAAGGGGCATAATTACTTGGAAGGGGGATTCTCATTTGAATACTAAATTGTTTTTGTGGTTTGTCAACGACAATGTGATTCTCGAACTAATGAGAAAAATCTTATCAAAGTCGATGGAGATAATTGGATCACCCATTTATCTCATGCACCCCAGCCCTATATGGGTTTTGGACAATATTTTGGTGGCATTCATATCACGTTTCATGGGAGGAGAAATTAGAGGCAACAAGGTATTTTGGTGCGTACTATTGAATTGAATTTTTTTCATCTGTAGTTAATTTTAGTAGAGAGTTTAATACGTCAATTTAACAGTCCGTTGCTTTATATCCTCTCCATTGTTTGTAGGCAGTGGAAGATCCACTTCTTTAAACACGACTGTTTATTATTTTATGAACAGTTGTGGTTTATTTTGAATAACATTAAAAGAAGAATGAGAGCAAACCTCCGTGTATAAGGCTCATTTTTGTCTTAGAACCAAGAAAAATCACAACAAATCACAAAACAGTGAATAGTTATCTAAGTTTATGCCTGGACCCAACTTCTACTGAGTTTCCACGGTCCGAGTCAAAAAAGGCTGTAAATGTTATCTGAAAACCCGACAAACATGTCGAATTCGGATCTAAAAGTTAGAACCGTAATCTTTATTGGGTTAGGTTTGGTATGATACTTTCAAACCCGAAACCCGATAATAAACCCGAAAAGAGAATAAAGGTTATAAATTAATAAAATTATAAAAAATAAGAACTTGATCATATTATTATAAAAACAAAATATGTAAACTGTCAATTTGCATATAATAAAATTGAAATACACTTTAAAAAAATAACTTTAATTGAAATGAATATATCTATTTAATATACGAATCCGATCCGAACGAGATGAGAAAGAAGAGATTCGGAACCCGAGTCTGAATCCAAATTCCTTATCGGGTTTGACTTCGGGTTCATATATGGGATGGATCCGACCCAAGCCCCACCTGTTTACACCCCCCAGTCCAAATCTCGGAGCCATGGTGGAATTCGACATCGAGTTCAAAGATTGAAAGGTCAATGAAATATATGTTCACTAGCACTGTGCAACATCCAGGCACTGTTCTTAACAATAGTTTTTTTGGGCACCGGCACGGCAACCGTACAGCTAGGATATCTGCACTTGCAAGAACAATGAGATCAAGCAGCGCACATGCATCTGCTCGCCACATTCATTTCTCAATCAAACAGTGCGTTTAGAATATACGCACATTGCACCGACGAGAGAAAACGCGTATCATTGCCCTATAAGAAGACCACAGCAGTCTTCATTGTGTTCATCATCACTTGCCATCAATATTCTCTCAGTCTTCTTTCATTATATTCTTCATTTTTCAGCAAAAAAATGGTAGGATTAATTTACTTCGTCCTCATTTTTGGCTGCTTGTTCCTCTCGGAGATGGAGGGAGTTCAATGCCGAGCCTACTGGTTGCCAGCCCATGCCACTTTCTATGGGGCTTCCCAAAACCCTACTACTCTTGGTAAGTAACTGTGATCAGTAACAATCCTTGATTTCTCGATATCAGTATTGATTTCAGTCAATAATCTTTAGTCATCTATATTAGCAATAACAGTAATATCAACAATATTATTCACGATACAGGCTAATATTAAAGGTATCAATAGTGTTGATATAGAAATCTTGTTGAGCCAATTGATTGCAAGCTCACCAACATCTCAATCTGATCATTTGTTCACAAATCCAGGAGGGGCCTGCGGCTACGACAACACCTTTCATTCCGGCTTCGGAATCAATACCGCGGCCCTGAGCGCAGCTCTCTTTCAAGGAGGCCAGGCCTGCGGTGCGTGCTTTCAGATCGCCTGCGACCGACGAGCCGACCCTAAGTGGTGCCTCCCCCGAACCACAGTCACCGTGACGGCCACCAACTTCTGCCCCCCGAACAACATCGGTGGGTGGTGTGATCCTCATCACCACCACTTCGACATGTCACTCCCCGCCTTCTCTCGCGTCGCTCGTGTTGGAAGTGAAGGCATTGTCCCGGTACTCTACCGAAGGTAATATTTGTGCTTCTGCGATCATAAACTATTTACCATTCTATAAACGCTAACGATTCAGTACTTTCGAAGCTATAGCATCATATCCTTGTGAACACTCAGAAAGAATCACAACTATTAACAGAGTAATAGATAGTTACACGAGAACTAATCAAGGTACCTTTCATCTTTGCTCATAAAGGGTGGCATGCAAGAGGTCCGGCGGTGTGAGGTTCACTCTGAAAGGCCAGGCCAACTTCAACCTGGTGATGTTCTCCAACGTCGGGGGGAGCGGCGACGTGAAGGCTGCATGGATCAAGGGCTCGTCCAGACGATCGGCAGCGTGGGTGGCCATGCAGAGGAACTGGGGGGCTAACTGGCAGACCAACACTGACTTCCGAAACCAAGGCCTCTCCTTCAAGCTCATGCTTGGGGATCAAAAAACCCTAGAGTTCGCCGGAGTTGTGCCTTCGAGTTGGAGGCCGGGCGAAACGTTTGCTTCCAAGAATCAGTTCTATTAGGTTTGCACAGAAGAGAGGAGCAATATTCATCATTGTATCATGAATATATCTTATTTGATTTATGATGTTGAGCAAGTGTAACTATGCCTGTCATGCCTCAATTAATCCCGGGCAAATCATGGCAAATATTGTTAAATTTTTTTTCTAAATCAAATTCGTTTACCACTTCAACAAGAGTAATTAACTTACTGAGAGATGTAATATGTTTTTGGCCATGCATCTTCGGAGGGAGATTCTGTTGGGATTTGGGTCGAACAAATAGTCTCACCTCGGCTAGACGTGGGGATGGTCTTGGGTATATAAGGATTTGGGCAACTCCACCTAAAAGTCTAGTCTTTTGGGATGGTGCCCCAAGTCCTTCAATTGGTATCAGAGCATCTCAGGTTCGTCGATGGTGCCCCAAGTCCTTCAATCATCTGGTGATTCCAAGGGCATCAGTTGCTGGTTGAAGGAGATCGTGTGTCGATCTCGGATCAGCTTTGGGACTGGTTGTGGGATCTCGTGTGTCGATCTCAAAACAGCGTCGCATTGCTTTGAGGATCCGTCAAAGAGATGGCTGGAGAAAGCACATCGGTGAGATCCATGAATCCACATCAGATGGCTAGAGAAAGCACATCGGTGAGATCTATGAATCCACATTCTAGGAATGATGTGGTGAAATTCAATGGCACGAACAACTTTTGTATGTGGAGGCGGTGAGATCCATGAATCCACATCCTAGGTGAAATTCAATGACACGAACAACTTTGGTATGTGGAGGTGCGAGGTGATAGATGCACTGACGGCATCAAATCTCGAAGACACTCTACGATTGGAAAAGAAGAAAAACTCAACCACTGAAGAAGATTGGGATAAGATGAACCGATCAGCGTGTGGCTTAATCAGGTCTTTTCTGACACAAGACATTAACTACCTTGTGTTGCACGAAGCATCTGCGAGGCAGTTGTGAGAGATCCTAGAGAGATATGGTGATAGATGCACTGACGGCATCAAATCTCGAAGACACTCTACGATTGGAGAAGAAGAAAACTCAACCACTGAAGAAAATTGGGATAAGATGAACCGATCAGCGTGTGGCTTAATCAGGTCTTGTCTGACACAAGATATCAACTACCTTGTGTTGCACGAAACATCTGCGAGGCAGTTGTGGGAGATCCTAGAGAGAAAGTATCTGACTAAAAGCATTGAATCAAGAGTAAGATTTATGGTTTTCAGATGAAGAAAGGATGCTCCGTCAATGAACACATGAATCGCTACACAAAGCTTCTTACAAATTTAATTAATGTGGATGTGGAGGTCAATGAAGAAGATAAAGCGGTAATTCTCTTGAACTCTCTTCCTGCGGAGGAGTATGAGACTTTTACTTTAACATTCATCAATGGTAGAAATCCCTTAACTATCATGAAGTGTCGTCTGCTCTTGTTAACTATAAGACGAGGAGGCAAGATAGACAGTATTCTCAAGTAAGGCACATTAACAGAGGCATTGGCAGTAAGAGGCAGAGGTTCATACAAGAAGGGCAAAGGTGATCGAGGGAGATCGAAGTCCAGACCAGGTTTTAGAGATCTAAAGAAGAATCAGTGTGCCTTCTGCAAAGAATTAGGGCACTGAAAAGTTGACTGTCCAAAGGCCAGAAGGAAGAAGAAGGAGTCAAAGACTGAGGCAAACCTTGCAAAGGTGGTCAGTACTCAAGCCAGTACCTCACAGGCAGGTGGATCAGACTCGGACTCATCGGTATTCTCGTTCTCTGTCACTACTCCTATCATTGACTACTCAGGAGACACTGAGTGGATATTGAATACTGGTGGTGCTATATACCATGTGTGCCCGAATAGGAATTGATTTTCTAGCTTTGAGAAGCTAGAGGGATGTTCAGTTGTTATGGGCGACGATCATCCATATACCATGGAAGGTGTAGAAACAATCCAGATCAAGATGTTTGATGGGATGATACGAGAACTGAAGGAAGTGAGGTATGTACCTCAACTGAAGAGAAATCTTATCTCTGTTGGAGTTTTGGAGACATTGAGTCTTGTGGTATCAATAAAGGATGGAGTCCTCAAGATGACCAAAGGTTCGATGGTGGTTCTGAAGGTCGTTCGCCAGAATAATCTTTACTACTTGAAGGGTAGTACTGTTATAGGGCAAGTGGCGACTTCTACTGATTCAGATGAAAACTCAACCAGGCTATGGCATATGAGGCTAGGACATACAGGTGAAAAGTCTTTGCAAGCTCTTGCAAGACAAGGATTATTGAAAGGTGCCGGAACCTGCAAGCTGGAATTTTGTGAATATTGCGTCATCAGAAAGAAGACCAAGGTGAAATTCGGCACAGCAACTCATTGCACCAAGAGGATTCTGGATTATGTTCACACCGATGTTTGGGAACCTATCAAGACTGCATCAATTGGAGGTAACCACTACTTTGTGACTTTCATTGATGATTATCCTACGCGATGTTGGGTATATACCATGAAGCACAAAGGGGAAGTCCTAGAATTATTTGTGGAGTGGAAGAGGAAGTTGAAGAGAAGTACGGGAAGGAAAATCAAGGTCCTCCGTTCAGATAATAGAGGAGAATATAGGTCAGATCCTTTCCTTAAGCTATGTCGTGATAAGGGCATAGAAAGGCACTTCATAGTGAGGGAAAGACCGCAATAGAACGGGGTAGCAGAAAGGATGAATAGGACTTTACTAGAGAAAGTTTGTTGTATGTTATCTAATGCCAGTTTATCAAAAAATTTATGGGCTGAGGCTTTGGCATACGCTTGCTATCTTGTTAATAGGTTGTCTTCGTCTGCGATTGGAGGGAAAACTCCTCTAGAGGTTAGGTCTGAACAAACTGCTCATGATTATGATTTGCTAAGGGTATTTGGTTGTCCAGCCTATTATCATGTTAAAGAAGATAAGCTAGACCCAAGAGCAAAGAAGGGATTGTTCGTCGGTTTCAAGAAGGGAATCAAAGGATTCAAAATCTGGGATTCTACGGACATGAAATTTATTTTCAGCAGAGATGTCACATTTGATGAGGCTTCAATGTTGAAGCCTAAGATCTCTCAGCATGTGGAGATTATCAAGACCAGAGAAGTATCGCAGCAGATGGAGAATGATGCAAATCCACTATCTCTAGAAAGTTCAGCATCTTTGAGGATCATGCCTAGGGTAACACAAGGTAATGATCAAGTAGCAGAGGTAGATGCTGATGATGATGAGAATCAAGAACAGATTATGGGTGATGTTCCTGATTCTAGTGCAGTTAGAAGACCAAGGAGAAACACGCGTAAATCAGGTTGGCTCACTACAGATATGGTTGTTGCTTATACTCTTCCGGTCGTTGAAGAGGCTATCCCGTCCACCTACAAAGAAGCTGAAATCAGTTCAGAATCGAAGATATGGAAAGATGTCATGGAAGAAGAGATGAAGTCCCTATACAAAACTGACACTTGGGAACTCACAAGATTGCCCAAAGGAAAGAAGGCAATTGGCTGTAAGTGGATGTACGCAAGGAAGCAGGGATCTCTAAAAGAAGATATGGTGCGCTATAAGGCCAGATTGGTAGCAAAAGGCGTTGCACAAAGAGAAGGAATTGACTACAATGAGGTATTTTCTCTTATTGTAAAGCATTCTTCAATTCGCATCTTATTGGCTCTAGTAACACAGTACGAGTTGGATCTTGATCAACTCGATGTAAAGACCGCCTTTCTCCATGGCGATCTGGATGAGGAGATCTATATGTCTCAGCCGACAGGGTTCAAGACTGCAGGAAAAGAAGACATGGTGTGCAAGCTGAAGAAATCGCTGTATGGATTAAAACAGTCTCCTAGACAGTGGTACAAGTGTTTCGACAGCTTCATCAGAGGAAAGAGGTACACACGTAGCCATTATGACCCATGTGTGTATTACAACAAACTATCTACAGGAGAGTATATCTATTTACTATTATATGTAGATGATATGCGTATATCTTCAAACTCTAGATCTGCAATTGATACACTGAAAAAGGACTTATCTTCTAAGTTTGAGATAAAGGATTTTGGTGAAGCAAAGAAGGTGCTAGGCATGAAAATCACACAAGATCGAAGGAGTGGCAAGGTGAGCTTGACACAGAAGGGGTATTTGCAAAAGGTACTTCAGAGGTTCAACATCGACAAGGATGCGAAAACTGTAAGTACACCACTGGCTCCTCATTTCAAGTTATCTGCCACTATGTCTCCAAAGACTGTTGAAGAACGTGAGTACATGACTCGCGTCTCATATGCTAGCACAGTTGGTAGTTTGATGTATGCAATGGTGTGTACACGATCAGATTTGTCACAAGCTGTCTCCATAGTTAGTAGGTATATGCATGATTCAGGATAGGGTCATTGGGAGGCAGTGAAGTGGATTCTACGGTACATTAAAGGTACCATAGATATTGGATAGGTATTCGAGAAGGATTCCACAGGGAAACAGGACTGTATCGGATATGTTGATTCCGATTATGTTGGTGACCTCGACAAACGCCGGTCCACCACGGGGTATGTATTTACATTATCTCAAGCACCGGTTAGTTGGCGCTCTATTCTACAGTCTGCCGTTGCATTGTCTACTACAGAGGCCCAGTACATGGCCATGACGGAGGCTATGAAGGAGGCAATTTGGCTTCAAGAATTGCTTGATGACTTGGGGTTTGATCAGGATCTACTGAAGATCAATTGTGATAGTATGAGTGCTATTTATTTAGCCAAGAACCAGGTGTATCATGCACGGACGAAGCACATCGATGTCAGGTTCCACTTTGTTCGGGAGATTCTAGATGATGGTGATATTGAGTTGCTGAAGATTCACACAACGGAGAATCCCGCCGATATGCTTACCAAGGTGGTGTCAGGAGTAAAGTTTACACATTGTAAAGCATTGCTCCATATCCTTCATGTTGAATGAGCTTGTTGAAGCTCCTTTGGATGAACTACGGATGGCTTGATCCCTTGGGCAGGGTACGTAGGCAACCACACTGGTGCAGCCACTTTCGAGTCGACAGATCCTATGTTGAAGTTCGGCTCAGATTTGAGAAATCTTCACCGAGGTGGAATTGTAGGAAGAGAGAGAAAGTCGAGGAAGTCGACGACGAGGAAGCCAAGGCAAAAGAAGAAACAGTAGCAGCCAGCAGACACAAAACAGCAGCAGCCAGCAGAAATCGGTCGACCGGTGTGCACCAACATGCACAGGCCATCACGGTCGACCGCCCGGTCGACCGCAGAAGGAGCCGGTCGACCGCCCGGACGACTGACTGACATGGCTTAACTCTCGGTTGGACACGGTCGACCGGCACGATCGACTGGGACTTGGGTCGGTCGACCGGCCGGTCGACCAACAGACGGATCTAGGCTGAATTCGAAAAGTTGTTCTGAATTGAAAACGAGTCCAATTCAGAATCTGATTCTTCTAGGGTTCCTTGGGTATAAGTAGAGGGGCAGACTCCTCTTCTAATGAATGCTTGTAATTGTATTGATTATTGAATCAATAAAGAAATCTCTCTTCCTTACCCCGAGGACGTAGGCAAATTTGCCGAACCTCGGTAAATCTTGTGTTTGATTTTCTTTCATTGTTTTTATTGTTCTTGCTGCTGGTAGTTCTCCTCTATTTTGCATCTGTGGTTTAAGGGTTCCTCAAGAGATTGTTGATTTGCGCATTGGTGCACACCGGTCGACCGGGCAGTCGACCGGTTTCTGCTGGCTGCTGCTGTTTGTGTCTGCTGGCTACTGCTGTTTCTTCATTTGCCTTGGCTTCCTCGTCATCGACTTCCTCGACTTCCTCTCTCTTCCTACAGATTCAGCAGAATACATTAAGCTTGCTGCTCAAAAGAAAACAAAAACATCTGAAAATTGTTTAAATCAAAATTAATCTATAATACTCTCCAAATTCCTTTAATTAGAAAATTTTCTTAAACCAAAATTTCAGTTTCAGTACATTGTATACAATGTCAGGCCCCTTACTACAGTTATTTGTTTTCATTATCAAAAGCATCGATCTAACTCGACAACAGTGATAATGCAGGTGGTGTAAATGGATCCCCAGAAATTTCATACAGAGAAATTAGGAACCACAGAAGGTTTTCAATCACAAAAATGAATAAGCAGAGTCAACATAGAGTTGCAATGACAGATGATACATTAACACTACCATAATAGTGAGAACAACTGAAGCAGAATTCGAGCACCAATTCTGAAGCACGCGGCACATCATTGGAAGCTTTCAGAAGTGCCCTCTCAACTCGAGCATACAAGTACACAGTGAGATAGGAATAGAATAGATTCTAGTTAACGAATCCCCATGAAATTCAAAGAACCACTAAAAACTGCAGCCAAATTTCAATTACCCAAGTGAGGCAAACAATGATGAAGTTGCTCATATACAAAGAGGATAAATGACCAACATAAAACTCGAGAACCAACTTTTCCCCTTGCTTCTAATTGTGAGCTGTGAATATCAAGCTTCTCCTTTGGCAGCACAGCTCATTTGCCCACTACGAACAGGTTCATAGCCTCTGATTAGATCACAATATCGCACCATGTTAAATAACGCTTCATAGCAGCTGCCATTTTGTCGTATCAAAATTAAGATTCTAACCGGATTCTTGCAGTTTCCTCCAAAGTTCTATTCGTCTCCTCATCTACATCAAAGTTATCTGCTTTCATCTGGTCTAGCACTCCGGAAAAGGGTTTCCCAGCTGTCTGGTAGATACTTATCAAGGAATGATAAACTTCCCTGGTCAAAGGAATCAGCTGCTGAACCAATTTCACGAACTCCTCTGCTGCTTCCACATCCTTCTGCTCTTCAAAGTACTTCAAGCTTGCATTCACATTCTTCGGGCTCGGCTTCCACCAAGTCTTCTCTGGTACCACCGCCTTCATCATCTCCACTGCCTTCGGAATTTGATTAACCTCAAAGTACACATCTGCCAATTTCGCCCAAGTGTTAGAGGAAAGCATATTCCCACTCTGAACTACCTCCGCGGCTAGACATTCTGCCTTGATTAAAAGACCCTTCTTGCAATAAGCATTTATAAGAAGTTTTGGAATCCTTATATCATAAATTAGGAACTGTAATTTCCACTCCTCAAAAAGTGCTTCGGCACCATTGACATCATCCAACTTTAAAAGGCCACTTATCATGCAAATATACATTGAGTTGGATGGCTTTGTCAACAATGATTTGTATGAATTCCATGTTCTGTACATGTCATCTTTGTTTCCAATGTCAGCATACAGGGTGACTAAAAACCCCCAAGCGAAACGACTATTCTTTTGAGGAATCTGCTTCTCTGCCATTTTTAACATAACTAAAGCTTTGTCTTTTAACCCAGCCTTCAAGTAAGCCCTGGCTGCAACTGCATTCTTGTGAAAATCCACAGCATTGGACTGTTTGAGCCTTCTTAGAACCTCCTCCATCCTTCTGATGTTTAAGGCAGTGGCATAAGCATTCAGAAGAATGGTGTCAGTGAAACTGTCAGGAAGAATACCCTTCTCTTTCATTTCCTGGAATAATATCTCCACCTTCTCATGTTTCCCCGTGCGGGAGTAAAGTGACATTAATATATTGTAGGGGAAAGGTGTAAGCATTTTGAGTTCCCTCATTGTCTCAAAGAGAGACTCTGCTTTCTCGACAGCCAGCTCTTGGGCATAACAACTGAGAAGGGCACCATATGTCTGATGGACTTTTCTCTGTTTAGGTATGTTGTTGAAGTAATCCTCAGCGTGTTCAATGCCGCGAACTTTGTAAATCAAGTCCAGCCGATCAGCATGGTCAGCTGCAGATAAGGGAAAATACCTCCTGTCGCTCATCCAGAGGGACAGCTGGGTTCAAATTATGAACGTAAATTTCTATGTCAGAAAGGAACTTGTGAGAATAAATTGCCCATCTTAACTGAGATGTTTGGGCATATATGTCTGCTGATGAAGATTGTATTGACACATAAAACTATAGGTTGAGCCACCAAATGGGTGTCCAAAATAATCATCTTGATATACACATCATACATTGTACATGGATAAAAAATATGTCATGAAGATTTCCAATTCATCTTGGGAATAATAATAATAAGGCTAAGTTTCTTAGTAGCCCTAAACTTTCATGATTTTCTCGGAACCCCCCACCCCCCCAACTTAGGAAATTTCAAATGACCAGCTTGAATTATCTCAAAATTCTCAAAAAATCACTGTCTGGTAAACAACCATTTGGTGAGGGTGTGTTATACGTGTGATGATCTAAGGGTATTTTGATCATAAATAGGCACGTGCAACCTACACGACTACTCTTAGATGACTATTTAAGAGAAGATGGGTTTTCACGAGTTTTTAGGATAATTCAAGTTATTTATTTGAATATTTAAGTTGAGGGTGTTGGGGTTTTTTGAAAACCGAGAAAGTTTAATGGAGTTTTAAGAAAATTAGCCAAATAACAATGATAATAACAACAACAACAAAAGTTTTCCAAATATATCATCTGATGTTGCAAAATGAACAACATTTTAGTAATAAAGTAAAAAATGAATAATATGATGCACATCTTAAAAGCATGATTTAAAATATTGATCGATTCCAATAATATATATATATATATATATATATATATATATATATATATATATATATATATATCATCAATATTCCACCGGAATTTGAGGTACCCAATATGATATTAACCCTATAATATCAACAGACATCGCGGTCAATATTGCCCATATGATCTATATTCACGATCGATCTTGACGATATTAATATTAAATTCCATTGGTCAATTCTGACAACAAGATTTTGAACCATGTTTAAAATCTCTAAAACACGTGACTTTTTTGCATATATGTTTAGTTTTGTGTTGATCTAGATGAATAGTGTGGCCATCAATTGGGGTAGCCCATCGTGCGATTTTGCAGGAAATAAACTATAAGTTTATTGCAAGGAAAGAATTGAGCATTACCCACACACGTTCATCACTGATATGGCCAATATTAAAAACTGATCCTGACGATATTGATACTAAAAATCATTAATCGATATCAAGATTTAAAACCATGCTTAAAAGCTTTCAAAACATGTGACCTTTTATATATATGTTTTATGTTGTGTTCATCTAGATGAATAGCGTGGACAATCAATTGGGGTAGCCTACCATGTAGTTTTGCAGATGGAAATATACTGTAAGTTTATTACCATTACCACCACCAACACACACACACCCCCGCACCCCCCACCCCACACACACACACACGAGTATGATCCAAAAGATCAAAGGAACGGGGAACTGGGTATATGTTGGGACAATTATCCCGCTCGACTCCCTAATATTCTTGTTTTTACACATTATTCTTACCCACACACGTCCATCGCCTAACACCATATACCCCCCCAACCCCACCCCACCCCACCCCACCCCACACACACTAGTATGATCCAAAAGACCAAGGGCACGGGGAACTAGGTATATGGTGAGACAATTATCCCGCTCGACTCCCTAATATTCTTGTATTTACACATTGTCCATACCCACACACACATCCATCGCCTAACACCATCTAACACCCCCCCCCCCCAAAAAAAAAAAAACAAAAACACATACGAGTATCATCCGAAAGATTAAGGGCATGGGGAACTGGGCATATGCTGAGACAATTATCCTGCTCGACTCCCCAATATTCTTGTATTTACACATTGTCCTTATATAACTTGAAGCTGTATAATTGGAAGTCGACCCCATCCAATTTAAAAAAAAACAACTAAAAAAGGTTCAAAGTTGCATGTCCCACATCAAAAGCCTGTAAGAAAAATGAATTAATTGCCTGTTCTGTCCAAATCTTCCTATAAAAAAAATTACATATTGGACCCTCAAAATAGTGTAGCACACATCCAAAGAACTACAACTTATAGGTGCCCAAATTTTGAGCTTTTTGGTATATGCTACAAAACATGCATTTTTTTCTTCTAACCCCTTTGATGTAACTTATCTTCCAAAAACTTTAAGTGATTCGTATTTTATATTTTCTAATGTGATTTCACAGTACTACTCACTAGGACGAAGATGCACTACCATCAAAGTATTTTCCTTTATAAAATAAGTCATTAATCACTATACTTTTAATTATATTTGTACACATGTTCCCCCAAAAAAGAAAGGAATAACAACCACATATGGCTTTGTCTCTCAAAAAAGATGGCAAGTACGAGCGGTATTGAATGTTTTCTCAAGTAGAAAGGATGTCATATCTTTGTTTCAAGGAGAAAATTCATACATCAAGTTAGCTATGAAGTGTTAAATTTTTCATAAAACTAATTAATTTGTAACTGTAACCACCTAATGCATAGCTAAAGCACGTCGTTATTTTCTGATAGATTACATGTAGAACATCAGATCCCATGATGTAACTTGAAATGAGAGTATTTTTATGATTGTATACCTTCAGTCAATAGTGTGACAAGATTAGATTTAAAGGATGGTACTTTTTGACTAAATTTGGAGTTTTGAGAAAGCCCACCTAAAACTGTGACTAAATTTGGATCGATAATCCATTAATTTGCACTTCTGGGCATAATAAAAATTTAAGACCAAAAGTAATTTGGGTTCTGTTTCAGTTTCGTTAAAACCATGGTTTTAAATATCAGTCATTCTAATATATCGGCAATATCATATCACGTTATGAGACATCTGATACGATAATAACCATATGATATCACTCGATATCAAAATCGATATTGCCGATATGGCTGATATCACTGATACCGATGGCCAATACCAGCGATATTGATACTAAAAGCTATGTAGAATGACCACTCCTATCATGAAGCTGTGTCGTGTCCGAAATGTGTCTGACACGCATGTCTGATACACGTGCCATGTGTATTTTAAAAAATTTATCACGTGTCCGCGTGTCGTGTTCCTTTCATTGTTGTTATGTCCGTGCAATATAGACTAAAAGTAATTGGCTGATACTGATACCGATACCGATATTTTAAATCATGGTTAAAACCTTTTTAATTAAACGCAGAGAACTTTTCTCCACCGTTATTTCTCAAAAAAAAAGAAAAAGAAAAAGAAAGAAGTAATTTGGACTTCTAGATCCAATCTAAATAACTGTAAAACCCAATCTACTATTTAATTTTTTTTTAGTTATTTGAGAAAACAAGGTTATATTAGTTATCAGGTTTAAATAAATAATATACATCCAATATCAGTTTATATAATATTACAAAAACAAATAAATAAATAAAGCAATATTGCTTTACATGTGATTCACTAAAATGTAGATGGAAATTGGGTCTTCAATAATCATTTTCCCTTGTGTTTCTTCTTCTTCTCCCGTCAAGTTTCCTTCTTTCCTCGTACATGGACAACAGCGAAAGCTTCCATAATGGCTAGGAAAGGCCACGTGTTTCTTGAGATCTTTCAATCCATCTAGCAAACAGAAGCTCGCTAGAACCTAGGGTCTCAACTGCAAATTCTAAAGTAGTGAATAATGAAACCTAGCTCTCCTCTTTCTTTTGGCTTTCTAGTTTCTCCCTTCGCAGATCACCCTTTGACCACAACTTAAATGTTCGATGAAACCATCCCCTCCTTGATGGCATCCGCTTCAGCACAAGATTTTCTATTCATCAATATTGACTCAAAGGGAAATTTATGGTTTTGATCTGATATCTGCTTATTACCTACATCTATTCTTCGTGAATGGTAAAATCAAGATAAAATTTGTCAAAAGGTCTTTAAGTTGTCAAATCTGTTAACATGTAGTGACTATTTGAAAGAGGGGCCTTGAGCTTTAAGAAGCATTTCAACCTGATCCCAAGGGGATTCAAGGTTTTGGCTGAATACCTTTATTATCTACATCAATTATTCATGGATTTAAGGTCAGCAGAACCTCTGTTGTTAAGATAATGAAACCATCACCAAAAAGAGTGAACAGAAACATACATGAATATAACTTCAAGATACCTAGATCCAGGAAGAATATGAATGAGCAACAGTTGTTAGAGTTTTGCCATTCAGATCAGCCAGCATCATATACTCATTAAGCATTTGTCGCATTCATATTGTCCACATACCATCAATGTGCCATCTTCTAAGACTTTCCCATCAAAAATATAGCAAAAAAAACACAAAGAGTACTCTGAGTTTTTATGATTGATTATGAATCTAATATCGACCTTCTATGATTTGTTATCAAATTCCTGGCCAAAGAAACTATGAGTGAAAGAAAATATAAGGAGGAAAAGGAACATTAGAATATGCTGTGATGCCGATCAATCTACCAAGCAAATAGGTCAATGTTTATCTATGTACCTTCTTCAAGCAAAGGCTCGATGGTTCAGAAAGGCAATTTGAAGTATGGGCACAAAACATTTTAAAATTATGTGCCAATTTGCAAGTCGATATCAGGGCACTACACGCAAAAACACATCATAAAAAGCGCTTGGGCATCCAAGTAGAGGAACAAATTTGTCACTGATGTATGATAAATATAATGGAAGAGAGACAAAATCATAATAATTGGTAAAATACCTCGAGGGCGTGCGAGTGCCTCTTCATTTTTCTGAGTTTCTTCACTATCCCCTGCAGAGATCGCTTCACCAGCGGTCTCCCTTCGTCGACCCATTTCTCCAGAATTGGAAGAATCGAAGCGCGATGGTCCACGTCGTGAGTCACTCGGAAGAATAGGGAACTGGATGCGAGGGTTTCAGTGGAAGCAGAGGCCGCAGTTGAAATCCTGGAGCTAGTAGAGCCACCAAGATTCTGTAGAGAAAGGAACGCGTTTGCTGAGCGAAAGAGCTTCATTCTTTTGCTATGGTCACTGAGGCATTTGATCGAACACTTCAGGGGCCTGGGGTTGTCGGCGAGCGATACATGAAGCTGCCCACGCGAGGATTTTGGTACGAGTACGGTTTGTATTGCTTTGGTGAGAGTAATATATTCAATATTTGTGATGGAGCCTATCACTGGCTTACAAAGGGCTAGTGAGCTCACTATCCACATGCT
The DNA here is from genome assembly GCA_038442645.1 of Agave tequilana. Lineage (NCBI taxonomy): Eukaryota > Viridiplantae > Streptophyta > Magnoliopsida > Asparagales > Asparagaceae > Agave > Agave tequilana. The sequence goes on along the minus strand of JAVJIF010000701.1, from coordinate 203,319 downwards.
AGATCACCTAGGCCTTACTGTGGGGAGCTCCTCACTGTGAGGAGCTGTATGATCTTTCTTCGAAAGCTCTTCGTGTATTCTTTTTCGTTTCTTTTTAATATAAATTTTATACTTCTGGTTTATAAAAAAAATTGGTTACAGTTACTTATTTCTTAACATAATTTGAAAAAAAAAAAAAAACTCAACTCCATAATTTGTTTCACATGCCTCATCCACTCACCGCGAGCGGCTTCAGCACCATGGACTATTGACCTCGATCTCGAGACGATAGAGGAGATCAAATCGAATCGATCACATAGCAGGGAGAGAGTCAGATTCAAAAACAGGGCATTTTGTGAGAATTGTTGTAGGCCGTCTAAAAATTACTGAAGACAAGTTCTTAGAAGTGGACCTCATTCCAAAACAAAGGTCACGTTTCAATACAAAATGCGAACCTCGCGTCCAACTTCAAACGCAGACTTCAGTCAGCTCCACGCTCCAACTCAAACACAGACTTTAGCCATCGCCACATTCTAACTCAAACACTAGCATGTGAGCTTCGTGTTTTAACAATAGAACAGATCCCACGAGGGTCGTGTTTCTATTATAACTATTAGCCATTACTAGGTTAATTAACACCCACGTAGTGTGGGGAGTTAATCCCCGTTATAGAGGAATTTTAGGGGACAGTTCTACCCATGAAGCCCCCTATAAATAGTTATGAAAGCTATTTAAAGGGGAGAAGAGGAAGAAATTTTCTGAACTAAGCAAATTCAGCAACATAAAAGTTCAGAACTTTCAAATATTAGAGAGAGAGATAGAAGAAGAGAATTCCTTTTAAAGAGAGCTCCAACGCTTGTGGCGTTCAAGTGGAGTTATTTCAATCTCTTCGAGAGCATCCTCAAGACGATCCTAGAGAAGATTTTCGTTTAACCGGTCAATGGAGAATAAGATTCACTCTCCACCGTCACATGAAGAACCCAACCTTAAATAAAGGGGAGAACTAGATATTCTCCTCTCTTTTGTAATACGGTTCAGTTGTAATCTTTCATCCACTGAAAGAAATTTTACTTTGAATTTTTTCGACCAAATAAGGGATGGCGACTCTGCTGGGGACTGTTTTCTCTACCAATGAGAAAATTATGGCCGCCTTTGAATGGTTCATGAAGCTTTCCACTGGCTCTATCAAGACTTGGGCTGACCTCGAGAAGCTATTTCCGGGTTGCTTCTTCAAGATGATACAGAGATATCGGTGCCAACTCTCTTTGCAACAAAGCAGAAAAAAGAAGAGTCCATCAAATTGTTTGTGAAAAGATTTCAGAGTATGGCACTGCGATGTCAGAGTGGCATGACGCAGTCTACGCTGGTAGAGACTTGCCACCACAATCTGCAAATCGCACTCCTAGCTTAAATAAAAGTAGTTGAGTGTCGCACTTGAAAGCAATTGGTGCTATAAGGGGAGCAAGTGGAGGAGATCATCGCCAAGGTCAAGGCCGAAGAAAAGGACAGTAAGTCGAGACCTAATAAATCAATGCGACATGATCTAGAATCATCTTCTCAACCGAGAAGAAGGGACACTCTTGCTACAGAGATCAAATCTCCTTTCAAGTCTAAACCAGTTAGAGAGAATAATTCTTTAAAATAAGTGAGAGCTAAAAAGCAATATTCCTTCAAGGATGAGCATGTTGCCTCCCTATTTAAGTTGCTTCACAAAAGTAACAAGCTCAAGCTACCAGAAGCAAGCCGTCCTGAAGAGGTGGGCAAGACGAATGACCCCAACTATTGCTTGTACCACAGGATGCTCAGGCACCCCACCAAAAATTGTTAGATCTTCAAAGATGTGCTCTAGGCTCTGATTGATGCGGAAGTGCTCAAACTCCGTCCAGAACAGAAAAATATGATGACTAATATGACAGTAACACCACCCCTTCAATTTGGTCGGGATCTCCGTCAGCGCAAGCCGAAGTGGTTTCCACCCCGAAAGGGGAATTAAGGGTGATCAATATTGATCCCTACAACAAAAAAGAGAAAGGTTTAGGCCCCGTCCCAACTCCTCAAGGAGGGATCATGTGGGTTCACCCTGATCTCATCGAACACTAGCAATGGACTACTGTCACCAGCAAGAAGTCCAAAGGTAAAGGAAAGACGCCCTCTTGCAATATGGTGTGCACTTCCTCAAGAGAAGCTGAGACAGACGTTGTCGCTTTTACTGATTCAGAGGAGGAAGAAATTATTCTTGTTGTAGAACAGAGTGCCGCTCTCATCACTGGGACCTGATTTGGTCAGTAGTACCAGAAAAAGTATGATGGGGCAGTGCCAAGCTCCTCCAAGCTAACTAAAGAACCAGCCAAGCTATCCACGATGTAACCCGTGAAAAAGCAGAAAGAGGTTCGGTACGCTCTCCAAAAAGACAAAACGAAAGGGAACACCTTTTCACTTCGATGTCCTGACTCAGCTAGCCAATATTCCTGCCAGGATCACTCTCTATGAGCTCTTGAGACTCTCCAAGTTAACAAGAGAAGCTCTTAGAGAAACCCTAGACGATTCAGAGGCTTTCATCACCCAGATTCCGTCTAGACACAAAAAGGAGGATGAAGGATATTGTCTCCAGACCTCCAAGCATTTCCCCTGCATAACAGTTACTCCTGAAGATATGCAAATCAGGGAAAAACATGATATACCCTTGTATTACACAAGGTATATTAGATCATCTGAAGTGAGTCACATTCAGTTGATTCAGGATCTGCATTGACCATTATGCCCCGCAGGGTCATGCAACACTTAGAGATCCTCACTCACTGATTGAACGCTACTCAAAATACCATATATGTTTTCAATGCCAATGGTACGCACCCAATAAAAAAGATCAAACTTAGATGCCAGATCAGGGACTTGAGATCTGAGGTGACATGCTAAGTCATTAATGTCAACACCTCATAGAATCTGCTATTGGGACGACCATGGATTCATTGCAGCTCCATCATCCCATTTACTCTTCATCAGGTCATGAAATACGTCGATGAAAATGGAAAAGTAAGAACGTTGATCGCTGAAAAGTATCCATTTAAGGGAGTAGAGAATCACTTTACTGATTCTCTCTTCTACTAAGATCCTCTTGAGACTAATGAGAATCCCCAACCAAAAGACTCAGACTTTGGCAATGAAGCTGACACTGAACCAGAGCCTGAAGAAGAATATCTCTAAGAACTAAACCCAATTGTTACAAGCATTGATAAGCTCAATTTCAATAACACCGACAATGTTGAAGGTGAGTGGTATATCAATGAGAATTTAGATTTGGCTTACTTCTCCACGGTAGCTTCTGATTCAATTCTGTCAGAAACTAGTACTGACGTAGATAATAATCCATTGTCTGCAATAGATTGTAAGCTGTCCAAAAATACCAAGGATAAGTCATCAGACGCGAACCTCACTTCAACGTGAAGGTCGCGTTTTAAACTGAAACGCAGACCTCGTGTGCCAAGAAGCACGGAGACTTTAGACGCAGGCCTGAGTAAGCCCGCATTCGACGCGAGTCTGAGTAACTTTGCATCCCATATAATGCGAGTCTGAGTAATTCTACGTCAGGGTCAAGCGCGAGTTTGAGCATCTTGGCGCTCCACTTTAGAGAGGGTCTGAGAAACCCTGCGTCTCACTTCAAACGCGAGCCTGAGCAACTCCGCGTTCTGAGACATTCGCGTTTATAATAAGCAATGTGAGGTTCGCATCCAGCACGACACCCGCATTTCTGTTGTAACAGACCCCCATTACTAGGTCAATTAACTCCCTACGTAATGGGAGAGTTAATCCTTATTATGAAGGATTTTAGGGGACGACAATACCCCTATGGCTCCCTATAAATAGCCTGAGCTGCTATGAAGGAGGACTTCTTTTGAGGAATCGAGAGGACTTCTTTTGAAGCCAGACTCTTTTTGAATCCAAAAAAAGGACTTTTGGAGAGAGAAGTTGTCAGTGGACTCTAAACACTTCGCGTGTTAAAAATAGAGTTCTTCTCTGATTAGTCTTCGAGAGCATCCTGAAGAGAAGCTAGACAGTTGGCTGGTTAATAGAGAAAAAGAATCACTCTCCATCGCCACTCAAAGACCCAGCTTTAAATAAAGGGGAGAACCGAGTCTTCTTCCTTCTTTTATAATCGAAATTGTTCCGTTGTAATTTTTCAGCCACTCAAGGAAATCTTACACCGACTCGAGAACATTTTTCTGACGCAAACAAAAGATGGCAACTTGTAACGCCCCGATACCACGGATACGGGGACGTCACTGCGACGTATATACGTAGGTCAGAAAACGCCCCCACGTATATACGCTAAGCATAAAAGTACAAGCAAGGATCAGAGTACAACACAAAGCGTGGTATACATACATATGCCAACATAAAAGTACATATACAAAGCTATCACAGTATGATAAACAACTACACATTACATGTGTCCTTTATCACAACAAGTCCAAAAGTAAAATATACAAGATGAACAACAAAATGCTCACGAGTAGGATGAAGGTCTCGTGAGTCAAAAGGAGAGTCTGGCACAAGGAACTGGAGCTAGGCTGCCAGCTCACAAGGAAAAACTTGGTCTACCGTGGACAGCTCCACTGCAATCCAAGCTTCAAAACCTGAACATACAAATCCAAGGGAGTCAGGACCTCCCAACAATGAACAGGCTACAGCCAAATGGCTAAGAAACATGAATAAGTAAGAGGGAATAGTATAAGAAACATGAACCAACAGGTAATGGAAGTATAACGAAATAAAGATGGAAAGATAGTATATAAACTCAAGTTACAGTTTTTACAAGACTAGCACGTCGAAGGAATAATAACAAAGCGGTTATGATAGAAACATGTAAGAGGTAAAGCAGGAACTAGAATCATCATGTATCAAGTCTAACAAGAATACAGGAATCATAACAAGGATTATGACATAATAGGCATAACAGGTATCTTATTATTATTACTCGTCTAACCCATATATCTAGGTATGTGTCTCGGTATATACCCGGTATATATCCCAACTCACATACATCCATATATAAGAAAGTCGAGGTTGTTATTGGAAATAGCGGGGGTATCAACGAACTATGTTTACAGTGGGTCCCGTACTTGCCCGGGACCACGGTCACAGTTTGTTCCGTTGCATGGAAACGGAAGCCAGCCGCAAGGCTTATCCAGGAGGAGGGACTTATGTATGCCCTATATAACAGTCGTATAGGGAGCCAGCTCTCCCCTCGGTCCCCTGGTGGCCCTCAGGTCAGACCGGTTATTCAGTTGCACAACATGCCTAATACCACTGTAAACACGAACACATATCGATATCCGCATGTTTCCCCCGACCCAATACAAGTTGGTCCTTTTTAGGATTCGATAGTTTAATTATCACTTTACGGGAAAAACAGGAAATAGACATGATCAGGAATTCAGGAGTACATAAGTACTATATAGTCAGGTCGCTGCATGTAAAGTAGGAAAACAGGTCACTGATCATGATACAGGATAATAAGTCAAGTTCCCGTAAAGGTAATAATCACAAGTCAAATATATCATGCTGGGTGTAAAGTGATAGCATGACAGGATGGTGATATTTAGCAAGCAATCAAACATGATAAGAGATTGATAATAGTCAGGTAAGTCATGTCATAACAAGAGAATCTTACTAAGTGGTAGCATGCCAAGTGGTCAGGTGATAACACAGTAGAAGTCAGGTGATATACATGTGTTAAAAGGAAACGTGAAATTGACGGTCTGAAGTAATGGCATGGCAATGATAATATAATAGAAATCCAGAGTTCAATGACCACGAAGGGTCAGCCACGCATAGTGTACGATAAAGAAGTAGGCATATCACAGATAGTGTACATGAACAAGAATGAAACAAGCAGTCACATGGAAATGGAAATATGAAGTGACTAGAGATGACATACATCAAGTAATAGGTTATAAAGTACAAGTCATGAAGTACAAGTAAGAACAATATATAGTACATGTATCGAGGATAAAATACAAAGTCAAAAAGGAAATCAACTATAACAGACAGCCATAAGTTAGTCGACTAGGTTGGAAAAGTAGTCGACTACTAGAAGGGTTAGTCGACTAAGAAAATGGGGTAGTCGACTAACAGACACGTCAAGTCGACTAACAGTTATGTTAGGTCGACTAAATCTGTGATACAGAGAGTTAAGGTTTTGGTTCAGGAAAAGGTAAGTCGACTAAGGTAAAAAGGATAGTCGACTAGGGGTCTCAAGTCGACTAATATTTATGATAAGTCGACTGGAGCCGAGAGTTGGGTTTTCTGATTTCAAGAAAAGGTTAGTCGACTAGGGTCAAGGTGTAGTCGACTAATAGAGATATGTAGTCGACTAACAAATAAAATGAGTCGACTAAAACTGTGAATCAGAAAAGATTACGTTCCAATCTAAGGGTTTCTAGTCGACTAGGTCCTAGGTCAAGTCGACTAATCGTGGTCAAAAACAGAATACAGAGCAGAATCTGCTGGTTGTGTTGGATGGTCTAAAAATAGGATTTTTATGACATATGAACACAAGATATGGAGATACAAGTATGCTTAGGAATGAAACAAGTCTTGGTGAGTAAAAATACTCACTAGGATTGGTTAGGTGAAGCTTTGTAGTCTTGAAAGGATCCCAAGGTGGAGATGATGGCCTCAATCCAAAAGTAGTTGTTGAAGTTGAAGTTGCTTGAGGTGGAGAAGATGATCTTGGTGTTGCTTTGGGAGTTGGTGGTTGAAGATGAAGACCTTGATGATGCCCTAGATGAAGCTCTTGAAGTTGGAGGTTGAGTTGAGATGGAGGAGGATTTTGGTGAAGGGGATTTCTTTTGGTGAAGTGAAGAAAAAGAGATGGAATTGTAAAGGAATGTTTATATATGATTTGGAATTTGTGAAGGAGGTGAAATTAGAGTAGATGAGAGGGGGTTATTTGCAAAGTGGAGGAGGGGGTGAGTGTCCTTCTCTTGGCCACTTGGCCGGCCATGGAAGAGAGAGAGAAAGAGAGATATTTTTGTGGGAAGTGTGTGGAAGAGTGTGGAATTATTGGAATTTTGGAAAATGGAAATGCTTTAGCTTGTGGAGGAAAGAAAGAAATAAAGGAAAAGGAAAAATGGAAAAGAAATTGAAATGAGAAGATATTTTCTTGGAATCAGAATTGGAAAATATTGAAAGGACAGATACCCGGGTTTAAATCGAGGATACGGAAAACATTTCGGAAAATACCGGAATCGTCCGAAATTCAAGTATCTCGGAACGACCCGAAATAATTATCAAAAATCCATAATATTATATTAAGAATAATGGTGAAATCCGTTTTAAGAAATACTTTATAGTTTTAAAACTAAAAATCCCAGAACCAGTTATCTACCGACTCCATTGGAATTTTCATAAAATTATAAAATCCTCAGAAAAAGCATGTAGGTAGAAAATATTATTCTAAGAAATAAAGTTTAAAGAATCATTTAGAAATTCCAAACCGTTTGTGAAATAAAAATCCAGGAATCGGTCAGCGGCACTGGCCGACACCGGTTTTGAAGAAATTCCTTTTAATTCAAGAAAAATCCAGAAAATCATAGAAAATTTATAATAATGGAAAATAATATTTGAAACTGAAATCGGTCAAATCTAATCACCGGAAAGACCATATCGAATAATATACTATGATCGGGTCCCTGGTTCAGACTGGGGCTGACCCCGAGACCACGAATCCAAATCCAAGACAAAACAATCATATAAGGAATTCATAATACAGAATAAATACAGGAAACAAATTGACAAAATACGATCGAAAATCTGAATACGCAACTAAGTACGTATTCCGGGAACGGGGTATTACAATCCACCCACCTTACAAAAAATTGCGTCCTCGCAATTTCCCTAAGGGGGTAAATTGAATACAAAGGGGACATGGTTGGAATAAAGGTCTCATAAAACCAAAACAGGGGATAAGATGAACACATGAGGGACTAGAATGAACAATGATAGAATGATAAGGAAAAATATTTAGAATGATAACCAACTCAAATACAAGATCTGGGGTAGTGGTTACCCTGATATCCCTAAGGTTCCGGATCTGGACACTGGTCCTCACGCTCCGCTGCACTGTCTGATGCCTCTGCTCTACTCTGATCTGCTCCAGTTTTCACTCCCCTCTGCTGCTGATCATTCTGTTGGGGTGGAATTGGAGCTCTACGGTCAACGGGTCCCGGATTCCTCCTTGGTGGCGGCGCTGGAAATGCTGGGGCTAGATGAGCTGGTCTGACTGGTGCCATATTCCCTACTCTCCTGAACTGGCAATTCCTTATCACATGACCCTCTTTCCCACATGCCAAACATAACCCGTTGGCCATTCGGCAATCCCTCTTAAAATGTCCGGGTTTGTGGCAGAAATTGCATGTGACCTTAGGAAGAGGACGTTGGAACGGTCGTTTGATCTTCGGGCCATTGATTGTCCTGGTCGTATCTCCTTCATTCAGCAACTGCAAAGCCCTCTTCATTAACTGCAAAGCCTTCTTAACTGACTTGTTCTGCACTTGGTTCTCACCCTTCTTCTCCAATCTTCGTTCCACTCCACGGGAAACCTTTGATACTTGCCCAGCGTTGCCACGATCCGACCTCCTATCCATGTCTAGATGATGAAAGATAACTGGAATTGGAATAATGGAAGGAGTTTAGGACATAAGGGAAGGAATCAAGATGAACTAGATAAATCAAGCAGGACTAGATAACTTTGTACATTGCAGTTGGCAATAGCAAATTAATAGAATTTGCTGCTTGTTTGTACTAGAGGTGGTGAGAGCCTAAGCTCTGATACCATCCTGTAACGCCCCGATACCACGGATACGGGGACGTCACTGCGACGTATATACGTAGGTCAGAAAACGCCCCCACGTATATACGCTAAGCATAAAAGTACAAGCAAGGATCAGAGTACAACACAAAGCGTGGTATACATACATATGCCAACATAAAAGTACATATACAAAGCTATCACAGTATGATAAACAACTACACATTACATGTGTCCTTTATCACAGCAAGTCCAAAAGTAAAATATACAAGATGAACAACAAAATGCTCACGAGTAGGATGAAGGTCTCGTGAGTCAAAAGGAGAGTCTGGCACAAGGAACTGGAGCTAGGCTGCCAGCTCACAAGGAAAAACTTGGTCTACCGTGGACAGCTCCACTGCAATCCAAGCTTCAAAACCTGAACATACAAATCCAAGGGAGTCAGGACCTCCCAACAATGAACAGGCTACAGCCAAATGGCTAAGAGACATGAATAAGTAAGAGGGAATAGTATAAGAAACATGAACCAACAGGTAATGGAAGTATAACGAAATAAAGATGGAAAGATAGTATATAAACTCAAGTTACAGTTTTTACAAGACTAGCACGTCGAAGGAATAATAACAAAGCGGTTATGATAGAAACATGTAAGAGGTAAAGCAGGAACTAGAATCATCATGTATCAAGTCTAACAAGAATACAGGAATCATAACAAGGATTATGACATAATAGGCATAACAGGTATCTTATTATTATTACTCGTCTAACCCATATATCTAGGTATGTGTCTCGGTATATACCCGGTATATATCCCAACTCACATACATCCATATATAAGAAAGTCGAGGTTGTTATTGGAAATAGCGGGGGTATCAACGAACTATGTTTACAGTGGGTCCCGTACTTGCCCGGGACCACGGTCACAGTTTGTTCCGTTGCATGGAAACGGAAGCCAGCCGCAAGGCTTATCCAGGAGGAGGGACTTATGTATGCCCTATATAACAGTCGTATAGGGAGCCAGCTCTCCCCTCGGTCCCCTGGTGGCCCTCAGGTCAGACCGGTTATTCAGTTGCACAACATGCCTAATACCACTGTAAACACGAACACATATCGATATCCGCATGTTTCCCCCGACCCAATACAAGTTGGTCCTTTTTAGGATTCGATAGTTTAATTATCACTTTACGGGAAAAACAGGAAATAGACATGATCAGGAATTCAGGAGTACATAAGTACTATATAGTCAGGTCGCTGCATGTAAAGTAGGAAAACAGGTCACTGATCATGATACAGGATAATAAGTCAAGTTCCCGTAAAGGTAATAATCACAAGTCAAATATATCATGCTGGGTGTAAAGTGATAGCATGACAGGATGGTGATATTTAGCAAGCAATCAAACATGATAAGAGATTGATAATAGTCAGGTAAGTCATGTCATAACAAGAGAATCTTACTAAGTGGTAGCATGCCAAGTGGTCAGGTGATAACACAGTAGAAGTCAGGTGATATACATGTGTTAAAAGGAAACGTGAAATTGACGGTCTGAAGTAATGGCATGGCAATGATAATATAATAGAAATCCAGAGTTCAATGACCACGAAGGGTCAGCCACGCATAGTGTACGATAAAGAAGTAGGCATATCACAGATAGTGTACATGAACAAGAATGAAACAAGCAGTCACATAGAAATGGAAATATGAAGTGACTAGAGATGACATACATCAAGTAATAGGTTATAAAGTACAAGTCATGAAGTACAAGTAAGAACAATATATAGTACATGTATCGAGGATAAAATACAAAGTCAAAAAGGAAATCAACTATAACAGACAGCCATAAGTTAGTCGACTAGGTTGGAAAAGTAGTCGACTACTAGAAGGGTTAGTCGACTAAGAAAATGGGGTAGTCGACTAACAGACACGTCAAGTCGACTAACAGTTATGTTAGGTCGACTAAATCTGTGATACAGAGAGTTAAGGTTTTGGTTCAGGAAAAGGTAAGTCGACTAAGGTAAAAAGGATAGTCGACTAGGGGTCTCAAGTCGACTAATATTTATGATAAGTCGACTGGAGCCGAGAGTTGGGTTTTCTGATTTCAAGAAAAGGTTAGTCGACTAGGGTCAAGGTGTAGTCGACTAATAGAGATATGTAGTCGACTAACAAATAAAATGAGTCGACTAAAACTGTGAATCAGAAAAGATTACGTTCCAATCTAAGGGTTTCTAGTCGACTAGGTCCTAGGTCAAGTCGACTAATCGTGGTCAAAAACAGAATACAGAGCAGAATCTGCTGGTTGTGTTGGATGGTCTAAAAATAGGATTTTTATGACATATGAACACAAGATATGGAGATACAAGTATGCTTAGGAATGAAACAAGTCTTGGTGAGTAAAAATACTCACTAGGATTGGTTAGGTGAAGCTTTGTAGTCTTGAAAGGATCCCAAGGTGGAGATGATGGCCTCAATCCAAAAGTAGTTGTTGAAGTTGAAGTTGCTTGAGGTGGAGAAGATGATCTTGGTGTTGCTTTGGGAGTTGGTGGTTGAAGATGAAGACCTTGATGATGCCCTAGATGAAGCTCTTGAAGTTGGAGGTTGAGTTGAGATGGAGGAGGATTTTGGTGAAGGGGATTTCTTTGGTGAAGTGAAGAAAAAGAGATGGAATTGTAAAGGAATGTTTATATATGATTTGGAATTTGTGAAGGAGGTGAAATTAGAGTAGATGAGAGGGGGTTATTTGCAAAGTGGAGGAGGGGGTGAGTGTCCTTCTCTTGGCCACTTGGCCGGCCATGGAAGAGAGAGAGAAAGAGAGATATTTTGTGGGAAGTGTGTGGAAGAGTGTGGAATTATTGGAATTTTGGAAAATGGAAATGCTTTAGCTTGTGGAGGAAAGAAAGAAATAAAGGAAAAGGAAAAATGGAAAAGAAATTGAAATGAGAAGATATTTTCTTGGAATCAGAATTGGAAAATATTGAAAGGACAGATACCCGGGTTTAAATCGAGGATACGGAAAACATTTCGGAAAATACCGGAATCGTCCGAAATTCAAGTATCTCGGAACGACCCGAAATAATTATCAAAAATCCATAATATTATATTAAGAATAATGGTGAAATCCGTTTTAAGAAATACTTTATAGTTTTAAAACTAAAAATCCCGGAACCAGTTATCTACCGACTCCATTGGAATTTTCATAAAATTATAAAATCCTCAGAAAAAGCATGTAGGTAGAAAATATTATTCTAAGAAATAAAGTTTAAAGAATCATTTAGAAATTCCAAACCGTTTGTGAAATAAAAATCCAGGAATCGGTCAGCGGCACTGGCCGCACCGGTTTTGAAGAAATTCCTTTTAATTCAAGAAAAATCCAGAAAATCATAGAAAATTTATAATAATGGAAAATAATATTTGAAACTGAAATCGGTCAAATCTAATCACCGGAAAGACCATATCGAATAATATACTATGATCGGGTCCCTGGTTCAGACTGGGGCTGACCCCGAGACCACGAATCCAAATCCAAGACAAAACAATCATATAAGGAATTCATAATACAGAATAAATACAGGAAACAAATCGACAAAATACGATCGAAAATCTGAATACGCAACTAAGTACGTATTCCGGGAACGGGGTATTACACAACTCCACTGGGGAACTCCTTCTCTACTGACGAGAATGTTGTGACGCAGGCCGATGTCGGCTCCTCAAGAAGACGGTAGAGTCCCTCGTCATTAAATTTGACTAAGAAAAGTTTGAGGATTTCCTTTCCTCAGGCCCTGCCAGCACCAAGGCAATGTGGCAATACCATAAAGTCTCTTCTGAGACTCGCTCTCGAATCTCTTCAGAGATTACTCCCGAAGTGGCCCGTACCACCACTCACAATGCAAAAGGTGCCACTTCTGAAGAGGTTCTAAAAAGGTTCTAAAAACCTCTCGTGCATCACATGCTGCCTATGTCAACGTCTCTCAGGAGACCCGCAGGGCAAAAGCGGTGGCGACAATCAAAGAGACGGTGAAGTCCAATTCCATCGTATTCCTACTCTCCAAACTCTGCAATTCCAGGTTGCTGGGGGTTCCCAACAACCTCTACGGCTTAACCGGAATGCTGAACGTCGATGAAGGCGCTGCGCACGTCGACAACAGATTGAAGATTCTGCAAAAACAATCTGTTCTGCAGATTCAAAATGCGAGGATGATACTCGTGTTTCTCTTAAGCGACGTGAAAACCGCGTTTCTATCCCAGACGTGAGTCCCGCATTCTTCAACAACGCGAGGTCTGCGCCAAATGCAAGACTCGTGTTAGATGACTCCAAAACATAAGTCCCGCGTTCTGTCTGTCCCAGAACGCAAGGCCTGTGAAAATACACCTAGAGGGGGGGTGAATAGGTGTATGGCTAATCTAATGACAAATGATGCAGAATTAAAACTAAATTGCAACACACTACGTGTAACCAAAGAGTGTAGCCGAATTCCCGGTGAAGGGCTCTGGACTATCTCCTCTAAATTCCTCTAAATAAGAGTTGAGGCGCTATATAAAGCTCTCTTGGTTCAACACTAGTGAGGCACACAATCAATACCAATCATATATATGAAATGAACAATACGATGCAATACAAGATATGAGAGAGAGAGTTTAGAGATAATGGATCAATCGCAAACACAAAGATATGTTTCGAGATTCGAGCCACTGCTCTACGTCCCCGCCTTCACACAGAAGGATTTCCACTATACGTCCACACAGGACTTTCCACACAGGGAACCTCCACTGAGGATTTGGCAAATACAATTAGGAGTACACAACTCCTCTCTCTAACAAATACAACCTCTACACACAAGGCACAACAATAACCTCACACTAGAGGGATATGACACTAAGCCAAACAACAATCACCTCTATACTTAGAGGGATAGGCACAAAGCCAAAACTACAACCTCAATCACCTCTACCCTAAGAGAGGTACCAACAAACCCAAACTCCTCTACAATCACCTCTACACAAGAGGGATAACACAAAGCAAAGATGATTGCAACACTTGGTGGTCTTACAAACCACAAACCAATTTTCCCACAAAAACAAGATCCTCTAGATAGGATAGATATGATAGCTCAAGTGCGAGAAAAAAAGTGTTTAGAAAACAAATCACAAAGAAAAACACTTGGAAAAAACTCTAGAATGAAATAGAAATGAAGATCAAAATAATTCCCCAAAGACTCTCTTTTTCTTTGATTTTCCAACACTTTAAAACAAATAAAAAATAAATCTTTTAGCCCAAAAACTCTTGAAAACTTGTTGCTAAAACACTAGGAAAGATAGAAAATTTTGCTCTCAAAAACCATATCTAAAACAGCCCAAGAGATGGCATATATATATTCTCTCAAAAATCTGCCCGTTGGCAGTCTGGAAGGTCAAAAATGACCTTCCGGCCGGTCGACCGGCGCAACGGTCATATTTCTGACAGTTGTGCCTCCGGTCGACCGCCCGATCGACCAGGCCAAGCCATCGGTCGACCGCCCGGTTGACCGACCAGCACCCGAGAGTTGGGTGCTTTCAGTCGGTCGACCACGCGGTCGACCGGCCGAGTAGGCTGGCCATGTGCATGTTCTCGTGCACATCGGTCGACCGATCCGGTCGACCGACCACTGGTCTGGCCGACCATCTGGTCGACCGCTAGTGTGGTCTGGCTGAAGTTTTAGGGATTAAAAACTTATCTTTTTAACTTTCATAAAATTTCATAAAATCACATAAATTTCACAAAAATAAGTTCTTGTAATATCTTTGAAGTACAAATATGTGTGACTAAAATTCAACACATATTATAAATAATTTGAACTATTTTTGTGATATTGAAATTTGGCCTTTAAACAAAAATCGTATTTTCCAAAACCAAACTTTGAAATGGAAAACCGTTTTCTCTAAAACTTGTATTCATACAAAAACATGATATTGAAACAAATTTGAAGCATATTGTATATGAATAGAATCCAATTTACATATAAGATATATATCCAAAACTGGTTAAACCAAAAACCAATAAACTTTAAACTTTTGGGTGTGTGTGTGTGAGCATATCAATACTATCTATCTTTACACAAGATCTAAATATAAACTAAACAAATCAAGATCTTCTTGTAGAACTCCTTCACCAAGTTGACTCGATTCAAATGTGATCCAACGAGCTTGACTCCAACCGAGTACTAGATGGGATCTTGACACGCGAGCTCTTGAATCAACACGAGATAGCTCCAAAACACCTTTGTTGAAGCCAAACACCTACTAAGTTCTTGATCAAATATTTGAAACTAATTAAGCACAAGATCATTAGTAAACTATAACTCATGAGTTAATCATCATCAAAACTAGAGTGATGGGCCTTTGGGCCAACAATCTCCCCCTTTTTGATGATGACAAAACTCTTGGTGTTATATATGCATGGATTAAAGTTAAGCTTCATAAACAATAAAAATAGTCAAGGAAATGCATAAACCAAACAACACATATATGCATAAATATGAAAATAAACATACATAAACTCACCAAATTCTTTTCCTTTTATGCATAAACGAGGAAATGAAATAAACATGCATATATAAACTCACCAAATACTTCTTTCCCTTTTTGTCAATTCATCAACAAAGGGGTGAAGGTAAAACAAGCAATAAAGATATTTTTGCGATATATATTCATGAAAAGGAGAGACGTAAAGTTAGCTCCCACTGCATACATGCATTACATGAAAAGAGATGATCAGACCCTAACTACATAACGCATAATATACAATGTATAAGTGGAGATGTGAAGCTCCCCCAACACACGCGTATTATATAGAGAAGAGAGGTCATACTCCTCAATATGAGGTACACTCAACATGAATCTATATATAGAGAAGATGTTAAGCTCCCATTGCATATAAGCAATACATATCAAAATATTATGAAACCTCTTTAAAATAAATTTATGATACCAATTGAAAATATCTTGTAAAATTTTGATACCAATAGAAAATGAAACATTGTACATTTTTTTGGTACCAAATGAAATATATATTGTAAATTTTGATACCAATTGAAAGTAAAAATCAAATTTTGGGTAAACACAACTCATTTTGCAATAAGAATACCAAATTTAGAATAATACTAATTTAAGATTATTGATACCAATATTAAAAATGTTAGCATATACCAAAACAGAGTATTTTTCATCATAAAGTATGGGAGTAAGATACCAATAGAAAATAAAAACGATTGAAAGATAAAACACGAATTTTTCTCCCCTTTATGAAATACTAATAAAAACAATGCATAAGCTTGTATAAAATACCAATTGAAAAATAATTGACATTAAGGACTAAATCAAGCTTAGTATAAATATAATTTATGCTTTAAGATGTAAGGATATTGTAAGCACAATCAAATCATGTATATATGTATGAAAATGAATATACCAATTGAAACTGATACTAATTTAAGTTTGAAGCATACATATATTGAAAACACAAATATGAGTATACAAATATAAAAATATCAATTGTGATATCAATTGAAAAATAATGAGGATCAAGTGTATAACTCATACCTATCACCCTATTCATGCACATGTTTAAATAGATTTTTAATTTTGAGCATAGAAGGTATGGTCGCCCATCCAACCGCCCTTTGAAAGGTAGGGGTTTTCAAAAATAGGATTTGAAAATAATTTTTACATGTTTGAAAACTCTACCAATTTAAGAATATGAACTAGTTTTATGATAATCTTGTAAACTAGTACGAAGTCCTTCAAGTAAGGAATAAAACATGAATTAATCCATGAAAACATGAAAATTACATGATCATCGACACTCAAATAGCAATAAAAGCTTATATAACCTTCATGAAAAAAAATTATGAGTAAGCATCAAACATAGAGTGTAAAAAGTCATGTAATCAATAAAATGATGGAATAAGACATTTAAGCTCAATGAAATGAAATCATCAAAACTAAATATACTTCAAGGTATATGTATATTTTGTTAAAACGAAAGGTGTACATACATATCCCAAACACAAATGAGTCCATAATAGAATTTGTATGAAAAGCAAGTGACTCAAGGATATACATGTATATCTAAAGTTTTAGACAAAATTAAAATATACATGAAACTAAACACATTATCATGAAAAATATGTACGAAAAATAGGGAGTACAAGTCAAAATTCACGAATCATCAAAACTAAGTTATACTAGTACATCTAATTGAGTACAAATGAGCAATTAAATAAAACATACAAAAATTAAATGTGGCTCATTAGTTGTATAAGTATATACACAAGTTTTAATGAAAACTACATCTAAACATGTAATCAAAATATGAAGCATAAAATAAAATGGAAACCAATATGATCATTATGTTAAATACACATGTTTTAAAGCTAGGATATACACAATAGCTAAACAATAGTGAGAACACAAAAATATCAATCCATATAAACATGGGTGTATCTCAAAGACTACATATGCATATCACTAGTCTAATTAACATGGCATTTAATATAATAAACATGAAAAATTAAAACATGCTAAAAAATTAATAATATGAAAGCATGTAAACTAAATGAGAGTTAGAGATAGTTATCAAGACTAATAAGGCTTATCTTTAGGTCTCCAAACCACGGTGGTCCTCCCACCAAACTTTTCTTGAAAATAATGCATCCAAAAGTGTCACCATTTGGCTCGGAACGCATCCACCATCAAGGCACCATTACTCTCACGTCAAGCGAGAGCCCACACCTACATCAAATAGAATAGGAGTGGATTTTGGTACCAATACCTTATTGGGTCCATGGGGGTTAGCACCTTTCCTAACCAAAACAAATTTATTTGTAAAATTTGAATCATTTAATCTATCATAACAAAATTTTATAAGGTGGCCCTTACGTCCACAATATATACAAGTGTACACATGAGCATACATAGTGTCATGTGTGTGAACATGAAAGCATGTGTATGTCGTGTATGGTATGCATGAATATGAGGTGCATGTTTCTTGCAAAATATGGATTCCAATTTCTTGTGATCCACAGCACATTGGCTCAAAGTGGAGCCCAAACAATCTACACTTTTCTTCAAATCACAAATATCATTTTTAAATTTTGAAGAAGAAGTGGAACATGCAACATGTTTTTTATAGAAGATGAATCTATAGTAGCATGACAACCATGGGAGTCAAAATCATTTTTCAAGAAAATATTTTCTTTGAAACCAAATCCAATTCTTTTGAAATTAAAGCAATTTTATTTTTCAAAGAATTGTTCTCTTTTAAAATAAAATCAAGTTTTGAAGATAGAACCTTATTTTTCTTCAAAATATCATCACAATCATTTTTACTTTTCAAAATTTTGTTTTCATTTAGGGCAAGGTCAAGTTTGAATTTCAATGAGTCCCTTTCATTTGAAATCTCATCCCTCTCTTGCAAAATCAAATCAAGTTTTGAGCACAAATCCTTATTTTCTTTATTTTATTTAAACCTTTTCTTTTTCAAAACTTGGTACTTTTCAAGCAAGTTCTCACAAACTATGGAAAGCTCTTCATTTAATGCATCGGTATCCATACTATCATGATCATCATTAGAAGAGTTAGCACAATCATCTAGTTGAGTGTTTGAGTTTACCTCAAGGGAGTCATTCCCTTGGACCATGTAGCAAGCTTGTTCGGACTCATCTCCACTAGATTCCTTTTCCACATATTTTGTCGTTTGAAACTTGGGAGAGGTCAAAGTGTTCCACACTGTAAAAGCGGAATCACAATGAGAAACCATCATAATATATTCTTTGTTTAATGTTTGCTTAAGTGCCTCTAAGGCTTGTGCATTGGCTTCTATATGCTTGTTATTATCAAGATAAGATTTATTGGTAGTAGCAAGGTAAACATGCATTCCTGGGGATTTTAAATAGGCAATCATTCTAAGTTTTCATATATCGATGTTAGAAGCATCAAATATAAGAGGGGTCATGAAATCCGTGAGTGTATAAACTATATGTGTGCAAATACAAATGTAGATTAGCTATTCAAGATCTCACTCCTAGGTGGTTAAACCTAATATCAAGAGCGTAGGCTCTGATACTCATTGAAAATACACCTAGAGGGGGGTGAATAGGTGTATGGCTAATATAATGACAAATGATGTGGAATTAAAACTAAATTGCAACACACTATGTGTAATCAAAGAGTGTAGCTGAATTCCCGGTGAAGGGCTCTGAACTATCTCCTCTAAATTCCTCTAAATAAGAGTTGAGGTGCTATATGAAGCTCTCTTAATTCAACACTAGTGAGGCACACAATCAATATCAAGCATATTATGAAATGAACAATATAATGCAATGCAAGATATAAGAGAGAGAGAGAGAGAGAGTTTAGAGATAGTGGATCAATCGCAAACACAAAGATATGTTTCGACGTTCGAGCCACTACTTTACGTCTCCGCCTTCACACAGAAGGATTTTCACTATACGTCCACACAGAACTTCCCACACAGGGAACCTCCACTGAGGATTTGGCATATACAACTACGAGTACACAACTCCTCTCTCCAACAAACACAATATCTACACAAGAGGCAAGGCATAATAATCACCTCACACTAGAGGGATATGGCACTAAACCAAACAATAATCACCTCTACACTTAAAGGGATAGGCACAAAGCCAAGACTACAACCTCAACACTAAGAGGGATACCAACAAACCCAAACTCCTCCACAATCACCTCTACACAAGAGGGATAACACAAAGCAAAGAGGATTACAATACTTGGTGGTCTTAACAAACCACAAACTAATTTTCTTACAAAAACAAGATCCTATAGATAGAATACATATGATAGCTCAAGTGTGAGAAAATAAAGTATTTGAAAAATAAATCACAAAGAAAAACACTTGGGAAAAACTCTAAAGTGAAATAGAAATGAAGATCAAAACAATTTCCCAATGACTCTCTTTTTCTTTGATTTTTTAACACTCTAAAACAAATAAAAGATAAATCTTTTAGCACAAAAACTCTTGAAAACTTGTTGCTAAAACACTAAGAAAGATAGAAAATTTTGCTCTAAAAAGCCATATCTAAAACAGCCCAAGAGATGGCATATATATAGCCTCTTAAAAATCTGCCCGTTCGCAGTCTGGAAAGGTCAAAAATGACCTTCCGGCGGTCGACCGGTGCAACGGTCATATTTCTGACAGTTGTGCCTCCAGTCGACCGTCCGGTCGACCGGTCCATACCATCGGTCGACCGCCCGGTCAACCAGCCAGCACCGAGAGTTGGGTGCTTTCAGTCGGTCGATCGCGCGGTCAACGGCCGAGTAGGCGGGCCATGTGCACATTCTCGTGCACATCGGTCGATCGATCCGGTCGACCGACCACTGGTCCGGTCGACCGTCAGGTCGACCGCCAGTGTGGTATGGCTGAAGTTTTAGGGATTAAAAACTTGCCTTTTTAACTTCCATAAAATCTCATAAAATCATATAAATTTCACAAAAATAAGTTCTTGTAATATCGTTGAAGTACAAATATGTGTGACTAAAATTCAACACATATTATAAACAATTTGAACTATTTTGTCATATTGAAATTTGGCCTTTAAACAAAAATCGTATTTTTCAAAAACCAAACTTTGAAATGGATAACCGTTTTCTCCAAAACTTGTATAAATATAAAAATATGATATTGAAATAAATTTGAAGCATATTGTATATAGATAGAATCCAATGTACATATAAGTTATATATCTATATTTTTGACATGAAATCCAAAACCGATTAAACCAAAAACCAATAAACTTTAAACTTGTGTGTGAACTTGAGCATATCAATACTATCTATCTTTACACAAGATCTAAACATAAACTAAACTAAACAAACCGAGGTCTTCTTGTAGAACTCCTTCTCCAAGTCGACTCGATCCAAATGCGATCCAACGAGCTTGACGCCAACCGAGTGCTAGATGCGATCTTGACGCGCGAGCTCTTGAATCAATACTAGATAGCTTCAAAACACATTTGTTGAAGCCAAACACCTACTAAGTTCTTGATCAAATATCTGAAACTAATTAAGCACAAGATCATTAGTAAACTATAACTACATAAGTTAATCATCATCAAAACTAGAGTGATGGGCCTTTGAGCCAACAGCCCGTATTTCAACAATATGCGAAGGCCGTGTTTCAACTCAACGCGAGGTCCACGTTTCAACAAGGAAACGTGAGACCCGTGTTCAGCCAAAATGCCCTCACCCCTTGGTTCGAGAGGCTAGTTCCTCGGACGTCCCCTCAACAGACCTGAGGGACTACCTGATAAGGAAGAGAAGCGTCTATCAGATCGCCCCTCGATGCCACTGCGAGCAACTAATCTCTGCAGTAATCTCTGATTGCCATTGCGGCTTTTAGACAAATAAACCTTAAGTTTCTAACTAGTTGTCAACGACTTCAGAGTCAACCAAAAGACGATGATCCCGAAAGAAGAAATCATTCTCCGACATCGAGTACCCTGAAGTGACTACAAACATCATGGGGCCGAGTTCCACACCAAGCAAGTCCAAGGTGAAGCAACTGGCTGTCAGCTCAGAGGAGTCGGATGATGATCAGTCTTCAGGTTTGAAGAATGTTCTTATCGAACCTCAAGGGGTCTACTGACACACTCGGACCTGCACGGGAGCAATCGCTCCAGTCGACTACAATATGTTGTCTAGGGAGATTAAGGTGAATGATGAGCATTCCGCCATCATTGAATCACAGTCTTCGAATTCCAGTTCGGGGATAACCGCTTTTCCTTACATGACGGGTACTCCCGAAGAGATGGACAAGCAATTCAAAGAGCAGGGCCGAATCTAACGGGAGCAATTCGATATGATTCGAGCCCAATAAGAATCTATCAACACCCTTAAGTAGATGCTATCACAACTGCTTAAAGACAAAAAGAAGACGAAGGTCAAGACTCCTTCTAAGAAGTTCAAGGGCAAACAGAAGGAAGGGGAGAGCTCATCCTCTGCAAACACCAAGAATGAAGACCATTCCGACTCTGAGCCACCCAAGTCTTCATCTGAAGAGGAGGATAACTCAGAGAATGGGAGCACTCATTCTAAAAGGATGAGTAAATTAGAGCAACGCCTTGAGGCCCTCGCCAACCGAGACAGACTCCAAGAAGTGGGGATAGTTTGACCCTATCCAGCACAGTGGGATACAACTCCCTACCCTCCAAAATTTAAGGCACCGACCCTTCAAACTTTCGATGGTAAAGGGTTACCGAACCAATATATACTGCTTCAAATCCCAAACTGGGAATGTAGTATCGAATGATGCCAGTTTGGCTCATTTATTGATTGGCACTCTTAAGAGAGTCGCCTTTAAATGGTTCATGAAACTTCCTGATGGCTCAATTAAACTATGGGCTAACCTCGAGAAGTTGTTTCTGGCTCATTTCTTTGAAGACGATTTAGAAATCTTGGTGCTGGCTCTCCTTGCAGTCAAGTAGAAGAAAGGAGAGTCTATCAAAACTTTCATCGATAGATTTTGGAGTATGACACTCCATTGTTCTAGCGGCATGGCCCAGTCTACGTTGGTCGAGACATGCCATCACAATCTGCAAACTTCCCTACTCACTCAAATGGGGATGGCGGAATGTCACATTTAGAAGCAGTTGGTGCTACAAGGCAAATAGGCAGAAGAGATCGTCGCCAGGCTCAGGGCTGAAGAAAAAGACAGCAAGCTGAGACCCGACAAGTTAATGCGATGCGCACTAGAGTCGTCTTCTCAACCGAAAAGAAGGGATACTCTAGCAATAGAAGTCAAATCACCTCCAAAGATCCTGTCAGTCAGAAGATGTATGGCTTCTAGTCAACCACGTGAAAATAAATTATACTCCTTCAAGGATGAGTACGTGTCTCTTTATTCAAGTCACTCCAAAAGAGTAACAGACTCAAGCTTCCAGGGATTAGATGCCCGAAGAGGTGGGGGAAGACTGAAGATACCAACTGCTATTTATATCACAGGATACTGGGACACCCTACCAAAAACTACTACATCTTTAAAGATGTCCTTCAGGCGTTGATCGATGCAGAGGTGTTAAATCTTCATCCAGAACAGAAGAAGGTGACCGCCAACATGACAACTACGTCGATGTTCAATTTGGACAAAATCTTCTGCTAGCATTAACCGGAATGGTTTCCATCCCGAAAGGGGAACTTAGAGTGATCAATATTGATCCTCACAACCAGAGGGAGAAAGGTTTTATCCCTATCCCTACTCCTCAAGGAGAGACAATGTGGGTCCATCCTGATCTTATCCAAAGCCAGCAGTAGAAAACGGTCACGAGCAGGAAGTCCAGAGGCAAGGCTAAAGAATCCTCCAGCAATGTGGTGAGCTACGAGAGAAATCGAGGAAGATGTTCCCTCCCTTATTAGATCGAGAGACGATGAGTCCGCCCTTGTTGCTGACACGGGCACACCTCCCACATTAAAAATTCAATCTGGCAAGCAGTACCTAAAGTAGTATGGCAAGCTGGTAGCGAACTCCCCATAGCCAGCTAAAGAGGCGATCGAACAGTCCATGAGGCCATCCGTGGAAAAGCAGAAAGAGCTTCAATATGTCAAAACTCTTCCGAAAAATAGTGTGGAACCATCAACTCCCTTCCACTTTGATGTCTTGACTCAACTAGCCAACATCCCTACTTGAATCACTCTCTATGAGCTCCTGAGGCTTTCCAAGTCTACAAGGGATGCTCTAAGAGAAGCATTAGTAGATGCAGAGGTTTTGTGACCCAGATTCCTACTACATGTCAAGAGGAAGACGACAATCATTGCCACCATGCCTCGAAGCAATTTTCATACATTACCTTCACCCCAGAAGACATGCAAGTCAAAGGGAAGCATGATAGACTCCTATACTACATAGGGTATTGTAAGTTCACCTAGAGGGGGGTGAATAGGTGATGGCTAATCTAATGGTCACTTATGAACAAATAATGCAGAATTAAAACTAAGTTGACCAAATTAAACTTCTTTTAATTAAACACTTATGTATAACACAAGAGTGTTGCCGAATTCCCCTTGCGAGGCTCTGGACAAACTCCTCTAGATTCCCCTTGAATGGGTTGAGGTGCCGCGTTGGCTCTCTTTGTTGAATACGAGTGTTAGACAATCAATCCAAGCAATTATATAACAATTAAGCACAAGGGTATATCAAGCATATAAAGATAGACAATAATTGAATGCAAGATATAAAAGAGACAAAGAGAGAGAGAGAGAGAGATAGAGTGAGCAATCGCAAACACAAAGGGTTTGTTTCGAGGTTCGAGCACACTTGCTCTACATTCCCGCCTTCGACACACGAAGGATTTCCACTATGCACGATCCAACCGGATCTCTCCTTGGTGCCGCAACACCTACAATCCCTCGGACTCCCAAGTCCCTTACACACGCAAGTCCACCGACTCGCGACGAGGCCGCAACTCGCACTACAAGAGTTCACACCCGAACTCCACACCACAACGAGCACACTTGCCCGTCTCCTCAAAGAACAAGATGAAATCTTGGTGATCTAAACACTTGATCACCTACAAAACTCTCACTACAACACCTATAGGATGAATAGCTCAATGGATGCTCAAGTGTTTGTGTGAGAAAGCAAGGAAAGAATCTTTGGTGAAAATCTCAAGAAATCTCAATAAACACTCTTATAAAATCTTCCCTTTTGATTGGAAGTATTAGCTCACTATTTTTGTGGAGAAAAACTTCTGGAATGAATATGAGAAAACAGGCTCTAAGGTCTCCAAAAATCTTGGCTCAAAACAATGACAAAACCCCCTTTTATAGAGAGCAGAAAAATCTGTCCGTTGGGCTCTGTCAGAGCTTCCGGTCGACCGGTCCGGTCGACTGGCAACGGTCAAAAATCCGACCGTTGCAGCCTCCGGTCGACAGGCCCGTCGACCGCGCACCTGGAGGAGAGAGTAAACTCTCTGTCGGTCGACCGGCCCGGTCGACCGAGATTTCCTGAGAGCAAAGCTCTCTGAAGCGGTCGACCGGCACGGTCGACCGTTCTCCAGTGCACACAGGCGTGCACGTCTGTGCACGTCCGGTCGACCGACCCGGTCGACCGGCCACTGTCAGTTCTGAAAAATCAGAACTGCCAGAACCTGAAAATTTTGGGATTAAAGATTGGTCTTTTTGGCTTAATAAAAAATCCCATAAATACTTAGAAATTCTACAAAAAATAGTTTTATGATATAGAAACATGCTTGCACAAAATCAAGGCATGTTATTAAAGATTTGACTATTTTTTGTAATTTGGAAATATTGGCTCATAACAAAAACTGTTTTTCTAAAACAACATGTTTTTCAAATTTTCATCAAATACAAAAACAAGATATTCTTTAAAGCATAGTGTGTATGGATATGATCCACTACACAATCAAGATGAAATATCTAGTTTTTGACATAAAGCACTAAACTTGGTTTTGGTTGAAAGATGTAAACATGAATATCAAAAACCAAGACATATATTTTGTCATAAGGAAAAATCTTTTTACCAAAATGAAAGAGTCTTTTCTAACTAAAAATTCTTTTATGAAAAGACAATTAAATCTCAAGAGTGTGTGTGTGATATGACTTGAGCAATCCACCAATCTATTCTATCCTTTACATTTTTATCTAAAACAAATAAAAATCTATACCTAGACACAAGTCTTCAACTTCTTGAAGTCTTCCCTTGAAGGCTTCTCATCTTCTTGACTTGGTCCAAGCTTGATCCAAAGCTCCTTAGATCACCCCGTGCTAGCTCCAAATCTTGACATTTAATCCTTTGTTGAGCTTTGCACTTACTAAGATCTTGATAAAGAATCTGTCACTAATTAAACAAGATCATTAGCAAATATAACTACATGAGTTGATCATCATCAAAACTAGAGTGATAGGCCTTTGGGCCAACAATCTCCCCCTTTTTGATGATGACAAAACTCATGGAGTTATATATGCATGGATTAAAGTAAAGCTTCAAAGAAGCTCCCCCTTAACTCATGCATAATAAATAAGCAATAGATATTCAATGAAGCACATAAAAATGTATGCAAATGAATGCATGTAAAACAAAACAAATCTTTTATTTCTTGTGATGCATGAGTAAAAGCACAAGTCAAAATCTTTCTCCCCTTAAGTAAGGAACAAATACTTCTCCCCCTTAAGGAAATCATGCATATAACACAAATACTTCTCCCCCTTTTTGTCAATCATCAACAAAGGGTTCAAAGTTCAAATCATCAAACAAATTTCTCCCCCTTTTTGTCAAAAATAAGGAAATCAAGGAGGGTAAAATCAAATCAATCAATAAGATTTATATGCGATATACATTCATGAAGAGGAAGACGCTAAGTTAACTTCCCTACAATGTGTATTGCATGAAAGAGGGATGTGAAGCCCTAATTCACACAACACAACTATGTAATGCATAGAAGGAGATGTAAAGCTCCCCCTACACACGTGTATCATATAATGAAGAGATGTTAAGCTCCTCAATACACAATACACTCAACATGAATCTATATATAAGAGAGATGTTAAGCTCTCCTTGCATATAGGCAATACGAAACACAAGTTCATATCAAATATTTTTTTTTAAAACCAAAATCTTGATAAGCAAACATATAGTATATAATATACGTGTGTAAATCAAGCACAAAAGATCACATATATGTATGAAAAGATAATATCAATTGAAGTAGATGCATACATACATGAAAGAACAAAATATGAGTATATACAACAAGAGGTCATATTGATACCAATTGAAACTTATCCAATGATACCAATTGAAAATTAAGCTTAAGTGTATATATCATAAAATCTACCACATGAAGAATTCGAACTAGTTAAATGAAGGTGTTAACAACTAGTACGGAATCCTTCAATCAAGGAATAAGTCAAAAGTTTTTCATGAATATCAATGAAAACACAAGGCACTAAAAAGCACTCTATCCATAAAGTCCATATCAAAAAGAAGTGAGTGTGATAGTGTTATGTGGAACATGGTATCATGAAAAATAGCAATAAACTCAATATTCCTTAAAATTTTGAAATCATGAAATCCATCACAAAAATTTTATTGAAAAATTACAAAATTTTTATTAAAAACAAAATTTATATTTCAAGATATATGTATGTTTTGACAAGACATTAAGTATACATACATATCCTTAAAACACATTTGAGTCTATATATAGATTTGCATGAAAGGCAAATGACTCAAGAGGTATCCATGTATATCTTAATATTTTGGCAAGACAAACATTTACATGAAAGAAAGCACATGATCATAGCATAAATCCAAAATGGGAATACAAGTTTAAAATGTAATAATCATCAAAACTTAGGCTATACTAACACACCTAATGGGCACAAATAAGCATTCAAACCCAATCATATATAGATTTATTTGTGATCCATAATGTGTATAAGTATAAATCCAAGTGTTGACAAATGCTAACATTTAAACTAATATTCAAATCATGAAGCATCAAATAAATTTTGAAAATACAAAAGAATTTATCCATATGATTACAAATAGGATCATGTGAATCAATTTGAAGAATAGATAACTAGTTTAAATGGATTTTTGACAAACTAGTTAAAGATCCTTCAAAAATACAAAGTCAAATGTTTTCCATGAATAATACTAAATACATAAAAGTTCAAGCACTCATAGTCCATAAAGCTCAAAAATTATCTTTTATCATAAAAGATGAGTGTTCAAAGGTTATGTAAATGGTATTTTCATGAAAATAGAAAGTGAAGCATGAATCTCATGAAAATCTTATTTTTCATCTTAAAACAAATTATATATTTTTCATAAAGTATTTTGTATTTAGCAATACTTTATGAAAATAGTCATTCAAACTCAAAAAGATCATAAATCACATTTTGTTGTACAAATGAAAAATCATTTTTTTATTATTTATTAAAATACTAATCTTCATGGTATATGTATGATTTATCCAACTCTAACAATACGCATACATATCCCAAATATGAAAAGAGTCCAATATATATTGCATGAAGGCAAATGACTCAAGGGGTATACATGTATATTTATTAGATTTGAATTAAACACACATATACATGAAGTAAGATCAAAGATAGGCATAACAAGTATAAATGACCGAATCATCAAAACTAGCCTATACACATGCATATAGTGGATACAAATGAGCATAAAGTTCAAATATATATGAGTCAATTGTAGTTCACTATTCATATATGTATAAATGCAAGTTTTGACACATTCTACATTTAAGCATGTGAATACCACATGAAGCACATAAAATCTTAAAACATGAACATGCTATGAATGATATTATGGAAATAAAAAGCATGTACATAAATAAAATAGAAGTTTAGAAATTGTTACCAACTCCAAAACTCCAAGCATGGTGGTTGACCCACCAAAATTTCTTGATAGCGGTGCTCCAAGTATGTGTCATTTTAGTTCAAATGCACCCACCATCAAGGCACCAAATCTCTAACGTTTTGAGAGATTCCTCACCTACATCAAATACACAAGGTGGGGATTTTGGTACCCATATTTTCTTGGGTCCTATGGGGTTAGTCTTGTAAGGAACCCAAGCATTTTTATTTTTATCAAAAATAAGAACATTTAACCTTTCATAACAAAATTTTCTTAGATGGCCTTTGCGGCCACAATGTGTACATGTACACCTTAGCATACTTATGAGTGGGAGTGTGAGCATGATGTGCATCATAAGCATGGTCATGATGATGATGTGCATGAACATGAGGAGTTTGTTTCTTTGAAAACATTGACTCCAACTTAGTATGATTAAATGCACAAGAGTTCAAAGTTGAACTCAAATTATCCATTTTATTTTTCAAAACATTTATCTCATTTTGATCAATGTGTGCATGAGAAGCATGATGAGATATAGAATCACTTCTTTTTCTTTTGTGAAACAAAATCTTTTTTTTTTCACAAATTTTTCTTTTCAAAGATTTATTTTCTTGAAAAAACATCTTCCTTTTGTTTTTCCACCAAATCAATCTTATTTTTCAAAATCATATTTCCTTCACATAAAACATTCAATTTAGACATTAAGGAAATATTCTCATTTTTCAAATCTTCATTTTCTTTTTCTAAGCATGCCATTTTATTTTTTAAAGAATCTTATCATTAAGTATGGCATCAAAATTCTTTTTCAAAATTTTATTATCTTTTTCTAAACATGCAATGTTACTTCTAAAAGAGTCATGTTCTACATGCATGCAATCAAGTTCCTTTTTCAAATTTTTATTTTTCTTTTTAATCATGTCATATTTTTCAAGCACAAGATGACAAAAGGTAGCAAGCTCATCATATGACATGTCTACATCCTCATCATCGGATTCGGTGTTTACCTCAAGGGGGTTATCCCCTTGGACCATATAGCATACGTTGGAGATGTCGCTTCCAACGT
This sequence comes from Agave tequilana, assembly GCA_038442645.1. Lineage (NCBI taxonomy): Eukaryota > Viridiplantae > Streptophyta > Magnoliopsida > Asparagales > Asparagaceae > Agave > Agave tequilana. The sequence continues at coordinate 174,053 of JAVJIF010000701.1, read as the reverse complement.
CCGAATCGCTCCCCGCATAGTATAGGTCCTTTTCGCCAAGGGAGGTGATGATGTTCCAAGCTACAAAAGCCGATTCAACATTAGAAACCCTAGATAAAATAATCATCATTTAGGGTTGACTTGATAGCATGAAGGGCTTTTGCATTAGCCTCAATGTTCTTACCATCTAAAGAATAAGCATTATTAGTAGTGGCAAGATAGACATGAAATCCTAAGGCTTTGAGGTACAATGACATCTTAACTTTCCAAATTTGGATGTTAAGGATGTCAAGGTGGGTGGTGACATGAAGTCCATGGTGTGTGTACAAAATATTGTGATTAGCCTAAAAATGAGGATCTTTAACTCTAGGTTGTTAGACCCAATATCAAGAGCACTTGGCTCTGATACCAATTGTAAGATCACCTAGAGGGGGGTGAATAGGTGATGGCTAATCTAATGGTCACTTCTGAACAAATAATGCGGAATTAAAACTAAGTTGACCAAATTAAACTTCTTTTAATTAAACACTTATTGAAACACAAGAGTGTTGCCGAATTCCCCTTGCGAGGCTCTGGACAAACTCCTCTAGATTCCCCTTGAATGGGTGAGGTGCCGCGTTGGCTCTCTTGGTTGAATACAAGTGTTAGACAATCAATCCAAGCAATTATATAACAATTAAGCACAAGGGTATATCAAGCATATAAAGATAGACAATAATTGAATGCAAGATATAAAAGAGATAAAGAGAGAGAGGAGAGAGAGATAGAGTGAGCAATCGCAAACACAAAGGGTTTGTTTCGAGGTTCGAGCACACTTGCTCTACATCCCCGCCTTCGACACACGAAGGATTTCCACTATGCACGATCCAACCGGATCTCTCCTTGGTGCCGCAACACCTACAATCCCTCGGACTCCCAAGTCCCTTACACACGCAAGTCCACCGACTCGCCGAGGCCGCACCTCGCACTACAAGAGTTCACACCCGAACTCCACACCACAACGAGCACACTTGCCCGTCTCCTCAAAGAACAAGATGAAATCTTGGTGATCTAAACACTTGATCACCTACAAAACTCTCACTACAACACCTATAGGATGAATAGCTCAATGGATGCTCAAGTGTTTGTGTGAGAAAGCAAGGAAAGAATCTTTGGTGAAAATCTCAAGAAATCTCAATAAACACTCTTATAAAATCTTCCCTTTTGATTGGAAGTATTAGCTCACTATTTTTGTGGAGAAAAACCTCTGGAATGAATATGAGAAAACAGGCTCTAAGGTCTCCAAAAATCTTGGCTCAAAACAATGACAAAACCCCCTTTTATAGAGGCCAGAAAAATCTGTCCGTTGGGCTCTGTCAGAGCTTCGGTCGACCGGTCCGGTCGACCGGCAACGGTCAAAAATCTGACCGTTGCAGCCTCCGGTCGACAGGCCCGGTCGACCGCGCACCTGGAGGAGAGAGTAAACTCTCTGTCGGTCGACCGGCCGGTCGACCGAGATTTCCTGAGAGCAAAGCTCTCTGAAGCGGTCGACCGGCACGGTCGACCGTTCTCCAGTGCACACAGGCGTGCACGTCTGTGCACGTCCGGTCGACCGACCCGGTCGACCGGCCACTGTCAGTTCTGAAAAATCAGAACTGCCAGAACCTGAAAATTTTGGGATTAAAGATTGGTCTTTTTGGCTTAATAAAAAATCCCATAAATACTTAGAAATTCTACAAAAAATAGTTTTATGATATAGAAACATGCTTGCACAAAATCAAGGCATGTTATTAAAGATTTGACTATTTTTTGTAATTTAGAAATATTGGCTCATAACAAAAAGTTTTTCTAAAACAACATGTTTTCCAAATTTTCATCAAATACAAAAACAAGATATTCTTTAAAGCATAGTGTGTATGGATATGATCCAATACATAATCAAGATGAAATATCTAGTTTTTGACATAAAGCACTAAACTTGGTTTGGTTGAAAGATGAACATGAATATCAAAAACCAAGACATATATTTTGTCATAAGGAAAAATTTTTTACCAAAATGAAAGAGTCTTTTCTAACTAAAAATTCTTTTATGAAAAGACAATTAAATCTCAAGAGTGTGTGTGTGATATGACTTGAGCAATCTACCAATCTATTCTATCCTTTACATTTTTATCTAAAACAAATAAAAATCTTATACCTAGACACAAGTCTTCAACTTCTTGAAGTCTTCCCTTGAAGGCTTCTCATCTTCTTGACTTGGTCCAAGCTTGATCCAAAGCTCCTTGGATCACCCCGTGCTAGCTCCAAATCTTGACATTTAATCCTTTGTTGAGCTTTGCACTTACTAAGATCTTGATAAAGAATCTGTCACTAATTAAACAAGATCATTAGCAAATATAACTACATGAGTTGATCATCATCAAAACTAGAGTGATAGGCCTTTGGGCCAACAGGTATATCGGATCATCTGAAGTGAGCCGTATTCAGGTTGATACGGGGTCCGCGCTGAGCATTATATCCCGCAGAGTCATGCAACATTGGGGATCCCCACCAATCGGTTGAGCGCCACTCAGACAACCATCTATAGCTTCAACGCCAATGGTACGCGCCTGATGGGAAAAATCAAGCTTAGGTGTCAGATTGGGGACCTGAAATCAGAGGTAACATGTTATGTCATTGACGCTGACACCTCGTACAATCTATTGCTGAGACGACCTTGGATTCACTACAACAGCATCATCCCATCCACTCTTCATCAGGTAATGAAATACGTTGGTGGAGATGAAAAAGTGAGAACATTGATTGTCGAAAGGCATCTATTCAAAGAAGTTGAGAATTATTTTACTGATTCACTCCTTTATCAGGATTCTCTTGAGGCTGATGAGAATCTATACCCAGAAGAACTTGACTCTGGTAACGAAGCAGATACGGAGCCGAAGAAGACGAATGTCCCTGAAAAAAAACCCTCTTGTAATGAGCATTGGCAAGCTCGGTTCTGATACCACCGCTAATGTTGAAGGCGAGTGGTTCATCAATGAAGATTTAAATTGGCTTACTTTTCTACATTTGCTTCGAATTCTGTACCGTCAGACACTAGCACTGATGTAAACAGTGATCCTTGCTCAGCAATGAATGCCTTGACATCATTGCATGCACCAACAAAGTCATCTCTGGGTATGCGAAAAGATTGAAAGCGCACACGACGCCCTCTTTGAAGTACCAGCCAGGCAAAAAAGTCAAAAGCCAATATATTCGGGCGGATTAATACGGAGCCTGTAGTTTGTGAAAGTTCAGAGGGTGATTCTGAGTCTCCACAATTCTTTCATTATGGACAAAAGTCACGTCCCATGATGGAAAGAATGGGGTATAATTTCACCAAAAAACCAGGCCTTAATTTCGGCAAAGAAAAACGATCACTACTTCGTTTGTTTGTACCGAAAGGCAAAGACCCCGACTACTATCACAAGATACGAAGGGGATTCGGTTATGTATCTATGCCAGTATCGTCAGATCTCGAATCTGAAAAAGAGGTCTATCATGACAGCTCATCAGCAACGTCATTGTGGGACTCAGATGGCGGCATCAGTGATATCTTTAGAAGTCTCTCAGTGAATATGGCATCAACCAGCCACGTTGAAGATGACAGAGAAGATACTTTTGAATCTGAAGAATTAATCCAGTCGGATTCTGATCCATGTATTAAACACTTAAATACTCTTTGGGACACGCGCTTTGAACAATGCGAACCACCCACTGAGGATAAAGTGGCCCAGATAAATCTTAGAGCCAAGCCTATCTTCATAAGTGAGAGCTCGTCACCTTTCGAGAAACCTAATACATCTCATACGAGAGTATATAGATGTCTTCGCTTAGAATTATGAGGAGATGCCCGGACTCGATCCCTAGATTGCTATGCATCATCTCAACATCAACTCGGATGCCAAACCAGAAACAAAAACACAGCGATGGGTTCATTCTGAGATCATGGAAGCAATCGAATCAGAAGTCAAAAAGCTTATAGACTCTGGTTTCATCAGGGAATAGCAATATCATGATTGGGTGGCCAATATTATTCCCGCTCCTAAGAAGAATGGAAAGATCTGGATCTGCATCGAGTACCGTGACCTGAATGTCACCTTCTAAAGACGAATTTCCTCTCTCAATCATGGATGTCATGATCGACAATATGTACGATTTTGAGATGATGTCTTTCATGGATGGCTTCTCAGGATATAATCAAATAAAGATATACCCTGAAGATGAAAAGCACACGTACTTCAGAATGCCTATGGGAGCATACTGCTACACAGTGATGCCCTTCGGCTTGAAGAACACTAGTGACATATCAACGCGCTATGAATGGGATCTTTCACTAGCATATACGTAAGACCATAGAATGCTACATCAATGACATTGTTGTGAAAAGCCGCGACAAGGGTGATCACCTCGCGGACCTGAGGAGAGTGTTTGACATCATGCGGGCTCACCAGTTAAAGATGAACCCAATTAAGTCCTTCTTGGGGTAGCCAGTGATAAATTTCTTGGATTTGTTGTTACGTCTAAAGGAATTTATCTGGATCCTGAGAAGATCCGTGCCGTCCAAGAGATGCAACCTCCGAGAAATATCAAAGAACTCAGAGGCCTGCAGGGACGATTGACATATATCCAGAGATTCATATCAAATCTCTCAGGATGCTGCCAACCTTCACCAAGATGATAAAGAAGAGAGTTTCATTTGTCTGGGACAATGCTTGCTAAGAAGCATTTGAAGAGATCAAAGAGTATCTCACACACCCGCCGGTTCTGGTAGCTCCAGTATCAGGAAAGCCCTTTCTGTTATATGTTCGAGTGATGGATCATTCCTTAGGAGCGTACTAGCCCAGAGTAATGATCAAAACCACGAGTAGGCAATCTACTATTTAAGTAGAACAATGATTGGAGCAGAGCACCGTTACAACCCAATCGAGAAGGAATGCTTATCGTGGTCTTCACTATCCAGAAGATGCGACACTACCTCATAGGGCAACGCATTCAATCATCTCCAGAGTAAATCCTTTATGATTGCTAATGACGATTCCATCTTCGCTGAACAATAGCCTAGCGAAATTGGTCATATTGCTCTCACGATATGAGATGCAATTCATGCCACAAAGACTATCAAAGGTCAAGCTGTGGCGGATTTCTAGCCAATCATCCAGTTCCAGGAACTTCAAAACTTTATAACGATCTCTCAGATGAGATCGTTGAAGTTAACTTGATCAATGCCTCCTCAGAAGAACAAGTGTGGAAACTATTCTTTGATGGAGCATCGAGAACGAATCCTGAGGAAAATATCATTACAGGTGTGGGGGTAGTACTTATCTCCCCACATAACTATGTGACCCCTCGTTCATTCTCGCTAACGGAGCCATGTTCCAACAACGTCTCAGAATACAACGCTTTCTTGATCGAGATGCAACTTGCTGAAGAGATTGGAGCCAAAAATCTCGAAGCATACGATGATTCAAAGCTCATCGTTAACCAATTTCACAGAGAGTACGAAGTTCAACATGAAGACTTGGTGCCCTATCACAACGCGACCATTATCATGGCAGAGAAGTTTGAAAACTTCTACATTGACCATGTACCGCGTCAACAAAATGTACATACAGATGCATTGGCGTCCCTCGCCGCTTCGTTGGCCCTTCCAGCCAGTGCCATCTAGAAAATACTCGTTTACAATCGTGACTTGTACTGTTGCAAATTCGCCCTTGAAGACAGTATAACTCCAAAATGAGACTTTCAAGTCAAAGAGGTTCTTGAGATTTCGACAAGTCTTGAGCCTAGAGATTGGTGATTCCCTTACATTGACTTCGTCTTATATGGTATATTACCATCCTTGTACTATTTTGAACAGTCATATGCAACATTCCTTATCTCTTCAAGCTTATCCAGTTGAAGTTTCCTAGGCTTCTGCCTTGTCTAGATTAAAATTTTGGCGTTTGATTGCCCGTATGCTTTGTATTCTAACTCGACAGGAAGATGGCAAGTGTTGCCATAAACTGACCTATATGGAGACATTCCAATAGCAGTTTTGAATGCAGTCCTATATGCCCATAAGGCATCAGTCAGGCGAAGAGACCAATCTTTTCTAGTGGTGTTCACAGTTTTCTTTAGAATGGTCTTGATGGCTCGATCAGAAACTTCTACTTGGCCAGTAGTCTGTGGGTGGTAAGGGGTGGCTACTCTATGATTGATGCAATATTTCTTATTAAGACTTCAAATGTACGATTGCAGAATTATTTTCCACCATCGCTGATGATTGCACAAGGAAAGCCAAAACGAGAGAGTACATTCTCTTTCAAGAAGTTTACCATAACTTTGTGGTCATTGGATATACATGCTACGGCCTCTATCCATTTAGAGACGTAGTTAATTGCTACAAGGATATATTGGTATCCATGGGATATAGGAAAGGGGGACCCATGACATCAATGCCCCAAACATCGAAGATTTCGACAATTAAGATCGGGTTTAACGGCATTTCATTCCGACGTGCAATCTTCCCTAATAATTAACAACGATCACATGATTGACAGTAGGCATGAGCGTCATGAAACAGAGTGGGCTAATAAAAACCACATTGCAAATTTTTGTAGCAGTTTTCTTCCCACTAAAATGACCACCACAAGCTTGGTCATGGCAGAATGAAAGAATGTTCCTGAAATCAGAGTCAGAAACAATATCGAATGATCTGACCAAGATAGTACTTGAACAAGTATAGTGATTGAGCTTGAACCTACACAAAAATACGGAATTTCAGAACTTTAAATAGATATGTGCAAGTACTCAATTCTACCGCAATAGCAAGTGGCTACGCGGGTCGTGATCCACAAGGAGGGTTTAGCGATAGAAGCGTTCAAGGTTTGTATTGAAATCTTTGTGAAGAAAAACGAAGGTTCTTCTTTGTTTCTTAAAAGAAAAGAGAAAAAGAGTTAGGTTAAAGTTAAAAAAGAAAGCGATTGGTAGAATGAGGAGGTGGAGAAAAATGGAGAATGATTATTTACAAAGAAATGAAAAAGGAGTGATGAAAGAAGTGGGGTGGTGATTTAAACTACAGAAATAAAGAAAAGAAAGAAGATAAGAAATACTTACCTAGTTTGGTTGATGACTTACCTGGAACCCTTGCATGTTCTACCTTGCTTCGGAGGCGTTCAACGCATAAGCCATAGGATCGAGCTCAGTCCCCATTCGCATTACATCATCAAGACGAACAAGCATGAAATGATACGGAGTCTTGAGGAGGAGAAACATCACCATGAATTATCGTTGGCACTCACACAACATTGTTATACTGATGCTTCTTGATTCACTTGCATACTCATCAAAACCAAAAGAGGAAAAGTAGAAAGAAGAAGGAAACAAAGTAAAGACGAATCATGATAAAAATACCTTTTATTGCTTGTAGAAACAATGGAAGAAAGGAGGAGGGTACATCGGTGTCACTCTCAACATAAGCCTCTCTCTCTACTTATATGAATCTCAATCTAACCTAAGCTTGCATACAAATTAAAATTACATAAAAAGAAACCAAAAACCTATACTACAAAGAGTGAAAAACTGGACTAATTCCTATCTCTGCATGGTCGTTTGATTGAGCTTGAACCTGCACAAAAATACGGAATTTCAGAACTTTAAATAGAGATGTGCAAGTGCTCAATTCTACCGCAATAGCAAGTGGCTATGCGGGTCGTGATCCACAAGGAGGGTTAGCGATAGAAGCATTCAAGGTTGTATTGAAATTTTTGTGAAGAAAAACGAAGGTTCTTCTTTGTTTTAAGAAATGAAAATGAAAAAGAGTTAGGTTAAAGTTAAGTTAGAAAGAGAGCAATAGATGGAGAAGGTGGAGAAAAACAGAAAATGACTATGTACAAATAAATTGAAAAAGAATGAAAAAGATTTGGAAGATGTGGAGTTGGTGATCTAAACTAAAAATTACAAGAAAAGAAAGAAAAACTAAAAATAATTACTTACCTCCTTTTGACCAAAAGCTTACCTTGAATCTTTGGCGACGATGTTACCTTGAAGTGGAGGCAATCAACGCATAGCCCATAAGAGTTGATTATTGTCTCTTCCACATTACATCATCAAGACAAAACAAGCATGAAATGATACAGAGAGACTCAAATCCATCGTCATGAGCTATCGGTGGCACTCGCAAAGGCAAGGCTCTTTCGATGCTTTTAGACTCACTTGGAGAGCAATTGGTACAAGAATGAAAGTAGAAAAGAAGAAGAAGAAGAACACTAAAATGAAGTACATAAAAAGGAAACTATAAATTCAATTTCATAACGATAAGAGAAAAGAAAGAAACCTTACACCGGTGTCACTCTCAGTACAAGCTTCGTTCTCGTTCTCCTATGAAAGTCTGATCTCCTCTGAATACAAAAATTAAAATAAAACTAAAAATTACATGAAAGAAAAACAAAAATCTAAACTAAAAAATGGAAAAATAGACTAAATCTTATCTCTGCATGATCGTCCCATTTTGCTCTGCTGAAACTAGTATTTATAGGGCAAAACCAAAAGGGGGGATCCCGGGAAGATTGGGGGAGCAAACGCTCCCCAACTGACATAAGATAGCCGCGGAAACGCGGCTTGGGCCGCGTTTCCGCGGCCCTGGTGTGGCCAGGTGGCCACACCCAATTGATGGGATCTCCTGGTTTGGTGATTCGCCTGTATCTTCTTCTGGTTTTCTCGTTTCAGCTTCAGAATTTGACGAAACAGCCTTTGATTGTTGGCTTCAAACGCTTGATTCAGGGAGGATTCTTCTCAACGATTTTCAACCTCTTGATATGCCAAGATTTAGCCCTGATTCCTTGATTTCAAATTTCTTCTGAATTAAATCAGAATTTGGTGGGCTTTTGGGCTTGTTTCTCTTTCTTTTCTTTTAGCAATTGGGCCTACATTAAACAAAGAAGAAGAATACTTATTAATATATTATTAGCTAAAAAGTATGGTAAGGTGACAATGTATATGCAATATATGTGACTAATCACACCCCACACTTATCTCTTACTCGTCCTCGAGCAAAACAACTAAATTATACTAAGGATTATTAGACCACTTTCGCAGGTCACTCGATTGCACTGAGCATGTGCAACAAGCCGTTAGACCTCTAGGTTTCCCCTAGAGGACGAGTTTTGTCTCGTGAGGGTTTTCAGTGGATTACACCCACAAAATCCATAAAGAAAGAGAAACAAAGAGTTAGTATTTTCGAAAAGCATTTGAAAGAGAAAATATTTGAAATATAATTGTAAGACTTAAGTAATTTATAAGTTATAGGAAACTGAATTTTTCATTCTTAAACTTAGTCTCTATTCAAAAATTTGTTATCAATCAAAGTAAGGAGTCAAATTGTACTTCTCATTTTGTCTATTACTTTACCTAAGTCATATGCACCTTGTGATCGTGAAAATTTTGACTAAGGGTTCTTTAACTCTAACTCTTATGCCTTATTTATTTATATATATATTTTTGTGATATTATTCCTTAGTTCTATTAGGCTTTCTAATCTGCCCATGTAACGAGCCTTTAATCGATGACTCCCAAACCAAACGGTCTTAGGGCACCGGGTGAGAAAACACCCCAAGGACTTAAGGACTCGAGCAAACAAGGCACAAAACTAAGGATTTTATTATATGAACCCCTTTTAGGCGTGAATACTTATGCTTTATTAGGCACAAATACCCAGCTTAATCAGAGGATTTTCATATATATATTTTTTCAAACTTATCTAATCATCTTTCGCATAAATACTAAGGCTTGCTTATGCCAAAGCACCTAGCTAATCAATAATTAGATTTGTTCATATTTTTTTTATATAAGGCATAAGAATCTTTTTTTTTGAACCCTAAGTGTGTAAGTATATGAAGTGTGCATATTTCATTAAGGTAAAGATCAAGACTAAATTACTTTGACAAATTATCTTTCTACCATAAAAATCAAACAAATAATCTAATTTTGACCAAATTTAAGAAATCCTAATTATGATTTTCCTATTCCTTAAAATTGACTTAATTTCTTACAAAAAATATGTCAAAATATTATTTCTATTTTCAAAAAGTTTTTTAAAAGTAAAGAAAAATGTTAATTTTTTTTTTTAAGTTATGTTAGAACCCTCCCCCACACCTATCTCATGCATTGTCCTCAATGTATGAATTAATACATAGTTGCATGAAAAAGAAGAAAGGGAAGGAAAATGTTACCTTAAGGTGGTGGTTCCGATGGTGGTCTGATTGGTCCACGAAATGCGGCCCAATCGACTTTTCGTGGAGTTCGGAGAAACCCACCAGAAATTTCTCTAATATAACCCATTAAAATGATGTATCCATGAAGGATTTTTATTAAGAATTTAACCCCATCTAATTTTCAAATTCCATAATAATTTCGGAGTCAAATTTGTCAACCGCCTTGTCCCAAAATGGAGTGTCAAAAGATAGAATGATTGACTTGGACTCAGGAAGTACTGGAACTAATATCGACTCAGGAAAGTGACTTAAGTCAAGTAAAAGCTCAGGAGTCGAGATTGGTTCAAGAAGTGGGTCCAAATCAAGAAGTTGAAACTCAAGTCCACATTCATTTTCCAACAATGGAACGTGACTTAATATTGGTGATTCAAGTTCAAGAATGATAGGTGTGGGAATCAAAACTGACTCTAAAATATTACTCAAGTTGGGTAACAAAACAGGAGTCAATATTGATTCGAAAATTTGAACTGGATCATAGATTTGAGAATCTAGGTCACATTTCTCATTGAGTTCAAATTCGTAAAAATGAGAACTTGCCAATTTGTCAATAGGACTTTCAAAAGTATAAAATTGGTCAAGGTCAATATGATCATCAAAGATGGGTGATTCAATTTCATGATGAATTGGCACAGGATCCAATGTTGGCTCGGGAAAAAGATTGAAATCAGGTGAAGATACCGGAGTCATTATTGAATCAGGAAGTAGAATTGAATCACTAAGTTGAGGTTCAGGATCATACTCATTCTCAAGTTCTATTTTAGGAAAGGAATAACTTGTCAACTGTCAATATCTCTTTTCAAAATTTGGAGTTTGGGCAAGTTCAAATGATTGTTCTAAAATGGAACCTTGATTTTCAAAACAACATGACTCTTCGGCTCTAACAGAATGGTTAGCGACATCAGAACTGGTCAAACGGTGAGAACGTAGAGATTAGACCATCATATCTATGTCACGATTACGAGCGTTTTGAGCCTGAGTCATGGCTTCAAGCATCTTTTCATAGTTGATTGGTTCATTGTTTTGTTAAAAAGATGAAGTGTTGTCTTGGAATTGGTGGTGAAATTGTGAGTCCATCAGATTTTGTGATTGTTGTTTGGACTCACGCATACTCATTTCCAAAATTGATGGTTTTCTATTTTGGACTTGTGGAACTGAGTATGAATCTTGAAAATATTGTGGACAAGGTGGATAAGGAGGACAAGTTGATTGAAAATTAGACTCGGGGGAGGTGAATCCCCATTGACTCTGTGAAGAGATGAAATTATTCTGGAAATTATGGTTATAAGATTCGGGGCATGGGTTATATTGATTCGGATAAGACCAATCCGACACACTAGGTTGGTTAAAGTTATGATATGCCGGGTTGGTAATATCCGAAAAAGAGGTAGGTGTGTAATATGGATTACTATTAAAATTGGAAAAATTATTATTATAAGCCATATCACACAATAGAATACAAACAAAAAAAAAACCAAATAAGCAAACAAATAAAAAGAAAAAATTCTAAACTAAGTTAGGGTAGACCTATGACCTAGACGACTCCTAACTGGTTAGACTGTCCACGGGAGGTATAATGCAGACTTGATCACAAGCTAATCAGCCAAGTCAGGGCAAGATTGGTGGGAGGTTATCCGTCAAAGACGTTCCTTAATTAAATAACCACCAACCTTCAGGCTTTCGGCCCTTAATCCCCTTCCTAGACACTGATTTGGCAGGAGTCAAATTCTAACACCTTTCCCCCTTAGGATAATCTCCTAATTGAGTCCGAGATGTCCTAGGGCCAACGTCTACTCATTTTAGTTAGGCTCAGGTTAGTAAGTGCTTGGATCTGATTTTTGGGCCAAGGAAGGGTGATTAAATCCCACACCTTATCTTGTTATGGGGTGGTGCCCTTAAGATCAGTTTGTGCAAGTGTACAAGATATGTAAACAAGATTCACTCAAAGCGATATAAATCAACCAAGAGATGAGTCCTATTCTAGATGCAATGCGAACGTACCTTGCTCCAGCACTCTTCAACAGTAAAGTAAATTAATTGAAAAGACACGTGCTAAAATGCAAACGTCTAATCAATTTTTTTTTAACTTTTCAACAATTTTGCAAAACAAGCAGCCCTGCAAACCAGTCAGCAGTGAACTCTTCCTTGCCGCGGAAACGCGGCTAGAGCCGAGCAAACGCGGCAATTCAGAGGGTACTTGGTCTCTATTTTTTTTTGCAACAGAGGCCCAAGACCACTTATATGTTACTGCAATCTTTTTTTTCCTCCTTTCCTGCCCTGTAACTTGCAACAGAGAAGAAAAATTCGTTTAGTTCAAAAATTCAATAAAAACCGTTACCCTCCCGGCAATGGCGCCAAAATTTGATTGAGCTTGAACCTGCACAAAAATACGAAATTTCAGAACTTTAAATAGAGATGTGCAAGTGCTCAATTCTACTGCAATAGCAAGTGGCTATGCGGGTTGTGATCCACAAGGAGGGTTAGCGATAGAAGCGTTCAAGGTTTGTATTGAAATTTTTGTGAAGAAAAACGAAGGTTCTTCTTTGTTTTAAGAAATGAAAATGAAAAAGAGTTAGGTTAAAGTTAAGTTAGAAAGAGAGCGATAGATGGAGAAGGTGGAGAAAATCAGAAAATGACTATGTACAAATAAATTGAAAAAGAATGAAAAAGATTTGGAAGATGTGGAGTTGGTGATCTAAACTAAAAATTACAAGAAAAGAAAGAAAAACTAAAAATAATTACTTACCTCCTTTTGATCAAAAGCTTACCTTGAATCTTTGGCGACGATGTTACCTTGAAGTGGAGGCAATCAACGCATAGCCCATAAGAGTTGATTATTGTCTCTTCCACATTACATCATCAAGACAAAACAAGTATGAAATGATACAGAGAGACTCAAATCCATCGTCATGAGCTATCGGTGGCACTCGCAAAGGCAAGGCTCTTTTAATGCTTTTAGACTCACTTGGAGAGCAATTGGTACAAGAATGAAAGTAGAAAAGAAGAAGAAGAAGAACACTAAAACGAAGTACATAAAAAGAAAAATACAGATTCGATTTCATAACGATAAGAGAAAAGAAAGAAACCTTACACCGGTGTCACTCTCAGTACAAGCTTCGTTCTCGTTCTTATGAAAGTCTGATCTCCTCTGAATTACAAAAATTAAAACTAAAAATTACATGAAAAAAAAAACCTAAACTAAAAAAATGAAAAAATAGACTATCCTATCTCTGCATGGTCGTCCCATTTTGCTCTGCTGAAACTAGTATTTATAGGGCAAAACCAAAAGGGGGGATTCCGGGAAGATTGGGGGAGCAAACGCTCCCCTAACTGACATAAGATAGCCGCGGAAACGCGGCTTGGGCCGCGTTTCCGCGGCCCTGGTGTGGCCAGGTGGCCACACCCAATTGGTGGGATCTCCTGGTTGGTGATTCGCCTGTATCTTCTCTGATTTCGCGTTTCAGCTTCAGAATTTGACGAAACAGCCTTTGATTGTTGGCTTCAAACGCTTGAATCAGGGAGGATTCTTCTCAACCGGTTTTCAACCTCTTGATATGCCAAGATTTAGCCCTGATTCCTTGATTTCGAATTTCTTCTGAATTAAATCAGAATTTGGTGGGCTTTTGGGCTTGTTTCTCTTTCTTTTCTTTTAGCAATTGGGCCCACATTAAACAAAGAAGAAGAATACTTATTAATATGATTTATTAGCTAAAAAGTAATGTAAGGTGACAATGTATATGTAATATATGTGACTAATCATCGTTCCTGGAGGCTCTGAAAATCCCAGTATTTATAGGCAAAAACCCACCTATAGGAGCGTATGAAGATAGGGGGAGCAAACGCTCCCCCTAACTCTTTAAGCCGCGTTTCCGCGCCAGGGTGTGGCCAAGTGGCCACACCCTGTTGGTGGGGCTCCCGGTTTCTCGATTGGTCTTTATCTTCAGCTGGATTTGCAGTTTAAGTCCGAGATTTTGACGAAATGGCCTTTGATCTTGGCTTCAACCGATCGATTTGTTGGGATTCGTTCTAACAATTTTCAACCGATCTGAACCGATATGATTTGCCCTGATTCACTGAGTTCGAATTAATTCTGATTTAATTCAGAATTTGATGGCTTTTGGGCTTATTTCTCTTCACTCTCCTTAGGAATGGGCCTGCAAATAAATTAAACATTTAATTAGGAGAAAGCAGAGTTTATTCTATAATAAGTAGGAGAATATGATATTAAATGTGCAATATTAGTGACCAATCACCCCCCCATACCTATCTTTTGCTCGTCCTCGAGCAAAACAACTAAACTATACTAAGGATTATTAGACCACTTTCGCAGGTCACGCGATTGCACTGAGCATGTGCAACAAGCCGTTAAACCTCTAGGTTTCCCCTAGAGGACGAGTTTTGTCTCGTGAGGATTTTCAGTGGATTACACCCACAAAATCCATAAAGAAAGAGAAACAAAGAGTTAGTATTTTCGAAAAGCATTTTGAAAGAGAAAAATATTTGAAATATAATGTGTAAGACTAAGTAATCTATAAGTTATAGAAAAACTGAATTTTTCATTCCTAAACTTAGTCTCTATTCAAAAATTTGTTATCAATCAAAGTAAGGAGTCAAATTGTACTTCTCACCTACTCTATTACTTTACCCTGAGTCATATGCACCATCGTGACTGTGAAGTTTGACTAAGGGTTCTTTAACTCTAACTCTTATGCCTTATATATATATATATATATATATATATATATATATATATATATATATATATATATATATATATATATATATATATATATATATATAATATATTGTGGTATTATTCCTTAGTTCTATTAGGCTTTCTAATCTGCCCATGTAACGAGCCTTAATCGATGACTCCCAAACAAAACGGTCTTAGAGCACCGGGTGAGAAAACACCCCAAGGACTTAAGGACTCGAGCAAATAAGGCCATAAAACTAAGGATTTTATTATATGAACCCCTTTTTAGGCGTGAATACTTATGCTTTATTAGGCACAAATACCCAGCTTAATCAGAGGATTTTATATATTTTTTTCTCAAACTTATCTAATCATCTTTCGCATAAATACTAAGGCTTGCTTAGGCCAAAGTACCTAGCTAACCAATAATTAGATTTGTTCATTTTCATAGATTTTTTTTCTCTCTTTTTTTTTATATAAGGCATAAGAATCTTGTTTTTGAACCCTAAGTGTATAAGTGTATGAAGTGTGCATATTTCATTAAGGTAAAGATCAAGACTAAATTACTTTGACAAATTATCTTCCTAACCCTAAAAATCAAACAAATAATCTTATTTTGACCAAATTTAAGAAATCCTAATTTTGATTTTCCTATTCCTTAAAATTGACTCAATTTCTTACAAAAACATATGTCAAAATATTGTTTCTATTTTCAAAAAGTTTTTTAAAAGTAAAGAAAAACCTAAGTTATGTTAGATCCTCCCCAACACCTATCTCATGTATTGTCCTCAATGTAGGAATTAATGCATAGATAAATGAAAAAGAAGACAGGGAAGGAAAATACTACCTTAAGGTGGTGGTTCCGGTGGTGGTCTGATTGGTCCACGAAATGCGGCCAATCAACTTTTCGTGGAGTTCGGAGGAACCCACTAGAAATTTCTCTAATATAACCCATTAAAATGATGTATCCATGAAGGATTTTTATTAAAAATTTAACCTTATCTAATTTCCAAATCCATAATTAATTTCGGAGTCAAATTTGTCAACCGCCTTGTCCCAAAATGGAGTGTGAAAAGATAGAATGATTGACTTGGACTCAGGAAGTACTGGAACTAATACCGACTCAGGAAAGTGACTTAAGTCAAGTAAAGGCTCAGGAGTCGAGATTGGTTCAAGAAGTGGGTCCAAGTCAAGAAGTTGAAACTCAAGTCCACAATTATTTTCCAACAATGGAATGTGACTTAATATGGTGATTCAAGTTCAAGAATGATAGTTGTGGGAATTAAAACTGACTCTAAAATATTACTCAAGTCGGGTAATAAAACAGGAGTCAATATTGATTCGGGAATTTGAACTGGATCACAGATTTGAGAATCTAGGTCACATTTCTCATTGAGTTCAATGTCATAAAAATGAGAACTGCCAATTTGTCAATAGGACTTTCAAAAGTGTAAAATTGGTCAAGTTCAATATGATCATCAAAGATGGGTGATTCAATTTCATGATGAATTGGCACAGGATCCAATGTTGACTCGGAAAAAAGGTTGAAATCAGGTGAAGATACTGGAGTCATAATTGAATCAGGAAGTAGAATTAAATCACTAAGTTGAGGTTCATGATCATATTCATTCTCAAATTCTATTTCAGGAAAGGAATAACTTGTCAAACTGTCAATATCATTTTCAAAATTTGGAGTTTGGGCAAGTTTAAATGATTGTTCTGAAATGGAACCTTGATTTCCAAAACAACATGACTCTTCGGCTCTAACAGAATGGTTAGTGACATCAAACTGGTCAAACGGTGGGAACGTAGAGATTGGACCATTATATCTATGTCACGATTACGAGCGTTTGAGCCTGAGTCATGGCTTCAAGCATCTTTTCATAGTTGATTGGTTCATCGTTATGTTGAAAAGATGAAGTGCTGTCTTGGAATTGGTGGTGAAATTGTGGGTCCATCAGATTTTGTGATTTTTGTTTGGACTCACGCATACTCATTTCCAAAATTGATGGTTTTCTATTTTGGACTGGTGGAACTGAGTATGAATCTTGAAATATTGTGGACTAGGTGGATAAGGAGGACAAGTTGGTTGAAAATTGGACTCGGGGGAGGTGAATCCCCATTGACTCTTTGAAGAGTTGAAATTATCATGAAAAATATGGTTATAAGATTGGGGACATGGGTTATATTGATTCGGATAAGACCAATCCGGCACACTAGGTTGGTTAAAGTTATAATATGCCGAGTTGGTAATATCCAAAAAAGAGGTCGGTGTGTAATATGGATTACTATTAAAATTGAAAAAATTATTATTATAAGCCATATCACACAATAGAATACAAACAAAGAAAAAAACAACCAAATAAGCAAACAAATAAAAAGAAAAAAATTCTAAACTAAGTTAGGGTAGACCTATGACCTAGACGACTCCTAACTGGTTAGACTGTCCACGAGAGGTATAATGCAGACTTTGACCACAAGCTAATCAGCCAAGTCAGGGAAAGATTGGTGGGAGGTTATCCGTCAAAAACGTTCCTTAATTAAATAACCACCAACCTTCGGGCTTTCGGCCCTTAATCCCCTTCCTAGACACTGATTTGGCAGGAGTCAAATTCCAACACCTTTCCCCCTTAGGATAATCTCCTAATTGAGTCCGAGATGTCCCTAGGGCCAACGTCTACTCATTTTTAGTTAGGCTCGGGTTAGTGAGTGCTTGGAATCTGATTTTTGGGCCAAGAAAGGGTGATTAAATCCCCACCTTATCTTGTTATGGGGTGGTGCCCTTAAGATCAGTTTGTGCAAGTGTACAAGATATGTAAACAAGATTCACTCAAAGCGATGTAAATCAACCAAGAGATGAGTCCTATTCTAGATGCAATGCGAACGTACCTTGCTCCAGCACTCTTCAACAATAAAGTAAATGAATTGAAAAGACACGTGCCTAAAATGCAAACATCTAATCAATTTTTTTAACTTTTCAACAATTGTTTTACTGTTGGTTTATTAGCAGGCTTCTGGTGATGGCATATAAGAAATAAAGTTTGCATAAAACTATAATTTTGCAAAACAAGCAGCCCTGCAAACCAGTCAGCAGTGAACTCTTCCTTGCCGCGGAAACGCGGCTAGAGCCGAGCAAACGCGGCAATTCAGAGGGTACTTGGTCTCTATTTTTTTTTTTTGAAACAGAGGCCCAAGACCACTTATATGTTACTGCAATCTTTTTTTTTCCTTTTCCTGCCCTGTAACTTGCAACAGAGAAGAAATTTCGTTTTAGTTCAAAAATTCAATAAAAACCGTTACCCTCCCCGGCAACGGCGCCAAAATTTGATTGAGCTTGAACCTGCACAAAAATACGGAATTTTAGAACTTTAAATAGAGATGTGCAAGTGCTCAATTCTACCGTAATAGCAAGTGGCTATGCGGGTCATGATCCACAAGGAGGGTTTAGCGATAGAAGCGTTCAAGGTTTGTATTGAAATCTTTGTGAAGAAAAACGAAGGTTCTTCTTTGTTTCTTAAAAGAAAGAGAAAAAGAGTTAGGTTAAAGTTAAAAAGAAAGCGATTGGTAGAATGAGGAGGTGGAGAAAAATGGAGAATGATTATTTACAAAGAAATGGAAAAGGAGTGATGAAAGAAGTGGGTGTTGGTGATTTAAACTGCAGAAATAAAAGAAAAGAAAGAAGATAAGAAATACTTACCTAGTTTGGTTGATGACTTACCTGGAACCCTTGCATGTTCTACCTTACTTCGGAGGCATTCAACGCATAAGCCATAGGATCGAGCTCAGTCCCCATTCGCATTACATCATCAAGACGAACAAGCATGAAATGATACAGAGTATTGAGAAGGAGAACATCACCATGAATTATCGTTGGCACTCACACAACATTGTTATACTGATGCTTCTTGATTCACTTGCATACTCATCAAAACCAAAAGAGGTAAAGTAGAAAGAAGAAGAAGGAAACAAAGTAAAGACGAATCATGAAAAAAATACCTTTTATTGCTTGCAAAAATAATGAAAGAAAGGAGGAGGGTACATCGGTGTCACTCTCAACATAAGCCTCTCTCTCTTACTTACATGAATCTCAATCTAACCTAAGCTTACATACAAATTAAAATTACATAAAAGGAAAACAAAAACATATACTACAAAGAGTGAAAAACTAGACTAATTCCTATCTCTGCATGGTCGTTCCCTGGCGGCTCTAAAAATCCCAGTATAGGCAAAAACCCACCTATAGGAGCGTATGAAGATAGGGGGAGCAAACGCTCCCCCTAACTCTTTAACAAAGCCGTGAAAACGCGGATTTGGCCGCGTTTCCGTGGCCAGGGTGTGGCCAGGTGGCCACACCCTGTTGGTGGGGCTCCCCAGTTTCTCGATTGGTCTTTATCTTCAGCTGAATTTGCAGTTTAAGTCCTGGATTTTGACGAAATGGCCTTTGATCTTTGGCTTCAACCAATCAATTTATAGGGATTCATTCTAACTGATTTTCACCCGATCTGAACCGATCTGATTTGCCCTGATTCACTCAGTTCAAATTAATTCTGATTTAATTCAGAATTTGATGGGCTTTTGGGCTCATTTCTCTTCACTCTCCTTAGGAATGGGCCTGCAAATAAATTAAACATTTAATTAGGAGAAAGCAGAGTTTATTCTATAATAAGTAGGAGAATATGATATTAAATGTGCAATATTAGTGACCAATCATATAGTTCATCCCAGAAAAATCATTTGACCCTAGCTAAGAACGTAATCGTTCTTGCTGGTCCATGAATCAGGCATTTGTTCCGTGACAAGGTAGTTCACAATGTCAGCATACCATGGAACTGTCGAAGAGGAGACATACATTAACTGCTCATCAGGAAATGTCTCAAGAACAGGTAGTGAGTCGGACACAGATTCGACCACAATCCTAGACAAATGATCTGCTACAACATTCTAAATTTCTAGGTCGAATTCCTATAGGAGTAAAATCCAACGGATTAAACGGGCTTTAGCATCCTTTTTTGTGAGAAGGTACTTTAAAGCCGCATGATCGGTATGGATTAGGATCTTAGAACCTATAAGGTATGGACAGAATTTGTCAAGAGCGAAAACGACTACCAACAACTCTTTTTAGTGGTGGAGTAGTTCAGTTGGACGTCGTTAAGAGTCTTACTAGCATAGCAAATGACATGAGGAACTTTATCCACTCGTTGGCCTAAGATAACCCCTACAGCATAGTCGGAAGCGTCACACATCACCTCAAATGGGAGATTCCAATCAGGTGGTCGGATGATGGGTACCGAGGTTAACTCGATTTTTAGCCTTTCAAAGGCTTCCAAAAAAGAAGGGGTGAACTCAAAGGGAACATCCTTTGCTAGAAGATCACAAAAAGATTTAGAGATTTGAAAAAATCTTTGATAAATCAGCGGTAAAACCTAGCATGGCCTAAGAAAGATCGCACCTCCCAAACAGTTTTAGGAGGTAGTAATTTGCGATTAGCTTTACCTTAGTTTTATCAACCTTTATACCTCTATCAAAAATAATGTGTCATAAGACAATCCCGGATTTAACCATGAAATAGCATTTTTCTTAATTAAGAACTAGGTTCTTCTTCTTACATCTTTTCAATACTAATGATAGATGATATAAACCCTCATCAAAAGTAGACCCAAAGACAGAGAAGTCATCCGTGAAAACCTCTAGAAATCGCTCGACCATATCCTAAAAGATACTCTACATACACCGCTGAAAAGTAGCTGGTGCATTGCATAACCCAAAGGGTATAAGACGGTATACAAATGTGCCAAAAGGATATGTGAATGTCGTTTTCTCTTGGTTCTCACGAGCAATATGGATTTGGTTATATCCTGAATAACCATCAAGGAAGGAATAGTAAGTGTGACCGGCAAGATGTTATAACATTTGGTCGATGAAGGGTAGAGGAAATGATTTTTCCTGGTCATGGAGTTGAGTTTCCTATAGTCTACGCACACTCGCCAACCAGTTTGAACAAGAGTTGGAACCAACTTATTATTCTAATTAGTAACAACTGTGACTCAAGATTTTTTGGGTACACACTTGTACTGGGCTAACTCATTGACTATCAGAGATATAGTAAATGATACCCGCATCTAATAATTTTATTACCTCTGCTCTCACCACCTCTTTCAAAATAGAGTTTAAACGCCTCTGTGATTCTCTCAAAGTCTTGGCATTCTCTTCTAGATGGATTTGGTGTATTACCACAGAGGGGCTAATTCCTTAATGTCTGCTATGGTCTAACCTATGGCTTCCTTATGTTCTCCAAGAACATTTAGCAACTTCTCTTCTTAATCCTTATCTAAATGAGATGATATGATTACAGGCAAGGTTTCTGACACACCTAGGAAGGCATATTTCAACGTGTCGGGTAAAGATTTAAGCTCCAACTTGGGAGGCTCAACGATTGATGGACAGGAATAGTTGTTGACAATGGTAAGAGTTCTACCTTAGATCTCCATAAGATGGTGTCCATGATGGGGACAGAATCTAACAATGCGTTGACCTCTTCTATAGACTCCTCAATGTGAAAATTCATTCCAAATGGGCCAAGTATTTCTCCAACGGGTCTTCATAGTAGACTTCCCAAAGCTGTGATTGA
This sequence comes from Agave tequilana, assembly GCA_038442645.1. Taxonomy (NCBI): domain Eukaryota; kingdom Viridiplantae; phylum Streptophyta; class Magnoliopsida; order Asparagales; family Asparagaceae; genus Agave; species Agave tequilana. The sequence continues at coordinate 152,485 of JAVJIF010000701.1, read as the reverse complement.
CTGCCACATCAATTATGTTGACTTCCTCATAATCGTCCATTATGGATGGTTGGGAACTCGTGTGAAAGAGTTTAGCTCAACTGTCATATTCCCAAATGACAAAATCATGACTCCATTCCTACATCTAATGACAGCATCGACAACAGTAAGGAATGGTCTCCCTAAAATCATAAGAGAGTGATTGCTTGGATCTCTAACTGGTTCAGTGTCTAAGACCACAAAGGCAGCAGGGAAATAGAATTCATCGATCTTCAAAATAACATCCTCAACAATTCCCTTGGGGACCTTAACTGACCTATCTGCTAGAAACAATGTAAGATTAGTGGGTGTTGTAATTCCCCTAAACCTAATTGTTTGTATACAGAATAGGGTAAAAGGTTTACACTCGCCCATAAGTCTAGTAGACACTGATCTATAACCTGACAGAAATAGTTTGACTCCCCTGATCCTCATGCTTGGGTGCAATGGGTTGCTGGATGAGACATGATGCTTGTGTAGCAAATGTAGCTTCACGAGGCACAAAACTTTTTCTCTTGACCGTTGTTAGGGTCCTTTAGAAATTTGGCATATGAAAGAATCTGATTAATGGCATCTAAGAAGGAATGTTGATTTGAACGTTTTAAAAAAACTTTCAAATTCCCTCAAAGTGATTTTCTTCCTAGTTGGTTGAAGACGTTGAGGAAATGGGACTTTGGGCACAAAAAAATTCTCTTGATTGTCAACAATAACTTGATCATCTTTTTTTTGTTGACTCCTTTGTTCCTCTTTTTCTTTTTCTTTTACAATATTAGGATTGTTTGGTGGATCTTGGACTTGGTTGTCCACTCTCTTGCCCGATCGTAAAGTGTGGATGGCTTGGACTTCACGGCTTGAATCAGAACCAATTTCAAACTGGCCTATAGGTGTATTTTGAGGAGCAAGTTGTCCTCTCGTCGTGTTGGCCATAGTTTGACTAGGGAAATTTTCTTTTCTCTCTCCCCCTAAAAGTTGCAGCTAACTGTTCTATCTGAACCTCGAGCTTGGCTATCGTCTGATCCTGATTGTGACACATTTGGGCTTGAGTTTGATTAGTTATGAGTTGGCGTTACGTGAATAGTTAGAGAATGTCTTCTAAAGATGGTTTTCTTTTATTGGGAGGGACATATGGAAGGACAAATGGTGTTGTATTGAATTAATTTTCCTTATGAAATTGATTAGAAGATAGTCCTTGAAATGATGATGATCCACCATATCCTTGTCCTTGAGGAGACTTCCATGAAAGGTTGGGTTAATTCCGCCATCCAGGATTGTATGTTTCACTAAATGGGTTGTTGTTAGGATTGGGCTTGCGAAATGTATATTGAGTACATTTGCTTGCTCTGCTTTGATAATTGGCAACCCGGGGCATTATTCAACCAAGTGGTCTTGACTGTCACAAAGGACACAAATGGGAGTGACCACTGGCTTGGATGGTTCGGGACCTGAAGATTGTGCTCCTTTGCTTAATTCTAATGCTTCAAATCTTCATACTACTGATGTCAATTTGGCATCACTCTCAAAATTGCGGTTGACTTTATATATACCACCCCCATTAGTGGCAGTTGTGGTGGTGAGTTACTTATTATCAACACTAACATGCTCTCATTCTAGAGTATTTTCTACTACCTCTTCAAAGAATTGTCATGCATCATCGGCCGTTTTACTCGTAAATGTTCCATTGCAAAGGCACCAATCATGGTCTTATTCGAGTAATCTAACCCTTCGTAAAGAATTTGGATCAAATGGATCTTTTTGAATCTGTGATGGGGACATTCAAGTAAAAGATCCTTGAATCTTTCAAAATATGTAAAGAACGTCTCCCCTTGTAGTTCATGGAAGGTGTTGAGGGCTTGATGTATGGTAGAAATTTTCTGCTTGGAATAGAACTTCCTATAGAAGGTTTCGACTAATCCTATCCAAGTAGAAATTGAACTCGGTTGGAAGAAAGAAGCCAAGATTTGGCTCTTTCTTTTAGAGAAAAGGGAATAACCGAAGTTTTAGAGATTCCTTTGTCATTTGATGATACTTCATGGTTCCAAAAATATCCTCAAATTCCCTAACGTGTTGGTATGAGTTCTCCTTTGCCAATCCCCGAAAGACTGGAAGCATCTGTATCATCCCGAATTTAATCTCGAAATTTGCCGTAAGGGATGGCAAAGTGATACAGGAAAGTTAGGTGGACCTTGTAGGACATATGTAATTCTTTACGGTCATTTGTTTGGTTTCATTAGCGTCACCCATTGTTGCAGTAGGGTCAGAAACAGTAATGGATTCTAATCGACCCTTAACACGAACCCACTTTCACATGAACCAGGGTACTGCCCTGATGAAGGATTTTCTAAGTCCTAGATAAGATTACACAAAAGATGACTCAACCAATCAATTGCAATCAACTGTTTTACTTTATCTTGAATTTAATTTAAAAGTAATCAATTTTTTCAACCACTAATCTTAAGAGAATAGAATTCTCCCTAATTAGCCAGCTCCTAACTAGGTTGGAAGAATTATGGGTTTACCGGTCAAACCCATCAAACAAGTAATTCAGTTCTTCCTCCAGGCCAGGCACCGCCGCAATGGGTAAGTCACCTTTTCTAGACAAGAAAGTTCCTCTTTGAAAGCTTGAAAGTGTTCATTTGAGTCTTCCCACAATAGTTCCACTTAAATGAACTCGAAATCCTAGTGACTGAGTTCTAATTGATTTTAAATTAGTTCAAGCTTGGGAAAAAATTTATATGCGGTTGTGATTTTTGAGCCAAGGAATGGGTGATGAAATCCTAACCTTATATGAGGGGGACAGCTCTTAAGATCTTTTTATGCAAGTATGCACTAATGCAGCACAAAATTTAATCAATAAGCACCTCCAAAATCCCACTGATAAAAGATTCGTGGGTAGAGTTAGAAAATACTAACCTTTTCGGTGACTCTGAAGCAAGCAAATTTTTATTTTTTTTAATTTTATTTTAGCAAAGCAATATGTCATAAGCAAGCAAACTTCTTCTTGTTGTGCAAGTCTTCCTTTGTTCATGCAATATCCCTGCAAAAGAAAATTGAAATTAAATCTTTGGAATGGAAAGAAAAATAATAAAAAAGAAAAGAATTTTGAATTTTTTAAGAGTTAACTTTCTGAATTTTTTTAAAATTTTGAACTTTTTAAATTTTTTAAATTTTTGAATTTTTTTAATTTTTAATATAAAACTAGAAAAAGATTAGATGTTGATTTTCAAAACTAAAAATTTCACAAGTCCCCGACAACGGCGCCAAAAACTATTCGCGATTCAAAGTTCATAAAAAACTCCATCGTTATTGAATCACATACAAGTTATGAAACCTAAACTCGCTAGAATATTTTTAGCAAATTGTGCAGTGGCAAGTATAGGATCGAATCCACAAGACTTGTTCTTGAAAATCTTAATTATTAAAAATCTAACTTTTATCTTACTCTACTTGAGAAATCGCTTGGATGAAGGTTGGAATTTTATTTTAAAAAAATAAAGATCTTGTAGAAGAAAACAAAAGCAAAATAAAAATATGAATAAAATAAAAAAAATAAAAATATGAAGAAAGCAAAAGAAGAAAGAAATACTGACCTTTTTACGAATATTTGAATAACTAAAGTGAATAAAAAGAAATTAAGAGATTAGTACGAAGGGAAAGGAAGATGAACCGGTGAACTTGTTTCTTATCGTCGCTTGATGTTTTTCTCCTCCAACCGATGCTAAAAATAAAAAGAACTAATAAAAGAAAAGAGAAAGGTGTTGGCCCAAGGTTACAATCACCCTTGTTTAGTGTGTTTTGATGATTACAAAACATATTAGTTATTTGTACTAATATTGTTTATTGGTTAAGTGTGTTTCAGGAATCTAACTCATCTAGAAGGTTTATTCCCTATTAGCAAATGTTTTGGACTCAAGTCAACTCAAATTGGGCTCAAGGATCAAGTGTTGAAGACCTTATGGTGAAAAGCCCTCTTGAAGCACTTGTAGTACCTAGAACAAATGTAAGAATAGAATGTTAAAGTTTGAGTGTTGGATATTGGCTCTAGGATACACATACACAATTTGGTTTTGTTAAAATGTGAGTCTTGTATTTAAGTTTTCATGTTTTAAATTTGGTTTCATGCCTTAGTAGATATTTACATGACCCTAAGTTTTACAAAATAAATATCATGTTTAGATCATGTTTATATACTCCTACTAGCATGTTACTTAAATTTGTTCAAACCCAAACTATTTTACAAATTTTTCTAAGCCAAGAAAATATACTGATTTTCCTGTTTCAGGCTGACCGGCCGACCGGCCTGGTCGACCGGCGCCAGTGCCAGGACGTACACATTTGTGCACGTCTGTCGGTCGACCGCCCCGGTCGACCGACTGTGAGCAGTTGCTCTCGGGTTTTCTGGGTCGACCGGGCCGGTTGACCGCCAGAAGATCCGAGCCAACGGCTCTTTTGCCAGCTGAGCTGGCGGTCGACCGGCCCGGTCGACCGCCAAGCCTGCAAAAATGCCAACGGCTCTTTCCTCTTTTGTGCAATTCTGAAATCTGTTTTCCAGATTACTTTTTGGCAGACTTTTTCAGGTTTTCTAGTTCTTTTTCAGAGCAAATAAGGACTAAATAAAATGTTTTAAACCTATTTCTCTCCCTATAAATAGAGGAGAAGACTCTCTTACAAAACACCAAGAAAAATCCTCAAGTTCTCAAAGTTTTCAAAGAGAAAAGAAAAGTGTTTTAAGCTCTCCATTTCCAACTCTTTCTTGAGCTAGTTTTCAGTTGTGTTCCCTTGAAAAAATCATCTCTACAACTGAGTTTTCTCACTACACTTTATAGAGCCAAAAATTCCTTACTCATTCTATAGTGAAGTTGTAAAAAGAGTGAGAGTGTTGTAAAAGAGTTTGGTGATCTTGTTGTGATCACTCTTGTTCTTGTGATCTTCTTGTTCTTGTAGAGACACCTCTTCGGTAGAGGTTATTGTACTTGGTGGAGCTCGGTGCTCGGGTCTTCGGTAGACCGTTGTAATCGTCCTCGGTGGATTGTGGAAACCCTTCACGGAGGTGAAGGCGGGGAGTAGAGCGGTGGCTCGAACCTCGAAACAAATACTTGTGTTTGCGATTGTCTTTTGCTCTTGCTCTTTATTTTGCTTTTAATTTCTATTGCACTCTATTGCTTTTAATTACTTGTGATCTTGTTTCTTTCCTTGTGCTATTACTTCAAGTTTGTAATACTTGTGATATCTTGTGTGCATCTCATCATTGCATATTATTCATCCTTTGTTCGATCAATTCTCATACAACAAGGTTGCATTGCGCACCTCTAACCCATTCAAGGGGAATTGGAGGAAGGAGTTCAGAACCTCTCACGAGGTATTCGGCTCTTAGTCTTGTTTTGAGAGATCGTTGCATTATTCATCCATCTTAGTTTTAAAAAAATTGTTAGATTAGCAATAACACCTATTCACCCCCTCTAGGTGTTTTTTTCAATTGGTATCAGAGCTTGGTTACTAGGCTCTTGGCTTAACAACCCTAGAAAGATCCTAATATTGCTAATCATTTCATTCATTCTCACTTAGTAAAGATGGCCGATGGTATTAAGACACCCCTAAGTTTGATGGACTTAACTTTCCCATATGGAAGGTTAAAATGACCGTTTTTCTTGCAATCTCTAGGTAGTCGAGTTGCAAAGGCCGTGACCAAACCCTTTAGTGCACCCCCCGGTGATGAATCCACTTGGTCCGAAATAGAGATCAAAGAATTTGATGCCAATGCTAGGGCTCACTATGCACTCCTTCAAGCCCTTAATGATGATGACATAGCTAGAGTAATTCATTGCAAGTCCGTATATGAAATTTGGACACATTTGCTAGTTACATATGCAGGGACCTCACAAGTGAAGAGGGCTAAGGTTGACCTTCTTCGGTCCCAATATGAGAACTTTTGCATGCAAGAAAATGAAACCATAGATGATATGGTTACAAGATTTACAAAGATCACTAATGGACTTTCTTCTCTGGGTGATGCTATCGACAACGATCAAAGAGTAAGAAAGATCATCCGGGCTCTTCCTCCTTCATGGGAAGTAAAAGCAACCACCTTGAAGGAACTCAATGACAAGGAGGAGATGGAGCTAATTGGTCTCATTGGGAACCTCAAAACCCATGAGATGGAGAGAAAGGTAAGAGAAGAAATGGCTCCTTCCAAGAAGAAGACAATAGCCTTCAAAAGCCAATCCACACACTCCGACGAAGACGATGAAGAAGAAGAAGATGACGAAGAGCTCTCACTTCTTATGAAGAACGTCCGGAGGATGTACAATAAGGCAAAATTTCAAGTAAGAAGGAGATGGCAAGGAGGTAAAGAAGAAAGGAAGATTATTTGCTTCAATTGTCAAAGGCCGGGACATATTGTGGCGGAGTGTCCGGATAAAGTGAAGCCCTCCACCTCAAAGAAGCCTCACAAGAAGAAGGCAATGAAAGCTACATGGGATTCCGAGAGCGAATCCGAGGAGGAAATCGACACCGCCAACATGTGCTTCATGGCCAATGAAAGCACAAGCAAGGTAACCCCTTCCACTTCTCCTAATGATGAACTTTCCATGGATGAACTAGGAGAAGCTTTTGTAGAATTATCACATAACTATGATTTTCTTAAGAAAAAGTATTTAAAAATGAAAAAGCAAAATGATTCTCTTAATCAACAGTTTTTACTCTTACTAAAGAAAAAGATGAATTACTTTCCACTCTTGTTTCCACCCAAAAAGATTTTGACAAATATAAGATTTCTTGTAAAGGCAAGTCCCCACTAATTGATTCTAATGAGATTACCATGCTTAAAGAAAGAATAGACTCATTAGGAATTGTTTTAAAAAATTGTGAGTTTAATAAGAAGAAGATTGAGGCTATGTTTCCTAAGAAACAAGCCCCAAAGAAAAATGCTTATCATGCTCATGCTCATGTTCATACCACACAACCTATACATCATGGCAAACTCCCAAAACATGCTCACACTTCACGCTCACATCATGCATTCATGTATAGTAAAGTGTATTCATGTTCTTATTGTGGCCGTAAAGGGCACTTAGCTAATTTTTGCTATGATAGACTAAGTGCATCTTATCATAATGTTTGGGTTCGCAACACTAACTTTCAAGGACCCAAGAAATTTGGGTACCAAAGTCAACTATTTTGCTAAATGATGTAGGTACCTTCCAAGGCCCAACGACGTAGAGGATTGTGGTATCTTGATAGTGGTTGCTCAAGGCACATGACTTGGGACATCAACAACTTTGCAACCCTATCAAGATACCATGAAGGTGGCACCGTCACCTTCGGAGATGATGCTAAGGGTAAAATCATCGGTATTGGTAATGTAAAACTCGGCACATCCCCTTTAATTGAGAATGTTGTTTTAGTTGATGGCCTCAAGCATAACCTCTTGAGTGTTAGTCAACTTTGTGATAAAGGTTTTGATGTAGTTTTTAATAATGTAGCATGTAAAGTAATTGATAGAATTTCTAATACTTGTGTGTTTTCCGGTTTTCGTGAAAATAATGTTTATATGATAGATATGTCTAATATGTCTTGTAATATTACTTGTTTAAAAGCCCTCGATGATGACTCTTGGTTGTGGCATAGAAGATTAGGGCATATCTCTTTTGACCATATTTCTAGGTTAAACACAAAGGAAATGGTGAAAGGTATTCCTTGTTTGAGTTTTGAAAAAGACCGAGTTTGTGACGCATGTCAATTTGGGAAACAAACTAAGTCTTCTTTCAAGTCAATTAAGGATATCATGACATCACGTCCTTTGGAGTTAATCCATATGGATCTATTTGGCCCTACACAAACCAAAAGTCTAAGTGGGAATAGATTTGCATTTGTTTTGGTTGATGACTTTTCACTGTTTACTTGGGTTTTCTTTCTTGAACACAAAATCAAGCACTTTCATATTTTCAAACTTTTAAGAAAGAGTTGAAAAAGAAAAAGATGTTTCAATTTTAAGAATAAGAAGTGATAGAGGAGGTGAATTCATTAACCTACCCTTTACCACTTTTTGTGAAGAACATGGAATTAAGCATGAACTTTCTTGTCCTAGAACTCCATAACAAAATGGAGTAGTTGAACGGAAAAATTGAACTTTACAAGAGATGGTTAGGACAATGCTAAGTGAATATGGTCTACCACATTATTTGTGGGCCGAGGCCGTAAATACATCATGCTATATATCAAATCGTGTTTTCTTGTGTAAAAATACTTCAAAGACTTCTTTTGAAATGTACTTTTCTAGAAAACCAAATGTTTCATATTTCAAGGTTTTTGGATGCAAATATTTTGTTTTAAATACAAAGATAATTTAGGAAAATTTGATGCTAAAACTTATGAGGCAATTTTGTGGGTTATTCTAATACTAGTAAAGCTTATAGAATCTTCAATAAATCATCTTTGACTATTGAGGAATCTATACATGTTAAGTTTGAAGAATCTAACTTGTTTGTTAAGAATGTTGTAGAAATAGATGCTTTGGATGAAGGCTTGGAGAAAGTGACCTTGGAGGATACACCTACTATGGGAGACAAGCCAAAGGATGATGAAGGAAGTGAAGCTAAAGTAGAAGAGGCTCAAGGACATGAAATTCAATCAATTGAAGTGGAGCCTACTCAACAACTTCCAAAGGATTGGAGATACAATCCTCATCATCCCAAGGACCTCGTCATAGGTGAAGTATCAAAAGGGTAACCACTCGCTCTAAACTTCATAATTTTTGTGGACATTATGCATTTATTTCTCATGTTGAACCCAAGAACGTCCTTGAAGCCGAGGCCGATTCATATTGGTTGCTAGCCATGCAAGAGGAACTCAATCAATTTGAGCGCAACCAAGTTTGACATCTTGTTCCTAGGCCCCACGATAGACCAACAATTGGTACTAAGTGGATCTTTAAGAACAAGTTGGATGAATCGGGTAACGTTGTTAGGAATAAAGCTAGGTTAGTTGCCCAAGGTTACACTCAAATCGAAGGAATCGATTTTGAAGAAACCTTTGCACCCGTATCACGGCTTGAAGCCATACGGATGACACTAGCATTTGCCTCATATAAAGATTTTAAATTGTTTCAAATGGATGTTAAAGTGCTTTTCTAAATGATTTTATTGAAGAGGAGGTGTATGTTGAACACCCCCCTGGTTTGTTGATCCTACACATCCGGATTTTGTGTTTAAATTAGATAAAGCTCTTTATGGTTTAAAATAAGCCCCTAGGGCTTGGTATGAAAGACTTTCTTCATTCTTGATTTCAATGGTTTTAAGAAAGGTAAAATTGACACTACTTTGTTTACAAAACATGTAGAAAATGACATTCTTATTGTGCAAATATATGTAGATGATATTATTTTTGGTTCTACTAATGAATCTCTTTGCCAAGCTTTTGAATCATGCATGAAGGATGAATTTGAAATGTCTATGATGGGGGAGCTCAACTATTTCCTTGGACTCCAAATCAAGCAAGAAAGGATGGGATCTTCATCAATCAAGCCAAGTACACAAAGGAACTCATCAAGAGATTCGGACTTGAAGGCGCTAAAGTGAGCAAAACTCCCATGGCAACAGCTACCAAGCTTGATAAGGATGAACAAGGTAAAAGTGTAGACATTAAAGTTTATCGTAGCATGATAGGTAGTTTATTGTATTTAACGGCTAGTAGGCCGGATATCATGTTTTCCGTTTGTCTTTGTGCTCGTTTTCAATCATGTCCTAAGGAATCTCATTTAGTAGCGGTAAAACGCATTATTAAATACCTTAAGGGCACTATTGAAATGGGTTTGTGGTATCCGAAAACCGGACTATTTGATATGAAGAGTTTTTCGGATGCCGACTATGCGGGTTGTAGGGTAGATAGGAAGAGCACAAGTGGAACATGTCAATTCCTAGGTAATTGTCTTGTATCTTGGTCTTCCAAAAAGCAAAATTCGGTAGCCCTTTCAACCGCCGAGGCGGAGTATGTTACGGCCGGAGCTTGTTGTGCACAAGTTCTTTGGATGAAACATACTCTCCTCGACTATGATTTACACTTTGATCATGTTAAAATATTTTGTGATAATACTAGTACAATTCACATGATAAAGAATGCAAATCAACATAGTAAAACCAAACACATTGACATTAGGTATCACTTTCTTAGAGATCATTATGAGAAAGGTGATATTGATATTGATTATGTTTCTACCGATTTTCAACTTGCCGATATTTTTACTAAACCATTGGATTATGCTAGATTTTCCTTTATTTGTGGTGAGTTGAATGTTTGCATTATGGATTCTTAAAGATAAATTTTTTTAAATTCCTTTTGTTTGCTTTGTTTTACCCTTTTTGATGTATGACAAAAAGGGGGAGAAAAAGAAAAAGAGTTTGTGTTTATTATGTTTTGTTGTGAGTTTTGTGTTTACTATGTGTTTTCAATTCAATGCCTTATGTATTTAGCTTTTCATAGCATTATTGATACATAGCATTATTTGAGGGGGAGCTTTCCAAGCTCTTCTTCCTTTTGTTTAAAATAACGTATATGTTTTGTCATCATCAAAAAGGGGGAGATTGTTGGCCCAAGGTTACAATCACCCTTGTTTAGTGTGTTTTGATGATTACAAAACATATTAGTTATTTGTACTAATATTGTTTATTGGTTAAGTGTGTTTCAGGGATCTAACTAATCTAGAAGGTTTATTCCCTATTAGCAAATGTTTTGGACTTAAGTCAACTCAATTGGGCTCAAGAATCAAGTGTTGAAGACCTTATGGTGAAAAGCCCTCTTGAAGCACTTGTAGTACCTAGAACAAATGTAAGAATAGAATGTTAAAGTTTGAGTGTTGGATATTGGCTCTAGGATACACATACACAATTTGGTTTTGTTAAAATGTGAGTCTTGTATTTAAGTTTTCATGTTTTAAATTTGGTTTCATGCCTTAGTAGATATTTACATGACCCTAAGTTTTACAAAATAAATATCATGTTTAGATCATGTTTATATACTCCTACTAGCATGTTACTTAAGTTTGTTCAAACCCAAAACTATTTTACAAATTTTTCTAAGTCAAGAAAATATACTGATTTTCCTGTTTCAGGCTGACCGGCCGACCGGCCCGGTCAACCGGCGCCAGTGCCAGGACGTGCACATTTGTGCATGTCTGTCGGTCGACCGCCCGGTCGACCGACTGTGAGCAGTTGCTCTCGGGTTTTCTGGGTCGACCGGGCCGGTTGACCGCCAGAAGATCCGAGCCAACGGCTCTTTTGCCAGCTGAGCTGGCGCTCGACCGGCCCGGTCGACCGCCAAGCCTGCAAAAGCCAACGGCTCTTTCCTCTTTTGTGCAATTCTGAAATCTGTTTTCCAGATTACTTTTTGGCAGACTTTTTCAGGGTTTTTCAGTTCTTTTTCAGAGCAAATAAGGACTAAATAAAATGTTTTAAACCTATTTCTCTCCCTATAAATAGAGGAGAAGACTCTCTTACAAACACCAAGAAAATCCTCAAGTTCTCAAAGTTTTCAAAGAGAAAAGAAAAGTGTTTTAAGCTCTCCATTTTCAACTCTTTCTTGAGCTAGTTTTCAGTTGTGTTCCCTTGCAAAAATCATCTCTACAACTGAGTTTTTCTCACTACACTTCATAGAGCCAAAAATCCCTTACTCATTCTATAGTGAAGTTGTAAAAAGAGTGAGAGTGTTGTAAAAGAGTTTGGTGATCTTGTTGTGATCACTCTTGTTCTTGTGATCTTCTTGTTCTTGTGGAGACACCTCTTCGGTAGAGGTTATTGTACTTGGTGGAGCTCGGTGCTCCGGTCTTCGGTAGACCGTTGTAATCGTCCTCGGTGGATAGTGGAAACCCTTCACGGAGGTGAAGGCGGGGAGTAGAGCGGTGGCTCGAACCTCGAAACAAATACTTGTGTTTGCGATTGTCTTTTGCTCTTGCTCTCTATTTTGCTTTTAATTTCTATTGCACTCTATTGCTTTTAATTACTTGTGATCTTGTTTCTTTCCTTGTGCTATTACTTCAAGTTTGTAATACTTGTGATTTCTTGTGTGCATCTCATCATTGCATATTATTCATCCTTTGTTCGATCAATTCTCATACAACAAGGTTGCATTGCGCACCTCTAACCCATTCAAGGGGAATTGGGAGGAAGGAGTTCAGAACCTCTCACGAGGTATTCGGCTCTTAGTCTTGTTTTGAGAGATCGTTGCATTATTCATCCATCTTAGTTTTAAAAAGATTGTTAGATTAACAATAACACCTATTCACCCCCCCTCTAGGTGTTTTTTCAAAAGGAATATGCGTAAGATTAGGAATGAATTCATAGAATCAAACATAAAAAAAGAAAAGAATTGCAAAAAAATAAAAAAATAAAGGACACTTAGGCTGAAGAAGGTGCACAATCTTGAAGAAGAATCCTGAATTTTATTCAATAATCTTTGATTACAATCCAATCTCCCATTACAACGTTCAAAACTCTCCTTTTTTTTGGTTTTTCAGCTCTCTGGTATTCCTCTCTCTCAATGAATACACGTATTTATAGAAAATAGGGATAAGGGAGAGCATAGGGAGATAGGAGGAGCTGGCTATTTCTGAATTTGAATCTTCCTCTTATCTCTAAACTTAATTTGATTTATCCAGAATTCTGATCTGCAGCTTATTAGCGTGTTGATTGTTGAATATTACTTATCAGATGATAGAATTTGAAAAAGTGATCAACAGAAGAGTTGTAGACCTTTAAATCTTCTTTCTGAATCATCTTGAATCATCAGATTTGTGTTTCTATAGTAAAGGTTATGAATAAAATGCTATAATATATCCAGTCTGAATCTGAATCTAAATTGTTTCATCTCAACTGTTGTTCTTCTTTCTATCCATTTATCCTCAGTGAAACCGATAGGGTCTTCAAAAATTAATTTTTCCTTTGAATTTTTATAGTATTATCTTATCTGGTAAATCCAACTCTCAGATAAGATAGCCTTTAGATCATCTGAATTTGAGTCGATCCCTATTTGATTTGAATTTTTGGGTGTGTTTAGATAGGATTCATGTTTATCTTCTCTTTATCACCCTGCAAGGATTAGAATATTAAGACAAGTGAGTTTGTAATGATTTATTACAGAATATATGTAGGAATGTAATAATATTTATGCAATATATGTGTCCAAACACAGAGATTTGTTCCTTGAGAGATTTCCCACTTCCTGCTCCATTGTTTCAAAACTACGAACTATTGCACTTTTGGCACTCCAACAGTTTTGTTTGATGTCAAGAAAGGTTTTCTTTGTTTTATCATGTGCATTGCATTGGCTCATTAGTAGCTACTATATAAATTGGCTGAGACCATAATGTCTTTGAGATTATCACTGATTATTGACTACTGGATCTGTAATTAATGTCATGGCTGAGCAAAGCACTAAAACTCAGCATTTGAGTTCTTGCATGGAGTCTCTAGAGTGCTAGCATTTGGAAACGCAGGTAAATGTGTTAAGATTTTTATTGAGAGGATTGTCTCTCATGTGTACTCCATGCATATAATACTTTTATATTTTTATCTCACTTCTGCTTTTCACAAGGCTTGAAGTTTTGAGATAAGTCTTCAATAAGAAGTGCAAATGTTCTCCGTGGCATCAAAATGGCATGACCTTCACTATTTCTTCTTAGATTTCCAAATACCACGTCTTTTCATGTCTCCTTATTTTGGATGAAAGTGATTATGTTTCACACTCACTCTTACTTTTCAGATTGTCAGACACTTCAGTGCAAAAATTTTAAGTTGATGTCAATAATTCTTTGTTAAATCCATTTTATTCAAACTAGTGTCGTCAGTATGATAAAATATGGCAAGGTATGTTGCGTTTGGGCACTAGAGAAACATAATGCATTATGTTTCTGTGAGGGTAAACTGTCTAGAGTTTTTTATCTTCTCTAATGTTTCAAAACTTGTTAGGGAGTCGTCTCAGTATTATTATTTTATGCTCACTCTGTTACTTGCACTGGTTATGTCATTTGACCCTGAGTTCCCTTTATTTCTTATGCATACCTTGTGCGCATAAATTTAGTTTAGATTCTATAGATGAAGCATTTACCACTTCTCTTTGAGATTAGTTTGCACAGCTTTACGCATGTTAATATATTTTTTTTGTGCGTGTGAAAGAGAATGTCATTGGTTCTTCACTCCTGCGATAATTGGATGGTGGGAGGAGAAATAAAATAATTGTTGGTGTATGAGCTAATTTTATGAACGGATGATTTGTCTAGCATTCTGGTGCGTGAATAGGTAGTATAAGATCTGGACTGGATGGAGCTCGAGCTGTCGAAGTTAACATCGTTGATCCAGCTCCGGGGGGAGTCAACGGTGGTGACCCAAACACAGCTGTTGTTGTAGGCGTCAGATTCTTCATGATTGGGGGATACCATGCTACAAATGTGAGTTGAGGTAGTAAACTCCTTGTACTTGGAGAAGGAAGAGGATACTTGTGTTTCAAAGAAAGATGACTCTCTATTTACACAAGCATGTCCTACAGCTGTGTTATTTTCGCATGAAAAACATAATAGAATGAGGATCAATATTGAACTCCATCCTTGACTTGGGCGAGCCAACCCCAGATCAAGTTTGGAAGCTCAAATTTGAGCTTCAATCTTTGGCCGAGCGTGCCAATCCTGAACTAAGTAAAAACTCATTCCGGCAGTGAAAATGTACCACATAGGCGGAGCGCAATGGCCCAATGCCTATGTGGTGCCTAGCTAGCTTGTTAGAGATTAGTTTTAAAAAAATAATAAATTTGAGAGATTATGTTTTTTGAATTAACTTTGAAAACAGGATCTATCAAAAAATTACCCTAGGGAAAATTGGCAAAAAAATTTATTTTTTGCATCTTCCAAATAATATATTTATAATGACAATTTTTTTTTAGGAAATCTTTGTTTCAATTTAATTCCAAAACAGATTTGTACCAATTTTATTTTTGAAAATCGGCCACATAGGTTATGAACGGGAGTGTCACTTCCCGAACAAAAATGAAGGTTAAAAAGAGCTTCACTTCAGATGGGAATGACATTACCGATCCTGAGTTTGAAGTTCAAAATTGAGCAAAGTGTGCATCAGAGGCATAAAATCATTGGCTCCAATTGGTTAAGACAAGAAATTCCAATATGCACAAAAATCATTTTAGGACTTTTTTTATAAAACCTCAAAAAAAATAATTAACTCTAGAAATTGCCCCGCCAGTGTGGGGCCCGCGTGGTGTCAGGTAATTTTTGGGTTTGTCCGGGGCTGTCAATGTCGAATGAACAATTTATTTTGCTATTGTATTTGTTCATCCGCGGTTGTCAACCCTGGACAAGTGGAATTTATATTTTTTTAAATTTTCGCTCATCTAGGGTTGTTAACCCTGATCGAAGCGGACTTTAGCAATTTTTTCCTGTCAGGTTCGTCCGGGGTTCGCAACTCCGGACCAAAGAAAAATTTTCAAATTCCTCTTCCTCCTCCTTCTCTCCCTTTCCTCATCCAAGGCAGCCATCGGGCACCCTACCACCGACGAGCTGACGGCAGCCACAACAAGCAGCAGTAGAGATTCTGTCGTTGCTGCTAGGCGGTGTTGACGAACAGGCCAGTGACGGGCTCGCCATGGCCGCCGGCCTGCTCATCATTGCAACCCAGCAACAACAATGATAGCAGCATGGCTGCTGCTAGCCTCATCGTTGTCGACCTCGTCGGCCCCTACCTTGGCAGCGGCGGCGTGCCTAGTGGCTACCTTAGAGGAGAGAGGAGGAAGTAAGAGAGGAATTTGAATTATTATTTTTTTATAATTTTCTCTTGTCTAGGGTTGCCAACCACGGTGTAACGCCCCGATCCCAATGATACGGGAACGTTACTGCAACGCATATACGTAGGTCAGATGGTGCCCCCACGTATATACGCTAAGCATAAGTACAACAAGTATCAGAGTACAACACACACAGCGTGGTATAATCATATGCCAACTTACAAAATATAAATACAAAGTTATACAAGTTATGATAAGCAAAATCACTTTACAAGTGTCCTTTATCACAACCCAAGTCCAAAAAGAACGATATACAGCCAAAAATACAAAAGTGCTCACGTAAGGATGGAGATCCATGAACCAAAAAGAAGTGTCGGGCAGGATAGATCTAGAGCTGGTCAGCCTGCTCTCCTAGGTAAGCCAAGTCTTCTGTGGAAGGCTCCACTTCGACCCAGGCCTCAGAATCTGAATATGCAAATCCAAAGGGTCAAGACATAATACAACAAATAAAAGATAGCCAAGTGGCAAGGATCATGAATAGAGATAATGAAATAGTACTAAGTAACAATGCATGACAAGAGGTGTAAACTAAGAAAGATAAAGTCATATGCAATAAATCTACAATTAATGTCTTATTATTATTACTTGTCTTACTGTGATATCTAGCTATGTGACCCAGCGTCCCAGAGCACATAGATCCATATCCTAGTGAAACAAGGTTGTTATTGGAAACAGCGGTTGTATCGACGAACTATGTTTACAGTGTGTCCCGTGCATGCCCGGGACCACGGCCCAGTATTGTTCCGTTGCTTGAAGACGGAACCTGCCGCTAGGTTAACAGGAGGGTCTTATGTATGCCCTTGTCATGACAGTAAACAGGAAAGGGAGGAAGCACTCCCCTCGGTCCCCTGGAGTACCGCAGGTAAGACCGGAAACATGGTGCACATCCTAATACCACTGTAAACACGAACACATATCGATATCCGCATATTTCCCCCTGACCCATGTGTAAGTTGGTGCATTTTATGTAAAAGTCCGGTGTATCATGCTTTGTTTTAAGAGATGGCATGATAGGTGGTGATGTTGTTATTTAACATGCCATGAAACGAATATATACAATAACAAGTCATGAGGCAATAGGAGATGCATCCATTCAGTTATATGTCATGTAGTGCTAGTATTGAAGCATGAACAAGCAGGAAATAATACGCATGTAACAAGTATAGGTACTAAATTTAGAACAGAAATTAACTATGACACACAGCCAGGATTAGTCGACTAGGGGTAATGGTTAGTCGACTAATAGGGTTTCTAGTCGACTAGGAGTTTGGATTGGTCGACTAAAACTGGGATACAGAGTGTTGGAATTCTGTTTCAGTGCATGCTAGTCGACTAGGGTAAGAGGGTTAGTCGACTAATAGGAAGTACTAGTCGACTAACAGATATTTCGGTCGTCTAGATCTGTGATACAGAAAGTTGGGTTTTCTGGTCCAGGATGGATTAGTCGACTAGGTGGATTCAGGAGTCGACTAATATGGGTTTCCAGAGAGTTTATTAGTCGACTGATATTTTTGGGCAAGTCGACTAATGCTGTGTCTTCCAGAAAAAACTAAATTTCAGCTAAGTGTTCTAGTCGACTAGGTCTTAGGGTAAGTCGACTAATAGGGGAAAATCAGTGTACAGGACAGAAATTCTGGAAACGTGTTTGATGGCTAAATTCCTGGTTTTAGGTGACCTATGTGTACAAGAAGTGTAAACACAGTGCTCTAAGGCTAATACAAGTCTTGGTGTGTGAATTACTCCCTTGGAATGGTTGGATTTGAGCTTAGATGACCTAAAAATAGGAGTTTTTAGTGTGCAAGTGAACAAAGATTTCTACTTCAAGTATGTGATGTGTGAACTAGGTCTTGGTGAGTAAGAACTCACTTGGAGGGTTCAAATCTGAAGCTTGATCCAAGGATGGAGGTGTTGGCTCCAATCCACAACTTGTAGTTGAAGCTAGGTTGAAGAACTAGCTCTTGGAGTTGCCTTGGGGAGTAGTGGTTGAAGATGGAGCTCTAGATGAAGTCCTTGATGAATCCCTTGTGATCTAGAGGTGGTTGTGAAGGGATTTGGGTGATCTCTTGAAGTTAGGGTTTGTTGAAGAGGAAGAAGAAGGGGATTTTGCAATCCTCTCTTGATGAAGAAAATGAGAAGGAAGGGGAAATTTGCAATTGAAGGAATTTATATGTTGGGATTTATGTGAAGGGGTTGACATTTTGGTGAATGTGAGGGGTTATCTTGCAAAAGGAGGGGTGAGGTGAGTGTCCTCTCTTTGGCCACTTGGCCGACTGTGGGAGAGGGAGAGAGTGAGTGGGGTTAGGTGAAGTGTAAGTGGGAAATGAGGTGGAAATGAAGTGGAAAAGGAATTTTGCAAATTTGGAAAAATGCCCGAAATTCAAGTATTTCGGATTGGTCTGAAAATTTTACCAAAAATCAAGAATAAGATTTTAAGACTCATGGTGAAATTCGTTGGAAGAAATACTTTGTAGTTTTAAAATTAAAAATCCCGGAATCAGTCACCTGCCGACTCAGTTGGGATTTTCATAAATTCGTAAAATCTCCAGAAAAAGAGTGTAGGTTGAAAACATGATTCTAAGGAATAATGCCTAAAGGGCCATCTAGAAATTCCTAACTGTTTGGAAGATAAAAATTCGGAAATCGGCCAGCGGTACTGGCCGACACCGGTTTCGGAGAAATTCATTTTAATTCCAGAAAATTCCAGAAAATCACATAAAATCTAAAATATTGAAAAATGATATTTGAAATTAAAATCGGTCAAATACGGAAGGTACATCGGAAAATACGGTCAAAGGACTGAATACGTAACTAGGCACGTATTCCGGGAGAGGGGTATTACAATCTACCCACCTTACAAAAATTTCGTCCTCGAAATTTCATAAGGTAAAAGATAACGGGAAGGCAATAGATAGATATGGATACAAGGAAAGATAACGGTAGAAAAAGTAGAGGGAAGAGTCTTACCCAATCAAGATGTGAAAAGTTGAGGATAACGCTCCCGGATAACGTCCTCACGCTCCCAAGTGGCCTCTCCTGGCGCATGCCTGTTCCATGACACCAATACCAATGGAATAGCTCTGTTCTTCAGTGTCTTGACACTCCTATCCAGAATGGCCAACGGCTGCTCTTGGTATGATAAATCCGGTTGTAACTCCAGCTCAGAATGATCCAGAATATGGCTGTCATCCCTGACATACTTCCTCAACTGAGACACGTGGAAGACATTATGCACCCCGTCCAAAGATGGCGGTAATGCCAATCTATAGGACACATCTCCCACACGATCCAGGATCTCGAATGGGCCAATATACCTTGGACTCAGCTTCCCACGAGCACCGAACCGGATCACTCCTCTGGTAGGTGATATCCTCAAGAATACATGATCTCCAACCTGGAACTCTAATGGCCTTCTCCGAGTGTCTGCCCAACTCTTCTGCCTACTCTGGGCAGCCCTGAGATGATTTCTGATAACCCTGACTTTCTCTGTAGTCTGTATCAGAATCTCTGGTCCCAAAAGACTCCTCTCACCGACTTCATCCCAACAAATCGGTGATCGGCACTTCCTACCATACAATGCCTCAAAAGGTGCCATCTTAATACTTGCCTGGTAGCTGTTGTTATATGAAAACTCAGCCAAGTGAAGATGGTCTTCCCAAGATCCCCCAAAGTCAATCATGCAAGCCCTCAACATATCTTCAAGGATCTGGATAGTCCTCTCAGATTGTCCGTCTGTCTGAGGATGATAAGAAGTACTGAATTTCAGACGAGTTCCCAGACTTTCTTGGAGACTCTCCCAGAAATGAGATCTGAATCTGGTGTCTCTATCTGACACAATACTAACTGGAACTCCATGCAGACGAACCACCTCCTTCATATACTTATCTGCCAGAACCTCTGTTGACTGGCCTACCCTGAATGGTATGAAGTGAGCTGACTTGGTGAGGCGATCAACTATCACCCACACCGCATTATTACCCCTGGGACTCCGAGGCAATGCCGTCACGAAGTCCATGGTGATGTGCTCCCATTTCCACTCGGGTATCGGCAAAGGTTGAAGAAGTCCAGCTGATCTCTGATGCTCGATCTTTATCTGCTGGCAAACCAAGCACTTAGCAACAAACTGGGCTATCTCCCTCTTCATAGCATTCCACCAAAAGTGCTTCTTCAGGTCCTGGTACATCTTGTTTCCCCCAGGGTGTATAGAATAAGCTGAACTGTGTGCTTCCTCCAAAATCTTCTGTCTGACTTCTCCTCGGGGAACACAAAGTCTATCTCCAAAATACAATGCACCATCTGGGTGAATGCAGATATCCGACCTCAATCCAGCCTCCACCTGAGCTCTGAATGTCTGCAATCTGGGGTCCTCCTTCTGAGCTTCCTTGATCTCCTCTATCAATGATGACTGGATCTGTAAAGCCATGAACTGCCCGGCCTTATCACCCCCTTGCACTAACATCAAATCCAATCTAATGAATTCCTGAATCAACTCCCTCTGCTGCGAGAGGTGGACTAGCACTCTGTTCTCTGGCATCCTGCTCAGTGCATCCGGTACGGTATTGACTTTGCCTGGATGATACTGCAAGTCAATGTCATAGTCTGCCATCAGCTCCAGCCACCGCCTCTGCCTCATGTTCAACTCCTTCTGTGAAAAGATATACTTGAGGCTCTTGTGGTCTGTGTATATCAACACCTTGTCTCCCAGAAGGTAGTGTCTCCAGATCTTCAAAGCAAATATCACAGCTGCCAACTCCAAGTCATGAGTTGGGTAATTCCTCTCATGAGGCTTCAACTGCCTAGATGCATATGCTATAACATGATCATGTTGCATAAGCACACACCCCAGGCCTTTACCTGATGCATCACAGAAAATGACCATCCCTCCTCTTCCTGAAGGAGTCCTCAAGATTGGAGCTGTGATAAGCCTCTGCTTCAACTGCTCAAATGCTGCATCACAATCTTCTGTCCATAAGTATCTCTCCCCTTTTCTGGTGAGCCTGGTCAACGGAGCTGCAAGTCTAGAGAAATCCTGGACAAAGCGCCTGTAATATCCGGCTAGTCCAAGAAAGCTCTTTATCTCAGTCACCGTCTTCGGAACTGGCCAATTCTGCACTGCCTGGACTTTACTGGGATCAACTGAAATTCCTTCTGCTGAAACTATGTGTCCGAGGAAGGCTATGCTGTCCAACCAGAATTCACACTTGCTCCTCTTGGCATGAAGCTGCTCCTGCTGAAGAGTCTGCAACACAATCCTCAAGTGCTCTGCATGCTCCTTATAACTCTTCGAATAGATCAGGATGTCATCTATAAACACCACTACAAACTGATCCAGGTAAGGAGAGAACACTCGGTTCATCAAGTCCATGAAAACCGCAGGGGCATTGGTGACTCCGAAAGGCATAACTAGAAACTCATAGTGGCCATAACGGGTCCTGAATGCCGTCTTCGGAACATCCTCCTTCTTCACCCTCAGCTGATGGTAACCCGACTGCAAATCTAACTTAGAAAATACACGGGCTCCATGAAGCTGATCAAACAAGTCATCAATCCGGGGCAAGGGATACTTGTTCTTGATGGTGACCTTGTTCAACTCTCTATAATCAATACAAAGCCTCTTACCACCATCCTTCTTACTCGCCAAGAGCACTGGAGCTCCCCATGGTGAAGTGCTTGGCCGAATCAATCCCTTGTCCGAATACTCCTGCAGCTGCTTCTTCAGGATCTCCAACTCCGTCGGTGCCATCCTGTACGGAGCCTTGGATATAGGAGCTGTCCCCGGAACTGTATCAATGGAGAACTCCACTATCCTCTCCGGTGGAAGTCCTGAAATCTCAGCAAAGACTCCTGGAAATTCATCCCACACTGGCACTCCCTTCAGAACCTCCGAAGTGGTCATCTGAATCTCCTTCTTAGCAGGCTTCACCTCTCCGCTAAACTGGAACTCCGGCTGATGCGGGATTCTGAAATTGATCTTCCTCCCTCTACAGTCGATCACTGCATAGTACTGACTGAGCCAGGTCATGCCTAAGATTACGTCGTACCCCTTGGTGTCTAGTACGAGCATATCTATGGCCAAGGTCTTCCCACAAAGCTCCACTGGACAGTCAGCACAAACTCTAGAAGATACAACTACCCCATTCCCTGTACTTATCTCCCACTTGTGGTCTAAAACCTTAACAGGTATGGAATGAACAGCCACAAAATGGTCGGAGATATAACAGTGGGATGCACCCGAATCGAAGAGAGCGAGAACAGGTATAGAATGAACTCTGATGTTACCTGTAATCACCTCCTCTGAAGCCTCAGCCTCCTCTGCTGTCAGGTTGTAGGCCTGACCTCTGCCACGCCCTGCTGCCGTCCGGGCTCCTCTCTGCACTGGGCGAGCAACATGCGGTGGAGGAAGGGGAAGAGCTCTCCTCATCACTGGTCCCTGGTGCCTCTGCCCAACTGGCCCTGGTAGTGCCCTCTGTCCATTCTGCCCTTGAGGTGCCGGCAAGGTTTGATTAGCAAACCCCATCCTCCTGTGAGGACAGGTCTCCACGGCATGGTCTCGTGCTCCACACACCAAACACCATCCGTTCGCCCTCCGGCAATCTTGCTGAGAGTGTCCTGGCTTCTGGCAGAAATTGCAGATAAGACCTGGTCGAGCCACCTGGTAAGGAACTGTCCTGAATGGTTGCCTGGCCTGGACCTTCGCTGCTCTGGATGGTCCTCCTCTGCCCAACGGCACAAACGGCCTCTTCATGGCCTGGTTCTCTTGCTTCTTCTGAAACCCACGCTCCACCTCTCGAGCGATGGTGAGAACCTCAGCATAGGTCTTCAGCTGCTGGGGCATCAGAAACATCTGGATCTCCATCTGTAAACCCTGCTGAAACCTGCTTGCCCTCTTCTCTTCATCTGACACCATGTAAGGGGCAAAGCGACTCAGCCTGAGAAATTCTGCAGCATACTCATCCACGGATCTGTCCCCCTGTTGAAGCCTGATGAATTGCTCTTCCATGTCCTTCTGAGCAGTGGCGGGAAAGAACCTGCTATAAAAGCTCTTGGAGAACGTATCCCAAGAGATAGGCTCCTTCAAGCGAGCCTCCTCTGCAAGCCACCAAGTCCTGGCTATGTCCTTCAGCTGGATCTTTGCAACCTCTACTTGGTTCTCCTTAGGCACCCTGGCGGCGTTCAGCAGATCGGTGGTGTCTGTTAACCACTGTTCAGCCTCCAATGGTCTCTCGACTCCCGTGAACACGGCCGGTTGCAGCCGCCGGAAGTCTGACACGTTCCCAGGCCTTTGCTCCTTCGGAGCTGCCAACTCCTGCCTGAGGAGCTCAGTCTGCTGCTGCTGATTCTCCATCTGCTGTTGCTGGTTTCCCAGCATAGTCTGAATGATCCTCAGGACATCAGCACCCTCTCCTCCTACGGGTCCATTCGGTACTTGCCCGACATTGTTGCGACCCGAACGTCTCTCCATACCGAAAGGGATAAGATCTGGAATTGGAAACAAAGGGAAGGAGTTTAGGATACGAGGATCGAATCAAGGACGAAGTCGAGAAGGACTATATAACTTTGTACATTGTAGTTGGCATTAGCAAATCACTAGAATTTGCCACTTGGTTGTACTTTTAGGTTTGAGAGCCTAGGCTCTGATACCAACCTGTAACGCCCCGATCCCAATGATACGGGAACGTTACTGCAACGCATATACGTAGGTCAGATGGTGCCCCCACGTATATACGCTAAGCATAAGTACAACAAGTATCAGAGTACAACACACACAGCGTGGTATAATCATATGCCAACTTACAAAATATAAATACAAAGTTATACAAGTTATGATAAGCAAAATCACTTTACAAGTGTCCTTTATCACAACCCAAGTCCAAAAAGAACGATATACAGCCAAAAATACAAAAGTGCTCACGTAAGGATGGAGATCCGTGAACCAAAAAGAAGTGTCGGGCAGGATAGATCTAGAGCTGGTCAGCCTGCTCTCCTAGGTAAGCCAAGTCTTCTGTGGAAGGCTCCACTTCGACCCAGGCCTCAGAATCTGAATATGCAAATCCAAAGGGTCAAGACATAATACAACAAATAAAAGATAGCCAAGTGGCAAGGATCATGAATAGAGATAATGAAATAGTACTAAGTAACAATGCATGACAAGAGGTGTAAACTAAGAAAGATAAAGTCATATGCAATAAATCTACAATTAATGTCTTATTATTATTACTTGTCTTACTGTGATATCTAGCTATGTGACCCAGCGTCCCAGAGCACATAGATCCATATCCTAGTGAAACAAGGTTGTTATTGGAAACAGCGGTTGTATCGACGAACTATGTTTACAGTGTGTCCCGTGCATGCCCGGGACCACGGCCCAGTATTGTTCCGTTGCTTGAAGACGGAACCTGCCGCTAGGCTAACAGGAGGGTCTTATGTATGCCCTTGTCATGACAGTAAACAGGAAAGGGAGGAAGCACTCCCCTCGGTCCCCTGGAGTACCGCAGGTAAGACCGGAAACATGGTGCACATCCTAATACCACTGTAAACACGAACACATATCGATATCCGCATATTTCCCCCTGACCCATGTGTAAGTTGGTGCATTTTATGTAAAAGTCCGGTGTATCATGCTTTGTTTTAAGAGATGGCATGATAGGTGGTGATGTTGTTATTTAACATGCCATGAAACGAATATATACAATAACAAGTCATGAGGCAATAGGAGATGCATCCATTCAGTTATATGCCATGTAGTGCTAGTATTGAAGCATGAACAAGCAGGAAATAATACGCATGTAACAAGTATAGGTACTAAATTTAGAACAGAAATTAACTATGACACACAGCCAGGATTAGTCGACTAGGGGTAATGGTTAGTCGACTAATAGGGTTTCTAGTCGACTAGGAGTTTGGATTGGTCGACTAAAACTGGGATACAGAGTGTTGGAATTCTGTTTCAGTGCATGCTAGTCGACTAGGGTAAGAGGGTTAGTCGACTAATAGGAAGTACTAGTCGACTAACAGATATTTCGGTCGTCTAGATCTGTGATACAGAAAGTTGGGTTTTCTGGTCCAGGATGGATTAGTCGACTAGGTGGATTCAGGAGTCGACTAATATGGGTTTCCAGAGAGTTTATTAGTCGACTGATATTTTTGGGCAAGTCGACTAATGCTGTGTCTTCCAGAAAAAACTAAATTTCAGCTAAGTGTTCTAGTCGACTAGGTCTTAGGGTAAGTCGACTAATAGGGGAAAATCAGTGTACAGGACAGAAATTCTGGAAACGTGTTTGATGGCTAAATTCCTGGTTTTAGGTGACCTATGTGTACAAGAAGTGTAAACACAGTGCTCTAAGGCTAATACAAGTCTTGGTGTGTGAATTACTCCCTGGAATGGTTGGATTTGAGCTTAGATGACCTAAAAATAGGAGTTTTTAGTGTGCAAGTGAACAAAGATTTCTACTTCAAGTATGTGATGTGTGAACTAGGTCTTGGTGAGTAAGAACTCACTTGGAGGGTTCAAATCTGAAGCTTGATCCAAGGATGGAGGTGTTGGCTCCAATCCACAACTTGTAGTTGAAGCTAGGTTGAAGAACTAGCTCTTGGAGTTGCCTTGGGGAGTAGTGGTTGAAGATGGAGCTCTAGATGAAGTCCTTGATGAATCCCTTGTGATCTAGAGGTGGTTGTGAAGGGATTTGGGTGATCTCTTGAAGTTAGGGTTTGTTGAAGAGGAAGAAGAAGGGGATTTTGCAATTCCTCTCTTGATGAAGAAAATGAGAAGGAAAGGGGAAATTTGCAATTGAAGGAATTTATATGTTGGGATTTATGTGAAGGGGTTGACATTTTGGTGAATGTGAGGGGTTATCTTGCAAAAGGAGGGGTGAGGTGAGTGTCCTCTCTTTGGCCACTTGGCCGACTGTGGGAGAGGGAGAGAGTGAGTGGGGTTAGGTGAAGTGTGAGTGGGAAATGAGGTGGAAATGAAGTGGAAAAGGAATTTTGCAAATTTGGAAAAATGCCCGAAATTCAAGTATTTCGGATTGGTCTGAAAATTTACCAAAAATCAAGAATAAGATTTTAAGACTCATGGTGAAATTCGTTGGAAGAAATACTTTGTAGTTTTAAAATTAAAAATCCCGGAATCAGTCACCTGCCGACTCAGTTGGGATTTTCATAAATTCGTAAAATCTCCAGAAAAAGAGTGTAGGTTGAAAACATGATTCTAAGGAATAATGCCTAAAGGGCCATCTAGAAATTCCTAACTGTTTGGAAGATAAAAATTCGGAAATCGGCCAGCGGTACTGGCCGACACCGGTTTCGGAGAAATTCATTTTAATTCCAGAAAATTCCAGAAAATCACATAAAATCTAAAATATTGAAAAATGATATTTGAAATTAAAATCGGTCAAATACGGAAGGTACATCGGAAAATACGGTCAAAGGACTGAATACGTAACTAGGCACGTATTCCGGGAGAGGGGTATTACACACGGGCAAGCATATTTTGTCTTTTTTAAAACTATGTGTTTGCTCATCCGCGGTTGGCAACCTCAGACGGACAAATATTTAAAAAACAAATTTGTTCGTTCGGGTTTTCCAGCCTCGAACAAACAATACAAGGCAAAAAATAATATGACAAACCCAAAAATGACCTGGTCACCTGTGGCCGCCACGCAGGCGAGGTGAACATGGAAAACAAAAGTCCATCATTTTATCAGATATGTACCGGATTAAGAAAAGTGTGTAGCAGCACTCAGTATCTGATTAAGCAACATGGGAAACAAAAATAAAAAAGCTTTCACCAACACTCAAACATGAACTTGGGCTTCGATAAATTATGAACACATTCAAAGAAAATACTCGCTACATGAATCATATATTTATATCAAGTTGAAACAAATTCAAAATAGTAAAGCAGATGATCTGATTTTAATTCTTTTATATTTTTGAGCTTTCACTAAGCGAACTTAAATATTCAAAACTCATGCTAAGTTGAACTCGAGTGCTCTACTGAATCTCAAAATACATTTTCTAATATTTTCGAATATGTACGGAACCTACTTAAAACACAGAAAATATCTCCATTGGTCAATTTTAAATAACAACACATTAATAACTGCCATCTCTCTACTAATCATTTTGAAATTGTAATACTTAAATAATAGATATACATTGATAAATTCTTGACATATGAGATCCTTACGGAGCTAGCACCAGCCATAATGTGTAAAACTAATTGCCATATGGAACTAAGAACTAAGTGTTACACGGAGCAAAGTGGCATGCCACACATAGATGTGGTGAGGACCACCTCTAGAATCCGTGGGGTTGCCTCTTGAATCCCTATCGCCTTGTAAAGTGTTAGCAAGATAAGATGTCATGTACTAAACATACATGCAAATGATGAACTCCTGACACATGACATTATTACAGATTGACTACATTACAAATTGGTTATGTACTGTATGGTATTGTACTTGTAATATAATTATAATATACTAAGTTTTATTATATTATACTATAGTAATGCTTCTCTCATTTTACCCCCTCACTAGATCGTTTACTGACGACTCTAAATTTGCTTGCTCAGATTCAAGTTCAGAGACTGCATAATCAGAAGTACTTTGAATGTGTTCCACTAGTTGTCTTGTCTTCCTTAATAACTAGTGAGGAATTTTGGTTTCTTTTCTTAGTTTCTTTGATGTAATAAATCATGACTCTATGATATTATTGTACTTGTATAATAAAGCTGAAAATTTATATTATATTGTGTTAATTCTATGTACTGAGGCTTAGTATATTTAAAAAAAAAAATGTCTCCAACTCTCGTCCCGTACCCGCATTAGTGTATTTTGTTTACGGGCATGGCATTAAGACAAGAAATTCTAATATGCACAAAAACCATTTTATCAGCTATGTATTGGATCGAGGGAAGTGTGCAACAACACACATAATTACTATCAGATACTTGTGTTTTAAAGAAAGATGCCTCTCTGTTTACACAAGGCATATCCTACAGTTGTGTTATTTTCACATGAAAAACATAGTATAATGAGGCTCAAATTGAGCTCCATCCTTGGTCCGGGGAAGCCAAAACCCCGGATCAAGTTTAGAAGCTCAAAATTGAGCTTCAATATTTGCCTGAGTGTGCCAACCCTGAACTAAGAAAAACCTATTCCGGTAGTGAAAATGTGCCACATAGGCGGGGCGCAACGACCCAACGCCAATTTGGCACCTAGCTAACTGGTTTGAGATTAGTCTAAAAAAATTGAGTGATTTTGTTTTTGAAATTAAATTGGAAAGTAGGATCTATCAAAAAAATTACCCTAGGGAAATTGACAAAAAAAATATTTTTTGTACCTTCCAACTAATATATTTATTAGGGCAATTTTTTTGAGGAATTTTTTGTTTAAATTTTAATTACAAAAATAGATTTGTATCATTTTTGTTTTTGAAAATCGACTCTGACACGCCCCGTAGGTGATGAACAGGGATGTCACTTCCTGACCAAAAATGAAGCTTACAAAGAGATTCACTTCAGGTGGGGGTGCCACTACCTGACCCGAGTTTAAAGCTCAAAATTTAACAAAGTACACATCAGAGGCATAAAAATCATAAGCTCCAATTGGTTAAGACAAGAAATCTCAAAATGCACAAAATCATTTTATCGGCATTGTATGATAGATTTTCATGGAGAATGTATACACTTATGGTCTTTCCTATGGATAACTATATTAATGTGTTGTCTGTTATTGTAAATATTATCTAGGAAAATTTGGATGAGGAATAACTTCTTCACTCAGTTTAATATTTATTAAAAGCATGATTTTTTGTGTTTATTTGAGTTCTTTATGAACAATTTTCCTTAAACTTGATTGTTGGAAACGAATTGATTAATTGACTGCTAGCAACCAACAAACAGATTGAGTGAGAGTTCAGGAGAGCTTTGAAACTAAGCAGGTTGTCATTGTTGCATGAGATTTTGGTCCTTATTCAGGCCACTCTTTGAACTGAGTGGGACCCAACCCCAACAAGAATTGCCTCAAAGAGCAAAAACAAAGTGAGCAAGTAGGCCCCATACAAACCCTCCCTTGTGCACGCACCCAACTTTTTTGTGACTTCACAAAATCTTTCTCAATTCAAATAAACAGAAGAAGAAAATTCTTGAACAAAATGTAAACATGACCTTTTCCTTCGGTATGCTTTCAATTTTATTATTAGTCTCTGGGTGTTGCGCCTAGCGCCTTCTTGCAACAACTAACTTTAGAAACCCAAGCAATGGAGATAGATATATCGGAGAAGTATCCACACTATAAGAATAGAGAAACAAGAGAGAAAGTAAGCCAACACAATATTTGACGAGGTTCGACAATTTGTCTTCGTCCTTTGGGCAAGGGGGAGAGAGATTTTATTAATTCAACAATCAATTACAAGGGAATTCAAGTGATATTCAGAGTGATACAATTCATAAGGGCTCTAACCCTTATTTATAGCCGGAAAATCCCAGGGTTGCACGTTCTGCACACTGGTCGACCGGGCTCTTCCTGACCTGCTTCGAACTGTGTTCTCCTACCTCTGAAATCCGATCTCTGCGCTATCTCTTCCAATGAGTTTAAAAAACTCTTTCGATGTATTTTATATCCCTTTATCTCCTCTCTCCCTACACTGGAACCCCTGGTAATTTGTTTATGTACCTTTTCATTATGTCAATGAATTTGGTGACATTGTCGTCACTGTCTCAGAAGAACCTAGGTCCTCCGAAAATTTGATAGTTATCATCACTGTAACCAGAGTACTAGCCATGTTGAATCTAATCAATTTTTTCAAAAGACCAAGCAACATTTTTTTACTGCTTCATAATTAAACAGAGTTATTTGTTTCTGAGAAGTACAAATACAATGCAGAATTGGTCTGCACTTAAATTTCTAATAGAAAACAAGCACACTAATTTACAGTGACAAAGTCATTTTGTTGCTGAAGGGTACCACATGCAGAACAAAAAAAGAGTATACTAATCAAATTTTCGGTGAAAATTTAGAGACCACGTAATAAATCAGTTTTAAGAAAGGAAGACTTTTAAATGTAATATTTAGGGACCACGTAATAAATCAGTTTTAAGAAAGGAAGACTTTTAAATGTAATATTTAGGGGCTTTGTTAAGAGAAAATTTGACAAGGAGACTTATATGTGAAAATCGTTTTTATTTATATTTATTTTATTTTATTTTAATTTTGAACAAGAAATCAAGACGCGTTTGGAATGGAGTCGGTGGACCCAGATTAAGTGACCGTTACAGAGAAAGGGGTGATTAGCTTAATCCCTACGCAAGAGCTTAACCTTCCTCTTTAAATAGACAGGCGGATTAACAGGGAGCCTCTCATTTCAATTTCTCCCCGGTCTCTCTCTCTACTTCCATAAACCCTAGATTCCTTCATCCCCTCCTCACTCTCTCCGCCTCTGATCTCTCAATCTCTCAAGAAACCCCTAACCTCCCTACCCCTTCAACAAAACCCTAAGCCCTAATTTCAATTTCTTCCAAGAAGCGAAAGACGATGATTCCAAATCGATGGCGGCCAGTTTCAAGAATTTGTAAGTTTTCCTTGATTCATCTCTGTTCATGTTGTTTTGTAGTTGCAGTTTCTTTAATTTCCTTTTTCTTGGTTCGGATTAGTGTTTAATCGCAGGTTTTATAAATTTTTTGTTCGATTCTTTTTTGTGTTTCTGGTGAACTTCATTATCTCTCGATGAGTGTGACAATTTCTTTCCAAAGAGAAGAGAAGAGAAGAGAAGAGAAGAAGATTTCAAATCCACGGCGGCCGATTTGAGGAAAACCACATCAACTAATTGTAAGTTTCCTCCGGTTCTTTTGTTGCTAGTTTGCAACGGAACATTTTCTTTAGAGAAAATTTCTTTTTCCTGATTGGGGTTTATGAATAATCTTAGATTTTGCA
This sequence comes from Agave tequilana, assembly GCA_038442645.1. Lineage (NCBI taxonomy): Eukaryota > Viridiplantae > Streptophyta > Magnoliopsida > Asparagales > Asparagaceae > Agave > Agave tequilana. Next base: position 121,703 of record JAVJIF010000701.1, on the reverse strand, counting down.
AAGTTTCTGATTGATCATTAATGTTTTCAGAATTGGTGAACTTCATTTTCCGTTTGTTTATTGCACCCCCTTTCACTATTAAAGCTTGCCACTTTCAACAATGTGTGTTTTCTGAAAATTTATTTTATTTATGAAAGCCAAATGTAATGCCAACAGATCAACCTGTTTTCCCTTTTTATAACTGTAATAATCTTTTGCCCCACCTGTTTTCCCTAAATTTTTGCTGAGTAAAATTTGTTCTTGATCTGTTTATAAAATAAGACTTCCAGTTATTGATTTTCAGAACCTAATTTTATCAGAGATCCCAATGAGGTTTGTTTGAAAATCCTGTACTGAGTGGGAAAATTCTTATTTGCTCTGATTATGTGAGATGAGGAGATAGGTTCTGGGATTCCCTCAGAAATGTGATTCTGGTTAGTGTCATGACCTGATGTTCCTTTTATTTAAACAAATCACCACACAATGTAATTCAGAGCAAATAAATTTACTATTCTTTACTTGTTGCTGATTTGACCTTGTGACTATAGTATCTTCATATCATCATTGTTGTAGCATACTCATTTAACAGTGAAAATTATGATGTTTTTCAGGAAATTGAAGTTGGGGCTAAGATACCCATCCTTCTCTGAGAACATTGGGACTTAGAGGTTCCCTGAAGTTGGATGGTTTCAAGTATACAATAAGGTAAGAGCAGAATATATTCCCTCTTCTATCCTGTGTAATGGAGCATGGAAAATAAATTGAACATGCTGTAATGATATCAATATTTGATATATAACATTCTAATTCTGGAAGCACGTTTTCATTAAGATTCAATTCCTCTATGTGTGCATTTTAGTATGGAAGAAGCTTACATTGGCTTAGCACTCTATCATGTATTTCCACGGTGAACATGCTTGGGCATATGCTACAACAGATCATTTCAGTGAAAGCTCAATGATAACCAGGTATTACTTCTTCTTTCTCTGTTTTTGACTCATTCTTTCTTAAAAGTATTTAGACTTTTATGCATCCGTCCGCTGAAACTTTCTTCTTTTTTTAAAACTGAAGTAGTCAAAACTTTTGATATTCGGTTGTCTTTAAGTTCAGGTTTGATAATAGTGTTGCAGATTGCATGATAGATTTTTCATGTAGCATGCATGCACTTATAGTCTCTTCTATAGATAGCTATATTAATGTGTTGCTTGTTATTATAGTTATGAATCAGTAGTATTGGCATGATAACATGCTCCGTTGTTATAAATATTATTAAGGAATACTTGCATGAGGTATACATGCTTAGCTCAGTTTAATATTTAATATTAAAAACATGATTTTGTGTGCTTTATTTGTCATGAAGCCTTCCTTAAATTTGATTTTTGGAAACCAATTGATGAATTAGTTTGCTAGCAACCAACAATAGCCTAGATGTCTACATTTTTCTTGTGAACTATTTGATAGTTTTTATGATGACTGTGATTATGTTTTAACCTTTATTGTTAGTATCAGTTGTCTATCTCTATTGCTGTTTAATGTTTTCCTATTGCATATACTTCTATATTGTTATATAATTCTCTCTATCAGTATGTTAGCATTGATCTCTTTTTAAATCCTTGACATTGTATCCCACAAACATTTTAGCTCTTGTCACAAATAAAAAAAACCTCATTGAAGTCAGTCGAACTGAACTTGAGTATTAATTTTGCTCACTGATATATGATTTCTACTAATCTTCTCCAGAGGTTTTATTAAATATAGAAAATATCATTTCTAATATACCACTTATGCTTTTACTCCAAATCTGAGATTGAAACAAGTAAAGGGCTTTGATAAATCTATTTCCACATGTGGCATTTTGTTACATCTTTGTTTGCTTGGGAAATCTGGAATTACTAACCAGAACTTAGATTATATTCCTTATGTTTCAATCTATTTTCGCCCAATAAATTGGAATATGGAACCACGCCATGTGATCAGAGGGTGATATTCACTTATCAACATGATCATATTCTGGAAGTTTTTCCTATGCATCAAAAAGGTTTTGCATAAAGCCTTTACTTTTTCACATGTTTAACAAGGTCTTCTTACTGTTATTATTTTAATCTCTTCACTAAAACAAGCTTAGAAAAAGAATTTGATTTTCCATCAGAACTTAGCAGGCTAAATCGATTTTATCCTTCCATTGACGAACAACATATTCAATCTTATGAAATCCATTTATTTTTTGTAAATTACTCAACAATCTCTACCTGATGTGTATGACCTCCAGTTATCTTCTTAATTTTGTGAATATAGTTTTTGGCTATCCTTTTTGAGTGTACCCATTATGAGCTAATTTACCTCGTTTGGAGAACCTCCTAATATCAACTTTTTACCAATTCACATTCACTATGATATAAATTTCTTTCTCATTCTTAATTAAAGGGGAACGTGAATTGGCGTCTTTAATAGTCATGTTTATACTCCAAATCTTAGCTTGAAACAAGGAAAGGGCTACGATAAATCTATTTCTGGCATATCAATACCAAAGTTATTTCTCTGTATGTTTGGGAAGTCTGAAATTACTAACCAAAAGTTAAATTATATTCTTTATGTTTCAATCTACTTTCACCCGATAAATTGGAATCTGGAACCAATACATGTTATGGGAGTGTCAGTTTAACTTACATGATCATATTGTGGAAGTTTTTTCTGTGTGCATCAAAAAGTTTTTAAGAAGGCCTTTACTTGTCCACATGTTTAACAAGGCCCTCTTACTGTTAGTATCATAATGTTCAATACAAAACAAACTTAAAAGAAAAGAATTTGATTTTCCATCACAACTTGGTAGGCCAAATCAATCTTATCCTTTCACTGGTACATTGCGTGCATTTCAAATCTTGATCCTATATCAATCATCTATCACCTTGGGCTTACTAACATTGTATATTTGGCCACTTATTGTAATTCCCTTTATGTAACCAAATTATCACACAAAAGAAATTTAGAACAAATAAATTTGCTCCTCTTTAGTTGTTGCTCATTTGACCTCGTGACTATAATGAAAATTGTGGTGTTTTTCGGGAAATTGAAGTTGGGGAAGAGGTACCCATCATTCCCTGAGAACATTGGGAGTTAGAGGTTACCTGAATTAGAGTGTTCCTATGATAAGATAAAGTAACATCTGAGGACAGAATATATCCCACTTCTTTCCTGCATAATGAAGCATGGAAAATAAATTGAACAAGTTGTAGCGATATCAAATACTTTTAGCTTATACAGAACATACTATTTCATTACAGTTTCATGTTAGTTTTGTTTTCCAGTAAGTGCGTGACTGTAATTCTCTGCTTTCAGGAGTCTTGGCTGTAATAATTTAGTTCTGGACACAACTGCCTTGAATTAATTGCCTATTCCTTTAAAGGAAACTTTAAAGGTCTTATGAATGAAGTTACATCTGTAAGATTTATCATCTCTAAATACAAACTCTTCTTTATTTCCTTGTTATTGCATTTTCTGCAGTGATGGTGCCTCTCACTGCTAATGATGGCTTATATGTTGGAATAATTCCAAGCATTCTTTTTCTAATTCTGGAAGTATGCTGTTCTTTAGATTAAATTCCTCTTAGTCCCATTTTAGTAGGAAAGAAGCTTGTACTAGTTTATCGCTTTATAATATACTTCCAAGGTGAACCTGCTTGGACATATGCTACAACGGATCATTTCAGAGAAATCTCAATAATAATAACTAGGTACTACTGCTTCTTTTTCTTTTTCTGTTTTTTTGACAATGAGTTACATTCTTTCTTCAAGTTTATAGACTTTTATATATTTGTGCACTGAAACTTTCTTTCTTTATTAACTGAATTATTAATAATTTTTTACTTTCAGTTGTCTTTAGTTCAGGTTTGATAGTAATGTGGCAGCATTGCACGATAGATTTTCATGTAGCATGCGTACACTTGTGGTGTCTTTTATCGGTAGTTATATGTAATGTATTGTTTGATTTTCTTGATATGACTGAGTAGTATTTGCATGATAACACACTCTGTTATACATATTCTTTCTGGTTGAGGTTCGTGTTTAATTGCAGGTTTTGTAATTTTTCTGATCGATTCTTTATTATTCTTCAGAAGTTAATGAACTTCATTGTCTTTTGATTAGTGCCACAATTTCTTCAGAAGATGCTTTTGATCAGAGTTTTAATGAGTAAAATTTTCTCTTGATCATTTTATAAAATAAGATTTCCATTTACTGTAATTTTGTTGTTGATTTGTAGAACGTAATTTTATTATAAATCCCAATGAGGTTTGTTTGAAAGTCCTGTACTCTGACAGGTCCAGCCTAAGTGTACATCTCTGTGGGATCTGACATGCTGCCAGTATTGAGAGGGAAAACTCCGATCTACTCTGATTACGTGAGATGAGGAGGTAGGTTCAGGGTCCCTTACAATGTGATTGTGGTGAGTGTCAGGTCCTTTGGTTCCCTTTGTTTAACCAAATCATCACAGAAGTAATTCAGTACAAATAAATTAACTCTTCTTTAGTTGTTGCTCATTTGATCTCGTGAGTACAATATCATCATATTATCATTGTTTTGTAGCATACTTATTTAACAATGGAAATTGGGGTGTTTTTCAGGAAATTAAAGTTGGGGCTGGGGACCCATCATTCCCTTAGAACATTGGGACTTACAGGTTCCCTGAAGTTGGAGAGTTCCAATGATATGACAAGGTAATATGCGAGACCAAAATATGTTCCCACTTCTTCTTCCTGCATAACAAAGCATGAAAAACATATTGAACAAGCTGTAGTGCTATCGAATAAGTTCCAATGATATGATAAGGTAATTGCGAGACCAGAATATATTCCCACTTCTTCTTCCTGCATAACAAAGCATGAAAAACATATTGAACAAGCTGTAGTGATATCAAATACTTTTAGCAGATACGAATCTTCCTATTTCGTAACAGTTTCATGTTAGATTTGTTTTCCTTAAGTGCATGAATGAAATTCTCTGGGTTCAGGAGTCCTGACTGTAATAATTTAGCCTTGAATTAATTGTCTTTTCCTTTTATGAAAACTTTATAAATCAAATAATGAAGATACACTTGAAAGATTTACATGTCATTGCATTTTTCTTTATTTCCCTGTCATTGCATTTGCTCCAGTGATGATGCCTCCCCCTATCGATGATTGTTTATATTTTGGAATAGTACCGAGCATTTTTTTCTAATTCTGGAAGTATGTTGTTTCTTCAGATTCAATTCTTCTGAGTCCCATTTTAGTATGGAAGAAGCTTGTAGTGTCTTATCGCTCTATCATATACTTTCATTGTGAACCTGCTCAAACATGCTACAACGAATCATTTCAGAGAAAGCTCAATGATAACCAGGTTCTGCTTCTTTTTTATTTTTTGACTATGAGTTTACGTTCTTTCTTAAAATTTTTATAGATTTTATGTGTTCTTACGCTTAAACTTTGTTTCTTTTTTAAACTGAAGTAATTATAACTTTTGATATTCAGTTGTCTTTAGTTCAGGTTTGATAGTAGTGCCAGGCACTGCATGATAGATTTCCATGTAGCATGCATGCACTACTTATGGTCTCTTCTATATATAGCTATATGTAATGTTTTTAGGTTAATATAGATATGACTCAGTAGTATTTGAATGATCATGCGCTTTATTATTATAAGTGTTATTAGGACTATTTGCATGAAGAATACCTGTGTAGTTCAGTTTAATATTTAGTATTAAAAGTGCACCTTTCTGTGCTTTTTTGGTCTTTTTCATGAATAACCTTCCTTATACTTGATTTTTGGGAACCAATTGATGAATTAGACTGATAGCAACCATCAATAGCGTAGTTGTCTACATTCTATTGTGAACTATTTAATAATCTTCATGGTGACTGTGATTATGGTTTTAACCTTTGTTTGTTACTATTAGTTATCTATTTCTACATTCTGTTTGTGAGCTATTTAATATAATCTTCATGGTAACTGATTATGGTTTTAACCTTGTGTACAACCTACTTATCTCAGAAATTTGATAATGAAGATCACAAATTATCTCATGGTTATTGCAAGTACCATTTTAATTTGGACTCAATATTCACCTATCCTTATGATTATTCATTGGAATTTGAACATCATACGGAGGGTTAGATCTATTCTATCTTTTCATTGTACCTTGATCCATATCATGATCAATCGCCTAGGAGTTACTAATTTCTCCTCATCACAGAGTTTTCTGATTTCTGATTTATTCTCTTGTGCTTATGCTAACTTACACTGTTTTATCATTCATCTCTGTCAAACTTACTGATATTACTTGTTGTATGCTGCCCAATTATAGTTGCTCATCTGAACTTGATGTTGAGGGCATCATCAATTCTACTTCCATTGGTTTGCCGTGTGCAGTTAAATTGTTAATCTTTTACCATCTCATATCTCTGTAGGCTTTTATTGATGTTGCCTAATCACTGATTGCATTCTTTATTTTAAAGTTTTACTTTAGTTATTTTAAATCCTTATTCAATTTTCTTAAGAAGTTTAAGCAATATTTCTTGATCAAAAATTTCAAATTGACTTCTAAAATTTTGAAATTAGTAAATATTAATTTTGATTAGTGTCTTTGGTTTCTGAATTTGTAAATTTCTAAACGTGCTTCCTCAAATTATTAATTCTTAAAGTGATCCTATTGTTTCTACTGGTACAAGTTTGAATAATATGCTCAAATACTTGTTCTAGAATTTTGAAAAAGTTTCCAGTTTTAAAAATATGTGATCCACTAACCTTTGCTTTCATTACATTCTTTGGGCTTCCTATTAATCTACGTTGCTTTCTTAGCATTAATTATCCAAAGTGGATATTGAAGCCATCAATAATTTTGCCCTTGTTAGAATTGAAGAATATAAATGCGAATCTTTGAGTTGAATTATGGCGAGATCCGTTGATCGAATCAATTGGATGATGGTTGGAGTGTGTTCTCCTTCCATTGGGGATGAACGTGGTATATTCACATGTTCAATTCCGACTTCGAATGAATGAGATATTCAAGTCTAAAGATTGCCTAATTCAAAACCAAAATGGGACTAAACTGTTGGAATGCCAACAGTTGTGACTGTTGGACTGCCAACAGTTGTGACTGTTGGGTGCGTCAGTTGGGCAGCCAACAGTTGTGACTGTTGGGTCGAAAGGTTGCAACCTTTCGTTGGGTTCGAACCTGTTGGCCCCTCCTGGAGCGCTATATAAAGCGCTCCCATCTCTCAATTGAAATACACCAACACCAACTACAACACCAAAATTCAGAATTAACTCTCTCTCTCTGAGTTCTGAACACTTCAAATTTCTGCGTTCTGAACTGGGAAGTGGAGTTCTGAAGTGACTTCCAAAAGGGAAGTGGGAAATCCGTAACTCGGTTTTCGAAGCGACTTCCAAAGGAGATTCTGCAAAATTCGTTCTGAAAGAAGGCTCAGAAAATTCAACAGATTCTTTTATAGAATTGTTGTTTGAATCTGGGACTTCTGAAGAAGAATATTCTTCAACCTTCCTTCGTCCTCAACAGTGGGTGCTACTCCAAAGTAAAGGCAAATATTCATCCGAAATTTGTCCTTGTACCGCTGCTTCAACGATCCTGTGGAAGGTACTGGTTGACTACGGTTCGACCGTACGGTGATTTGGTAGTGCTATCCAAATACCGTGAAGGAGTGTTGTATCTTGGGAGACCAGCGTCCATTATCCCGTTAGCACCGGTGCGGGGGACGTAATTGTCTTAAGGAGATTCGCTCTAAGCGTACCTCACTCCAAATACTGTATAAGTGGATTAAGTCCTTTATACAGGGGATATACTTTACAGTATATCGAGACTGACTTAGATTCAGTCTAATTGGTGCTTTAACCAAGGAAGGAAATTGAAAGGTGGTTCTTAAATTAAGGAACGTTCTATTGAACGGAAAACCTCCCACCTGATATTTGCCGACCTGGCCAATTAGATTGTTGATATCTCAGTGATCTTGATTAGTTGTCAGATTGATTCTTGTTAAGTAGAATACCCAACAATCTTAAGACAATTAACGTTTCTTACTTCTGTTCTGCTTGAACTTGCAGAAGATGTCTGAGACTAATCAAGATAGCTCTAGCAAGGCACCAAACATGCAGCTACAAGCATTGATGCCTACTCCACTTCCTAACCCGAAGCCGGAGAAGCCAGGAAAATTTGATGGCACAGAATTCAAGAGGTGGCAACAGAAGATGCTCTTCTACTTGACCACTCTTCATCTGGCCAGATTCCTGCAAGAAGATCCACCAGAGCCTGCAACTGATGCATGGACTCAATGTGACTTCCTTTGCCGAAATTATGTTTTAAATGGACTGGATGACTCTCTTTACAATGTCTACAGCCCTATCACAACGGCAAAGAAGTTATGGGCCAGTCTTGACAAGAAGTACAAGACTGAGGATGCTGGTACCAAGAAGTTCGTCGTAGGACGATTTCTGGAGTACAAAATGGTGGACAGCAAGACTGTAATCAGTCAGGTGCAAGAGTTCCAACTTATCTTGCACGAGATAGAAGCTGAAGGTATGATCCTACCTGAAACTTTTCAGGTTGCTACTATCGTGGAGAAACTCCCACATGCGTGGAGAGATTTCAAGAACTACCTAAAGCACAAGCAAAAGGAGTTGAAGTTGGAAGATCTCATTGTGAGGCTTCGAATCGAGGAGGACAACAGAAAGTCCGAGAAAAGGAGCAGTAAGAACTCCTACGAAGCAAAAGCCAATGTGATCGAACACTCAAAAGGGAAAGCGTCTACTTCCAAAGGCTTAAAGCGGAAGAAGACTTCCCAGGGGTACAAAGGCAAGGTCCAAGAAGGCAAGAATATGCGCTTCAAGGGAACCTGCTACATCTGCAACAAAGAAGGGCATAAGGCGAATGAATGTCGCAGCCTTCTCAAAAAGAACAAGAAGAGCCATCCACAGGCAAACTTGACCGACTATGAGTCGCCAAGCCTTTCAGCTGTGGTATCAGAAGTGAATCTGACAACCAACAATAAGGATTGGTGGGTAGACACTGGAGCTACCCGGCACATCTGCTCTGAGAAATTATTATTCTCTGAATATCAAAGACTAGAGTAAGATGAGCAACTATTCATGGGTAATTCAATCGTCTCAAAGGTTGAAGGAAAGGGCAAGGTCATCCTGAAGTGGACATCGGGGAAAGAGCTTACTCTTGACGATGTGCTTCATGTTCCAGACATCCGCAAGAATTTGATCTCCGGATCAATACTTAGTAAGAAAGGATTTAGAATGGTTTTTGAATCCGACAAATTTGTACTTACTAAGGGAGGGATGTATGTGGGAAAGGGTTATCTTGTTGATGGACTTTTTAAAGCCAATGTTGCAGTGGTAGATAAAAAGTCTGTGTATTTGTACCCGAAGCTTATAAATAAAAGAAAATCTTCTGTTTATTTGCTTGAGTCTCCTATTTTGTGGCATGCTAAATTAGGGCATGTAAATTACAAGTCATTAAAGAACTTGTCTAATCTGGGATATATTCCTAAACTCAACTTGGAAGAAATTCGCAAGTGTGAGATTTGTGTTGAGGCCAAGTTGGCGAAAAATTCATTTCACTCAATAGATCGAAATACAGAACCTTTAGGATAATTCATAGCGATCTGTGTGACTTGAAGTTTATGCCAACTAGAGGCGGTAAAAAGTATTTCATTACTTTTATTGATGATTGTACAAGATACTGTTATGTGTATCTTTTAAACAGTAAGGATGAGGCAATAAATATGTTTATAACATATAAAGCCGAAGTTGAGAATCAACTCAACAAGAAAATCAAGATTCTAAAATTCGATAGAGGCGGAGAATATGAATTAAATGATTTTAGTGAGTTATGTGCTAAATTTGGTATAATCCATCAAACAACAGTACCATATACTCCACAGCAAAATGGAATTGCTGAACGGAAGATCAGAACTTTGAAGGAGATGGTTAATTCCATGCTCGTAAGTTCTGGAGCTCCGCAGAACTTGTGGGGGAAGCTCTATTAATTGCAAATTATATTCTAAATAGAGTACCCCACAAGAAACTTAGTCTTATACCATTCGAGTTATGGCATGGAAGGACACCTTCCTACCATTACCTCAAAATGTGGGGGTGCCTTGCAAAGGTGCTAGCACCATTACCTAAAAAGACTAAGTTGGGAGCAAAAACTATGGACTGCATATTCATAGGGTATGCCTTGAATAGTAGTGCCTACAGATTTCTGGTTTATAAATCAGAAATACCAGATATTCATATAAACATGATTATCGAATCTAGAGATGCTGTGTTCTTTGAAGACATCTTTCCATACAAACGGGAAGCAGATAAGACTTCTGGGAAAAGAACACAAGAGATGACATTCAGGGACGAAAGCCCCGAGGAACCGACTGTTAATGCGGAAATTGAACCAAGAAGAAGTCAGAGATATAGAATCTCAAAATCTTTTGGTCCAGATTTCATAGCATGCGCTATTGAAAGTGAGCCTCAAACATTTAAAGAGGCTATGTCAAACCCCAGAAGCACAAAATGTTATATACAACGGTAAGTCTAGACATATTCGTCGTAGACATAATACCGTGAAGCAGTTGCTTTCAAATGAAATTATCTCTATTGATTTTGTATCGTCAAAGTATAATTTAGCGGATCCGCTTACTAAAGATTTGAGTGGAGAGCGTATAAACTGCGCATCGAGGGGAATGGGTCTAAAAGCCTAACCTTACCGAGTCAGCTTAATGGAAACCTCACTTAGCGACTGGAGATCCCACGGGCTAAGCTCAAGAGGAAAAACTAGTTATGATTGACTCAGCAAGTAAGCACTTGGGAGCTTGACTCCAATCTATTCCTAAGGTGCACATAAGTGCTTTTCTACAAGTGGATTAAGGATAAACTTAACACTTTTAATGATGCCTATATCTTGTTACTAAACAAGTGGAGTAGAGTAGACTACTCTTAATAGGTCCATCACCTATGTGAGTATAGAGTTGGGTCGGCTCTTTGGGAATTTCTATGGAGGCTGTTATTCCCTAAAGATACTCTCTGAAACCAAGAATGTCCAGGGCCAAAACGGACACAACCGAGAACCAAAGTTAATTTAGAAAGTCACTGTGTGAAGCTTGTTGACTTGGCTTACACTAACGGCTAACAGTTCAAGATCTAGTTCACTGATTAGCCAGTAAGTCCGATAAAGCTTTCGCTATGGAAGGTTCAAGACCTAGTTCACCTATCCTTATGCAGTTTCTTTTCTCAAGTACCTTTCACAATAGAGTCAGTCTCTTTGTGTGTCATTTCCTTGAATCTCCATTCATTGTGGGGGATTGTTGGAATTGAAGAATATAAATGCGAATCTTCGAGTTGAATTATGGTGAGATCCATTGATCGAATCAATTGGATGATGGTTGGAGTGTGTTCTCCTTCCATTGGGGATGAACGTGGTATATTCACATGTTCAATTCCGACTTCGAATGAATGAGATATTCAAGTCTAAAGATTGCCTAATTCAAAGCCAAAATGGGACTAAACTGTTGGAATGCCAACAGTTGCGACTGTTGGACTGCCAACAATTGTGACTGTTGGGTGCGTCAGTTGGGCAGCCAACAGTTGTGACTGTTGGGTCGAAAGGTTGCACCCTTTCGTTGGGTTCGAAACCGTTGGCCCCTCCTGGAACGCTATAAATAGCGCTCCAGATTCTCAATTGAAAGACACACCAACACCAAGAAAACAACTCTCTCTTTCTATTTGAGTTCTGAAGCAGAAGCAAGCCTGCGTTCTGAACTGAGAAGTAGAGTTCCAAAGCGACTTCCAACGAGAAGTGGGAAATCCGTAACTCGGTTTCCGAAGCGACTTCCAAAGGAGATTCTGCAAAATTCGTTCTGAAAGAGAGCTTAGAAAATTCAACAAATTCTTTTATAGAATTGTTGTCTGAATCTGAGACTTCTGAAGAAGAATATTCTTCAACCTTCCTTCGTCCTCAACAGTGGGTGCTACTCCAAAGTAAAGGCAAATATTCATTTGAAATTTGTTCTTGTACCGCTGCTTCAACGATCCTGTGGAAGGTACTGGTTGACTACGGTTCGACCGTACGGTGATTTGGTAGTGCTATCCAAATACCGTGAAGGAGTGTTGTATCTTGGGAGACCAGCGTCCATTATCCCGTTAGCACCGGTGCGGGGGACGTAATTGTCTTAAGGAGATTCGCTCTAAGCGTACCTCACTCCAAATACTGTATAAGTGGATTAAGTCCTTTATACAGGGGATATACTTTACAGTATATCGAGACTGACTTAGATTCAGTCTAATTGGTCCTTTAACCAAGGAAGGAAATTGAAAGGTGGTTCTTAAATTAAGGAACGTTCTATTGAACGGAAAACCTCCCACCTGATATTTGCCGACCTGGCCAATTAGATTGTTGATATCTCAGTGATCTTGATTAGTTATCAGATTGATTCTTGTTAAGCAGAATACCCAACAGCCCTGCCAGGAATGAGTCATTTCACTTTACATACTGATCCCATTTGATTATTTATCTCCACATCATGTTTTGCCTAACTCTCAACCCTCGATAAAAACTTGATGGCGGCTAGAATTCACTAATTTTCTTGATTGCATGTCATGGGTACCGTTTTCTTCTTGATTCAGGATCATCACCGTTTTCATTTAGCCTTAATGACAATGTTCTGCTAACTTATTTGTTGCAACATAAGACCTTCAACTTGATATGGAGTGCTAAATTTAATTGACTTTAAATCTTGTTACATTATGTGCACATTTTATCTTAATCATGTGTACTCAAATTGATTTCAAAATCTTTTAAAATAGTAAACATTACTTTTGAAGTTTTTTGGATTTTGATTTTATGAATTTCTCAAAGTCTTCGCTCATATATTCTAAACCACTCTTTAAAGTTTCAACACGAACATTTTTGAGTAGCGCTTTTCTTAAAAAGTGTATTTAAAAAATAGATATGTTGAATGCTAATATGTTCAAGTAGTTTTTTGGTAGAAGGGTTGGGTTAGGGAAATGGAGTTCCAAAGTTCAAGATCAGGCTACGTCCTTTGTTAAATTAATAGAAATCTACCAGTTCAAAATTTTGAAAAACTTTTCAGTTTTAATGATATTCTTCACTAACATTAGCCATTGTTTTAAATATCGGCCGATATACCGGTATATCATCCGAGATAAGTGTAAAAATTTATCGGATATTGTTTTGGACCGATATGGGCCGATATATCGCCACGTGGCCAATATATCGGCCGATATCCGAGATGAAATATCCGATATATCAGCCGATATAGTTACTTATTTGGATAATTATTTTTATTTTTTTGCTTGTGATCGTTTTATTTTATTCTATGTTCATTGTGGTATTTCAATAATGTTTTTATATGATGTTTGGATAATAACTTATTTCTTCTTTTAATAATGTCTTATATGTATTGACTATTGATATATCAACCGATATTTAGTACCATATCGCGATATATCACCCGGTATCTAGTATCCAGTATATAATTTTGCCGACCGGTATATCGTCAATATCCAATATTTAAAACACTACTTGAGCCCCAGCTCAATAGCTAGCACCTCCTCCAGATGCTTTTCACTATGCGAAAATAGATAGAACCACCTGCAAACAGAGATCATCCGACTCTGCGAGGCCGCTGCTCGTGAAAAAATGCAGCGACCCGTGTCCAGACATGACTACTCAAACAAATCGTGATACTGCGTAAGTCACAATCTTCCCAACTGCGGAAGGAAATATGCGCACTCTCCTGTCAGCACCGCGCACCTGAGAATCCGCACACTCCACCGAAAGCTCGAGACGTGATCGGTCGGGGACCTACAACGATGATGATGATTTCGGGGACTCAGAGCGCCCCTGGACCCCAAAGTTCTCTCGCATAGAAACATCACGGATCTGGTCCAGAAGCGGCTCAACCAAACGAGCCAGTAGTTTTCGAAGAGAATAGAGTACAAAGGGCTGAGATTCTCCGACTCACCACTGTCGGAAGAAATCACCACGCTCCGTCTCCCGAAGAAGTTCGTGATGCCGACCTTCGACCACTATTTGGGAATACCCCCTCCTACATCTCCACCTAGGTGAAATAAGTTTGTGAGGCTATCTCACGGCGATCCCCAATAACGTATTGCCACAGAGATCTGAAGATTTTCATTCAAATTTCGCATCACCACAGAGGGTACCGACCGTCGAACCTGAGCCCCAGCTCAACAGCAAGCAACTCCTCAGATGCTTTCCATACATAGAGGGTATAGGTCGCTAAACCTGGGCGCCAGCTCAATAGTGAGAAACTCCTCCAGATGCTTTTCGCTATGCGAAAGTAGATAGAGGACCACCTGCAAACAGAGATAATCCGACTCCGCGAGGCCAACGCTCGTGAAGAAAACACAGCAACCCGTGTCCAGACATTATTAGTCAAACAAATCATGACACCGCAGAAGTCGCAATCTTCCCTACTGCGGAAGGAAATATGTGCACTCCCATCAGCACCGCGCACCCGAGAAATTGTACACTCCACAGAAAACTCGAGACGTGACCGGTCGGGGACCTACAATGATGATGAGGATTTTGGGGACTCAGAATGTCCCAAACCCCGAAGTTCTCTCGCATAGAGACATCACAGACCTGGTCCAAAGCGGCTCAACCAAACGAGCCAGCAATTTTCGAAGAGGATAGAGTACAAAAGGCTGAGATCCTCTGACTCACCACTATCAGGGAAAATCACCACGCTCCGTTCCCGAAGAAGTTCGTGATACCGACTTTCGACCACTATTTGGGAATACCCCTCCTACATCTCCACCTAGGTGAAATAAGTTTGCGAGGCTATCGCCCACGGCAAAGCCACGATAACGTATAGTTATCGCTCACGGCGAAACTACACTCGCGGAGAAGCTAAACGCACACAGTGAAGTGGCTTATGAACGCTCTTCTAACACGTGACGAAACTATACTCGAACGAGTTAGCTGTAAAGCGCTCAGCGCTAAGCTCACCTCCCGGCGGAGCTAACAGAGAACCCGAAGGTTAAGTTTGAAGACTAAGTAGGTACCTACAAAATGTTAGTATCAAACACACAAACATATAAATAGATAACAAGTAGACTATCCGTAATTTGGTGGAACCCGGTGGCTGAGCAGGGCAGAAATAAAGTTAAGCGAGCAAACAAGCGAATATCCAAGCGGAGCTAAATAAGGCTGAAGCGAAGCTAGCATACAGTGCTAGACGCTATCACACTTAGTGTGGTTATCGCTTGCGGCGAGGCTAAACGCACACGGTGAAGCCACGTATGAACATCCAACTAGCACACATGACGAAGCCATGCTCGTGGCGTAACTACGCTTTGACAGAGTTAGCAGTAAAGCGCTGAACGCTAGGCTCGCCTACTAGATGGAGCATGAGAGACACAGAGGGTCGAAGGGCGACCACGAAGGGTTAGCCAAGAGAGCCCGGAGGCTAAATATTGCCCGGAGGCTGAATAGGTATCTTCAAAAGTGTTTGTACCAAACATGCACATAAATATAACAAGCAAGAGAACCGTCAAGCGGTTAAGCCCGGAGGCTGAATGAGAGCTTGAAAGCTAAGGAAAATCACGAAGGATCGGCCAAGTACGGTAATAGAGCAATATAACGAGCAGTATACATGTACAGGTAATAAATTATAGTATTACACATAATCCCCACACATATACAAATACATCACATCGGTACAAATCTGCACGTCCATAGAATATAAACATACACCCACACCAGAACAAATACAACGGTCCACAGAAATATAATATTAAATACAAAAAGCCCGACGAAGCAGGGTACCCAATAAAGCGAGAACACTTGCCTATAAATCTTGGAATTCATCATGAAATCCCGAAAACTTTAAATCAACACGTGCGCGCGTTCGAGTATAATAAAATATAAAATATATAAAGAGGAGATAAAATAAATGAGAGAGAAGGAACTGAGACGAGAGAGAATTAATAGGGGAGAGAGAATAAAAGAGGAGAAAATAATTAAGAGAGAGGAGAGAGATAACTAATGTAACACCCCATTCCCGGAATATGTTCTTAGATACGTATTCAGATTTTTCGATCATATTTTTTGATATTTTTTCTTATTTTATGCTTATTTATGTAATTGTTTTGCATTAAATTTGATTTGTAGACTCGGAGTTAGCCCAAGTCTGAACGGAGACCCGATCCTAGTGTATCGCTCGATTTGATCTTTCAAGTAGACAAATTTGATCAGTTTTAGTTTCAATTATCGTTTCCCAATATTTTATATTTTTCATGATTTTTTGAAATTTTTTCGGATTATTTTGTAAGATCTTCAAAATCGGTGTCGATCGGTATCGCTGGTCGATTCTCAGATTTTTAATTTACAAATAAAGTTGAATTTCTAAAATCAGCTTTCACATTATTTCTTAGAATGTTATATTCTACTTTAGTCCATTTTAGGGATTTTTCTGAATTTATTAAAATTTCATCAGATTGGTGTCGGCCGATATCACCGATTGATTTTAGAAATTTTAATTTGAATATAGAATTGAATTTTTGAAAAACGATTTCACATTGCTCCTCAGAGCGATGTTTTCTACCTCTGTGTATTTTTGGGAATTTTTTTAAATTTCTTAAATTTTGTCGCATTATATTAATTTAATATTTTAATCTGGGTTTTTCCTCTTTTTCTCCTCCCCTAGTCTCGCCACGTGACACATCCCACCCACAAAATATCTTCCCTATAAATCTCTCTTTTCCTCTCATTTTCCCTCCCTCTCTCTCTCCCTCCTATTTTCCTCTCTCCTCTTCTCCCCTCTCTCTTCCTAGAAATGTGACCGCTTCTGCCCCTTTGGGCCATCGCCACCGCACTGACGCCTTCTCTGACGACCCAGCACCGCCGACCAACCCCAAGCTCACTCTTCCGTCGCTTCTCTCTCTCCTCTCTCTTTTCCTCTCTTTCTCACTTCTCTTCCTCCCCTAAATCCGGCCACCCTTCTCTAGATCGGCCGCCACCATGGCCAGATCGGCTGCCACAACCCCTCGATGGCCTCCTCCGACTCTGGCGATCACCGACCCCCTCTCCTTTTCTTTCTCTTTTTCTTTTTTTTCTTCTTTTTCCTTTTCCTTTTTCTTTTCCCTCCCTCCTCCCTGACCAGCGTCGCCGCGCCACTGGTCGGCTGCCAGCCGCGCCACCAGTCCCCATCTTCTCCCCTTGGATCTCTCTTCTTTCGATCTCTCTTTCCCTCCTCTCTCCTTCTCTCTCTCTCTCACTTTTCTCTCTCTCTCTCTCTCACTTTCTCTCTCTCCTTTCTTACTCTCTGTGTGACCGCCGACCACCACTAGCCGACCAAGGCCGGCCAGCCCCTCTCCTCTTTCCCCTTTCTCTCTGTCTCTCTTTTTCTTACTCTTGCACTCTTTCTCTCTATCTCTCTTCATCTCTCACTATTTCTCTCTCTCTCTCTCTCAAATGGCAATGGTAGGTGGAGCCTGTGCACGTGTCCGTGATCGGATAGGCGCATGCCCTCGCCTCATTTTTGTGTTTCCACGCTTCGATAGGTTGAATTGTATTTTTGAGGAATTTGTATATTTGTATTTCCCCGTGTTGTATTTGTATTCAGTAAATTCTATACCTGCATTTGTATGTGGCCGAGTGCCTAAGACTGTACATGTATTAGATGAATGCATGTAGTAGTGTAGTTAATACCTGTAAATATACATTGCTTGTGATGTGCTTTATTATTGCTTTATATCATGCATGGCCGACCCTTCATGGTCGTTTAAGCCTCCAGGCTCTACACTCAGCCTCCGGGCCTCACCACTCCACAGATAGATAGTCTAGTTATAATCATGTTTTTATGCGTGCTCGTGTAGTTCTAACACTTCTGCATGTACTTATTTGGCCTTTTGCCCTTCAGCCCTTTGGGCTCTCGCCTATTTCCTCGAAAGAGGGAGTGCGTTCAGATCGTCAAATCTTTTAGCCCCACCTGGTAGGCGAGCCTAGCGCTCAGTGCTCTATCGCCAATTCCGTCAGAGCGTAGTTACGCCGTAGGCGCAGCTGCGCAGCTTCGTCACGGGTGATGCATAGCAGTTTACCCGCCACCACACGTGTGTGTTAGTTTCGCCCGAGCAGTAACCACGCCGAACGTGATGGCGTCTAGTGCTGTACGTTAGCTTCACTCCAGCCTTGCTTAGCTTCGTTTGGTTGTTCGCTTGTTTGCTTGTTATTTTTATTTCTACCTTGTTCAGCTTCCAGGCTTCACCATTCTATTAATAGCTAGTTGTTACATGTTACATGCGTGTGTTTGATACAACACCTCTGCAAGTACCTACTCAGCTTTCAAGCTCTTGCCCACTTCCCGAGTTGGCTACCCAATAGGTTTTATTTCTTGCACCCTCTGGGTTTCGTGGTAGCTATCGGGAGTGCGCTTAGACCTTATGATCTCTCTTCAGCCCTTTAGGTTCTCGATTACTTCCTTGAAAGAGGAAGTGCGTTCAGACCGTCAGCTCTCTTAGCTACGCCTGGTAGGTCGATCTAGCGCTCACTGCTAACTCCATTCGAGCCTAGTTACACCACGAGTGCGGCCTTGCTTAGCTTCACTCCAGCCTTGCTTAGCTTCGTTTGGTTGTTCGCTTGTTTGCTCGTTATTTTTATTTCTACCTTGTTCAGCTTCCAGGCTTCACCGTTCTATTGATAGCTAGTTGTTACAAGTTACAAGCGTGTGTTTGATACAATACCTCTGCAAGTACCTACTCAGCTTTCAGGCTCTTGCCCACTTCCCGAGTTGGCTACCCAATAGGTTTTATTTCTTGCACCCTCTGGGTTTCGTGGCAGCTACCGGGAGTGCGCTTAGACCTTATGATCTCTCTTCAGCCCTTTAGGTTCTCGATTACTTCCTTGAAAGAGGGAGTGCGTTCAGACCGTCAGCTCTCTTAGCTACGCCTGGTAGGTCGATCTAGCGCTCACTGCTAACTCCATTCGAGCCTAGTTACACCGCGAGTGCGGCCTCGCCATGCGCGGTAGTATAACATACGCTCGCTCCGTCGTGTGCGTTTAGCGTGCCGCGAGCGGTAACTACGCCAAGTGTGATGGC
This sequence comes from Agave tequilana, assembly GCA_038442645.1. Lineage (NCBI taxonomy): Eukaryota > Viridiplantae > Streptophyta > Magnoliopsida > Asparagales > Asparagaceae > Agave > Agave tequilana. Next base: position 102,596 of record JAVJIF010000701.1, on the reverse strand, counting down.
GTCTAGTGCTATACATTAGCTTCACTCCAGCTCTAGTTAGCTCCGCTTGGATGTTCGCTTGCCTACTTATCTGCTTGATAACAACTATTATTCTTTTCCTGATAGCTTTGAAGAATTTGAAATCTTTACTCATATTGTTTTTCAAAAATATATTGTTTTCCTGTATTTGTACCGATCCCCTGTATCGGTACTGTTTTTCTGTATTCGTGTACCGCTCCCTATGTCGATATCGTTTTCTTGTATTCATATTGATCCCCTGTATTGGTACCGTTTTCTTGTACTGTGACACACGATAGTTGATATTTATCGTATTCATACTGATCCCCTATATTGGTACCGTTTCACTTGACATGCTATTACTTACTAAGTAGGTCACTCGACACCTGCTTGTTACCACCTGTCATGTTATTACTTGACACCTGTCACCTGCATGTTATCACCTGCATGTTATTACCTTACATCTGCCCTGCTTAACACTTGACTTGTGATTATCATATTTCGAAAATCCTGCAATGTTATCTTGTATTATAGAGTGACATGTATCTTTAGTACTCATGTACTCTTATTACTCCTGTAACTCCTGAACCTGTCATGCTCCTGCTATTCCCGTAATATGATAATTACATAATAATAAACTATAAGAGGCCTACCTACATCGGGTAAAGGGAAACTGATGGACTTCAAGTGGTGAATATGTCTACAATGGTATTAGGTATGTTGTGTAACTAAAACTTTGGTTCTACCTGTGGACCTCCAGATGTTCTATGGGGTGTGCTGCCACCCCGATTACTGACTTCTTACTGGGCATATAAATAAGACCCTTTGCCCCTGAATCCCCTCGCGGTAGGCTCCGTATTAGCAATGGAACATCCTCGGCCGTGGTTCCGCGTATGAACGGGAGCCACTGTAAACATAACAGGTTAGTCTCATCATCGGTTTCCAATAACAACCTCAGCTTACTCATATATGGATGTATGTGTGTTGGGATGCTAGGCACATACCTAGATTTATGGGTCGGATGAGTAATAATAATAAGATGCTAATTAATAATTCATTGTGTTGTTTTGCAATTCGGGTTGTATACACTCAGATTACGGTGACACGAGACATAAGGTATATAGATGAGGGTTTACTTATTTGGATTATCCTTCGACGTACTAGTCTTATGAAGTCGTAAATCGAGCTTGTACGACTGATTTTGCTTATATTCGGTATAATCATTTTTATCGATTTTCTATCGGTTTTATGTTTTCTTGGTTTAAAAGACAATTCGAGTTATATAAACTCAGGATACGGTGACGCGAGATATAAGGTATATACATGAGGGTCTCCTTGTTTGGATTATTTCTTTAATGTACTAATCTCATGGATCGGTAATTTTGGCTTGTATAACTGGTTTTGTCATATTTACTTTACTTGATGCCTCCTTCCAGCTCATGTATGCATGTGCTCACGACACAGTTTTCAATCCATGCTCTTCAACTCAGATTTATCGATACACGTGTGCTTGACCCTGCACGCCACTTAGCGCTCATCTCAACACTCGTTGTGTTGCTTCTGACAACTCTGAATCTGCATGTCTAGATTTCGGAGCTTAGACCGTGGAGGACTTCATGGTGATCAGAGTTGCGCAACGGTAGCAACGAGGATCAGCAGTTGACCGTCCGGGGCCCTATCCTTCCAGGCTCCCTTGCACGTCTCTCGAGTTTTTCTTTTGTAACTCGTGAGTGCTTTTGTATTGTTCATAATTGTAAATCTCTTTGTATTCTCGCATTTATGCCTATCGGTGATATAATATTCTTGTAATATTATATCACATCCTGTGATAAATTTGTAATTGTACTCTTATGTGTAGGAATGTATAATGCACCACGTACTTTTGTACTTTAATTCTTACTTGTACTGATGCTTAGTGTATATATGCGAGGGTATTTTCGACCTGCGTATATACGTCACAGTAACGCCTCCGTACCAGCAGCATCGGGGCGTTACAACTAAAGAAAGAGAGGGAATTAAGAGAAAGCAAGGAGAGAGAGGGCAGGCCACGACCTGGCCGTGGCCTGGCTCTGGACTAGGGGAGAGGGTGAGGGCACAGAGAGGGGTGAGAAAGATAGAGAGAAGAAGAAAATAGGGAAAAGAAAGAAAAGAGGAAAAGAAAGAGAAAGGAAGGAAAATAAAGGGAGAAAAAGGGAGAGAAGAGAAGTAGGGGAGGAGTGGGGCTGGTCAACTAGTGGCCGGCCAGTGGCGGCACGCCAACGGTCTGAGAGCGGTGGCGACAGTGCCGGCCTGAGAAGAAGGGGGTGGGGCGGTTGTGATGTTGATGATGATGGTGATGAAGATGATATTGATGATGATGAAGGTGATGGATTATGGTGAAGGGGCTGTTTGGTTGCAAGGAAGTGGGCGGAAGTAAGGAAATAGGAAAGTATAATTGCTCACTTCCCTATCCATCCAAACACCGAAAAAAGAGATTAAGAAATTTTTTTTCCTCTTTTCTTTTCTCTTTTACACAATTATTTCCTCACTTCCAGAGTGCTACAGTTAATTTTGTGGTCATGTAAATCTTATTTGTAATAAGTTATAACACAAGACAGTTAATTTTATGATCATGTAAATCTCACTTACATTTTATTTACAGACTATTTTTATTTTTCTTAATTAATTTTTATTTTAATATTATTTTACGGTCAACTTTTTCACTTCCACTTTTACATTAGCATCCAAACAACAGAAAAGACAACATTTTTTAAACCACACTTCTCAACAACATCCAAACACCAGAAAACTTACCAACCAATTCCCAAGTTCCAAAAAAAATTATTACCACTTTCTCAATTCCTCACTTCCACCCTTAACCAAACAGGCCCGAAATTGAAGAGGGAAGTGGTGGAGATGGGGAATTTGGTGGAGGACTTGATTGGTGGTGTGGGTTTTAGAGGAGGAAGGTGATGATGTTGGTTGTGGGTTTTGGAGGAGGAAGGAGATGGTGGGGGGGGGTTGGAGGGTTGTGGCCGGAGTTTGGGGGCACCGTCAGCCTGGGATGTCGCCGGTAAGGGGACAGGCCGGCCTAGGCCGCTAGAGGTGAAGAGGGCCAGTGGTGCTTGCCTCTTGGAGGAGAGAGGATGATTGAGTGTGAGGGAGAGTGTGAGAGTTGGTGAATGAGAGAATTAGAGAGAAAGGGAGAGAGATTTGGGATGGGAGAGAGAGATTTATAGGAGGAGGGAGGCTGGCATCGGTTGAAGGGAGAAGGAAAAGAAAAAGAAAGAAGGAAAAGAAAAGAAGAAGAGAGTGGGAGAAGATATTTTGGGGGGGGGGTTTGTGTGGAGAAGAAAAAAGGGAAAAAGAAAAAGGAAAGAAAAGAAAAAGAAAAAGAGAAATAGAAGGAGAAGAAAAGGAAAAGGGAAAGAAAGGAAAAGAAAGTATCCGGGTAATAACTCCAGATTTGGGAAAATATCGAAAACACCGGAAATGTCAAAAAAATAAAGTAATAGAAAAGTCCCCAAAAATTCTCTACAATTGAAAATATTATACTGAGCTACATGGTGAAATCGGATTCAAGAAATTCAATCCCATTTTCAAATTAAAATCTTGGAATCGTCCAGTGATACCGGCCAACACCAAACCAGTCGAATTTTGATAAATTCAAAAAAATATCCAAAAATGAGTTTAAATAGAAAATACAATTCTGAGGAACAATGTGAAAGCAGTTTTTAGAAATTCGATTCCATATGTAAATTAAAAATTCGAGAATCAATCGACGATGCGAGTCGATACTGATTTTAAAGATTTTGCAGAATAATTCAAAAAAAATTCAAAAAATCTTGAAAAATCTAAATTACTGAAAAACAATATTTGAAACTGAAATCGATCAAGTCTGACTACCAGAAAGATCAAATTGAGCATTACACTAGGATCGGGTCCCTATTGAGACTAGGTAGGGCTGACTCTGAGTCTGAAAATTTGGATCTAATACTAGACGATATTAATAATATAAACAATCACAAATTAAAATAAATATGGGAGAAAATAAAAAAATACGGTCGAAAAATCAGAACACGTATCTGAGTACGCATTCTGGGAACAGAGTGTTACCCGTGGTATGACACTTAGACCTACCAAGTTGGAAGTTACCTCTGGATACTCAATGTCAAAAAATGACTTATTTTTACAAAACCATCGCCTCTTTTTTGAGTTTGAGTTTGAAGCTTTTGATAGTCAAGCTAAAAGTTGATGGCTTAGTCATCTAAAAGTTGTTGCAATCAGAGAGCACTACTGAGATGAGCTGCTCCGCACTTAGGAGCGATTTGATGAACACTCTTTCTTGACAAGTAATCCTTTAGATCAACCGAATGGGTGTCTAACAAACTAGCCTCGAGCCCATGGAGGTGAGGGCTTTCCAGTTCAGGTTTGAACTTAGCTATTTGTGATTGAACGCGACTCTCGCATTTTAGAAGTGAAATGTGGATGTCGCGTTCAGGCATAACCTCTGGCTAAATGCGAGTTTTGAGTTTCTGAAGTGAAACGCGGGTCTCACATTTTGGCACGACGAGAGGATGAACGTGAGTCTTGCGTTTTGGCACTGAAATACACAGTTCATTCATCAACGACTGTTCTGTCAGAACACGAGCGTCGCGTTTTGAAGCAGAGGTGTGCACAGTTTGCTTCCAAGCAACTATTGCATTTGAATGCGAGTATCGCGTTTTGAAGTAGAAACGCGGGGCTGAACGCGGAGTCGCGTTTTGTATAAACAGTACTGTTTTCAACCTCTATTTACTGACGACGAGCTCGACGTCTTCGTCGACGTTCAACAATCCGCTTGGCTCGCTGGAGTTGTTGCGAAACCCCTGCAAACTAAGTTTGCTTAATATTAAAGTGAACCGTAAGAATTGCATCTCGGTCACTTGGAGTAGAGGGTCTCAAACCGCGAAGGCGGTTAACTCGAGTTTGCTGAGCCTCGAGAGGAGTTTGACACGAGATTGATCTCTGCCATTGTGTTGGCCTTGAGCCATAGTACTGGTCTCACGTGTCTCCTGAGACACTTCATCGCAAGCAGTGTTGGCTCCAAGGGAGGTTGCATGAACCTTAAGAGGTTGAACTGTTTGTCTTCTAGAAAAGCGTACGGTTAACCTTCGAAGAAGTTTTTCCTTGAGAACCCTCTAATGAGGCTAGAGAGCTAGCGAGTCTCGCTTGAGATTTTGGCGGTACTTCCGCATGGATTTGGGGGGGGGGGGGCTAACGGAGCCCGAGGAGAGAAGTCCAAACTTTTCTTGGTCGAATTCGACGACAAGCGATTCGACTGTTGATCCAATTAGCTTCAGGTTGGCTTGTGCTATGACCTTCTCATCAGCAGAGAAAATGTTCCCCAGCGGAATCGCTATCTTCTGTTGGTTGAAAAAATTAAGCGTGTAAAATCTTTAATTACTTGCAAAGAAGATTACAATGGATCAACAATTCGATTACAAAAGATGGAAGGATGGTTGCTATTTCATTGTTTAGTGCCGAATTCTTGATGTAGCGGTGGAGAGTGATTCTTGTTCTCTGTTGATTAGCCAAACTTGAAGCTTGAGTTTGGATCTCTTTGCTCTCGTTGGTCTCACTGGCAAGGTATAAACCTTAAGCAGTGCCTTAAATCTCAAAGAGAGTAAACTTAAACTCAGCAAGTTGTTAAAAAATCAACACTCTTGTGTGAGTTTTCTCCTCTCTTTTCAAAAATTCTCCTCTATCGCTTCTCATAGCTATTTATAGAGATTTCTGGGGTATAACCGACCCTTTAAATCTCTTCATAATGGGGATTTATTCCACATTATGTGAAGAGAAAGTGAGTGTAATTGACCCAGTAAATTGTTGTCTATTACAACAGAAATATGCATCTCGCGTTGGACGTGGGACTCGCGTTGAGGCTGAAACGCGGGGCTTGCGAGTTTGCACTTGAAGTTGAAACGCGGAGCTCGCGTTTTAAAGAGGGAACTCGACCCTCGCGTTTGACAAAAAAATACGCGAGGTTTGCGTTTGGGATTGAAACGCGACCTTCGCGTTTGGCGCGAGGCCCACATTTGAGGTTTTGTCATGAGCAATTTTTGACGGCCTACAGTGCCTTGATTACTTTGCGTGGGTGCCGTGATCGGATGGGCGCCTTAATCACTTTGGGTGAGTGCTTTGATCTGGTGGGTGCCTTGATGAGTTTGCTGGGTGCCATATCCGCACTCCAAAACTAGCCGTTACACTTCACCGACTGTGTCCAAATCTGATTCGAGGAGAGATTCTTCAAATTTGATTTTCATATACTTTCTTCAAATTACTTTTTTCTCAAAATTGCTATTTGATCTCTTTTTTAAATCTCTTATTGACTAAAGAAGTTGCTCAATCAAATTATCATTGGAGCTATTCAACATTTTTTCATGTATTGATAAAAATTCCATCAAATTAGTTAATGATCAATTTAGTTAAATATCTAAGTTCTTCAATTGCCCCAGCAATAAAATTAGACTATCGGACATACACTTATTTAAACCTTTTTCATCTTTTCTGTTTTTTTTTAAATTTTCATCAAGTTCTTCGCTTAATGAGTTTGCTGGATGCCTATATCCGCACTCCAAAAATAGCCGTTACGCTTCACTGACTGTGTCCAAATCCGATTCAGGGAGATTCTTTGCTTAATTCTTCTGATCAATGTCTCAGCCTCGATTAAAACTTTGCCCTTTAAACCCCCCTCTTAGAGAGAATGAAGGGGAACAAGGAGAAGAAACCCAAATGACCCTTTTTTCCCTTTCCCCTTTCTTTCATTCTCTCCAAGCCCAAATCCGAACCCAACTCTATCCCTAAGCAAGGAGATCCCTTTCTGGATTTGGATGCAAGCTTCAACAAGAAGCCGATGATAAGGATCTGATGATGACGATTGATCATGATGGTGTTGGGATAAAGCGGCGGCCTGATTTCGATTTTTTAGGTCAGTACGAAAAGAAACCTCTTTTTTCTATTTTGCTTTTTCTTCATTTGATTAGGGTCTCAAAGATGAGGGTTTTAGTGATCTAATTGATGAAAGAAACTGTTTAGGGCTTTATTTGTGAATAATTTCCTGTGGTATGCTATATTCTTGATTACATGTGATTTTCAGTTTGGATTTCTTCCCCTTTTAGAAATTACCCGTGAATCTCTCATAGGCAACAAGGTAATTAAGGACTTCTTTTTTCTATTTTTCTTTTTCTTCTTTCAATTAGGGTCTCAAGGATTAGGGGTTTATAATTGATCGATGAAAGATTAAGGGTTTATCATTGATATTCAAGAATGACAAATGTAATTAGGTTACAATATTGATCATATTTGATTTTTCAGTTTCTTTGTTGCTGCCCTCTTTAGAAATAAACTAGTTTAGTACTAAGAGAAGACTCTTCTGTTGCTTCCTGTGGTCCAAAAATGACAAGACTTTCTGTATTTCCATATCATCTATAGGCCAAAACTGACTTCGGCTATAAATTTATGTGTATAATTTGGTCAGCAGGACCCAAACCTCTACTTAATTTAAAATGGGTCAAATCTAGTTCCTATGAAATTCCTCTCCCAACTCAAATAAAAACTTTGGTTTAATTCTGGTACAGTAAGAATTTTAATCTGATCATGGTGAAGATTGAACTGACCCACCCCTCTTTAAAGGGATCAAAATGTGGTGTTGTAGCTTATTAATGGGTAATGGTGAATAAGCAGCAGACCAAATACAATTCTTGACCTATGTATTGATTTTGTCATGGTTAATAAATCTAAATGATTTCCTTATTTCTTTGAGCTTGACCCTCTTGGTCCTAGTTCGAGTCGTTCTCCAATCCTATTTTGTCTATATGAGGCCACTAACATGGTTTTTTTCCTTATGATGCATGAAATTATGATATCACTGTCTGTTAGATGAAATACTCACCTACGACTTGATGTCATTCTTGAATATCAATGTAATAGACAACTCTTCTGTTCTGTCTACCCACATGCTATTTCAATATCTCAGTGTTCTAAAAAACCCGTCATATAACTCGTTATATAATCTAACACCGACCAACTGTTACGTAACAGGGCTAAAAAAACACAATGTTTTATAACTGTGGTTATTCTGCCTGTAACGTTCGTTACATTACGTTATTAATGTAACGCACCGTAACTTACATTATGGTGCAAGTTAACTTTTTATACAACCCCTCAAATTCGCTCGGTTTAGGGCCAAAAAAATCCCCCCTAAAAAATCCCCTTTGCAACCTCACCGTCGTCTCTGTAACCTCATCGGTGGCGTCGAAAAGAAGAAAGAATAAGGGCTACCTCTGGTGATTCTCGTCGGCGTCGTCTCCAAGCCGTGGTTCTCCGTCGTGGCTCTCGCCGGCGTCGTCTCCAAGCAATGTAAGCTCTCTTCTCTCTCTGCTCTCTCTCTCCCCCCCCCCCCGATCTCTCTCCCCTCCCGATCTCTCTCTGCTCTCTCTCAGGAGAGAGTAGAGAGAGTAGAGAGAGAATAGAGAGAGATCGGGAGTAGAGTGAGCAGAAAGAGATCAGAGGGAGAGAGAGAAAGAGAGTAAAATATTTAGGAGAGGGCAGAGAGAGATAATTGCTAAAAATACTGGCTGAGATAATATTATCAAAAGATAATTATTAAAAATTATCATGTTTGTTATCATACTTGTTATAATTCAATTGTCATGCTTGTTATACTTTGTTATGTTTACAAACTTATTATGAAATTTGTTATATTTGCGAACTTATTATAACTTGTGAATGTGAAAAGTTATTGTGATACTTGCTAAAAATTGTTGCGAGACTTACTATATGTGTTATATATTATTTTGATATTTTTTATATTTTAAAAATTATTTTCCTATTTATAAAACTTCTTAAATATAGTGTGTATATATATATATTATTTTTATTAAATAAATATTAAATCGCATAACCTACGTTATGCGTTACGTTATAACCTATATATTAACATAAAAAAGAAAAACGTTATCATTACGTTATCGTTATTTTAAACATTGGTTAAAATATCATCCGTTCCAGTATTTATTTCACTTGTGATAGCGATTATCTTTTAATAACAACTGAATCTTTAATTTAGTTTTGCATTAACCCTAATTCATGTTAAAATATCATCCATTACAATATTTATTTAACTTGTTATAGCATTTATCTTTTAATATCAAATGAATCTTTCATCTGGTTTTGCTTTAACCCTGGTTCATGCTAAAATGTCATTCATTTCGGTATTTATTTTACTTGTGATAGTGATTATCTTTTAATAGGCATTGAATCATTTATCTAGTTTTGCTTTAACTCTGATTCATGTTATTTTTAGTTGCTCTCTTGAGGTGAAACATTTTTGCGAATGAAATTAGATATTTGACCCATTTGTAATCATTGTTTTGACCACGATCTCAGTACTACCTTTAATTTTAGGTAATCTGTGGTTCAGGCTTGAATTCTTTTATCTTATTTTTGATATTAATTTTTCGTCTACCTACATTTAGCTTGATTGGATCTTAGATCCTATCTGATCTTCCTGTTAGGCCAATGATACTTCTATTTTGCTGTTAAATAGCATATGCATTCGTATTCAGGGTATAATTCTGAGAAACAAAAACAATCCTAACTATGCTTCTGATCATATTTTAGTCATTATCTTCATTCTCGTGCCTAGTAGTTCTCGACAATGGCAAAAGTTTATCTCAACTTGTTTCTGATTTTCATCACAGCTTGTAACTAATCTAACATGGCCTTTGAGTTTCTTCCCTGTGACCAATTTAATTGACTATTGATTTAAAAATAATCTACTTCAATTTCTACAGATTTTTAGCTTCTCTTTCCACTCAAGTCTTAAAAATAACTTCTAGTAATTGCATTGCTTTTGAAACTTCCAAGTGGAAAAATAGCCAAATGGTAAAAGTATCCAAGGAAAGAGATTGCACATATGATTTAATCTAATGTGCATTCTGAGTTACTGTGTAGCGCAAGGGAGATCATCAAACAATAGAGTTTTATAATAAAGTACCTAAATGTGGAGCCAAATTTGCTACTTAGTACTAATATTAAAGGTGAGATACTATGATGTACCAAATAAGTATTATACAAACTAAACCTGAAATTCTTGAGTTATATATGATACATTATATTTCCTAAGAGGAATTACCTTATTGTAGAGGGTAGTTAGATAAAATGTTTCATGAAACTTATATTAATCATTTCTGCTTGTTCTTTTTTAATTAGGAGGAAGAACAAAAAGGTGCTGTTTGTTGAGAGGTGAGAAAGGTTAATAGCCGCTAAATCCATAATTAACTTTTCTGTTTAATTTGTGTTGACATGACTCATTATTACCTTATACATTTCATTTTAGCATTTCTAAGAGTATCTTACATGATAATTTCTTAAGTAATTTATTTATGTTATGCGTCCATAGCTGATGGCTATACTAGGCAGTAAATATTTAGAAATCGTGCCAATCAGCTGAAACATGTCGGATAATGGTGGACTGCTGGTTGATTATGGTTATGCTCATGCTTAGAACTCACACTAAGGTACCTTAGAAATTTTTTTCCTACAAGACTCTTGCACTTTTGAGAAGCAGGAGGACTTTAAGCATACTTATTGTGCTTGGTAAATCTTACTAGAAGCTGATATTTGGTGGTGTTTAGTAGTTGTATGCTTAAACTATAATTTCTAAGTGATTAAAAATAAGATAGAATATGTAGATAGCTGAGTAGAAAATGCTTGAGATAGTTCATGTTTATCAAGCTTGTAAATCAAGCAATTAATAGAATACATGTGGCATCTAGGAGTGATGGGATGAGAAGAACTAGAACAATGTGTGATGCTGAAAGTTGAAACTTCATGCAATTCTGCAACCAAGGTGGCAAGGTGTTAACTAGCTTAAGTAGGTTGAATTATCATATAAATTGCAAATGATATGTAAATTTAATCAACATGGTAAAAGTAACAGGTTAACTTGAAGTCATAAGGGAAGTTTTGATTGCAAAAGCAAGTAATCAAGGGAAAGCATATAGAACACAAATTCCTATGGTAAAACAACTGAAATTTATGAACTAGTTGGTGTTGTTGGTCAATGGATATGTTCAACAATGTTATCAAATTAAATTATTTACAAATTAGTTAAGACGTCATGATCAAAATAGAGAGGTAAGCTGAAATAGGGAAGTGTGCTTCATGTGTATTGTGAAATTTTCTAGCATAGATCAACGGCAATCTGTATAAGCCCAATAATTGGATCTTGTCTGATAAGGGGGAAAGTGTGCTGTTTACTCACTAGTTTCCATGCTGATTTAAGACTGAATTCTCCAGATTTTGTGAGCATCCATCTCCATATATCTTTCCCACCTGCAATCGGGACCTGAGATATCTTCTGCTTTATATCAGCAAATTCTGAATTGAATTGCTGTTGTTTAGCACCTACAAGCCTACTAATAGCCCACTGTCATGAGAGAGGTAGACGATATTGCTTTCTAATAAATCTATTACCCTTTGTCCAGATCCAGGGGTCAAACCATAATGAAGTGTCTTGGTCATCACTAACAATCTTTTGTGCATGTTTGGAAGAGCAGAGGGTCTAGCATTAGCCATAGATTTCCATGTCCTTGGATGAAGTAAGGATGCACGTGCATTCCATATGCCATCTTGTTTAATGTAGAAACTTCTCATCCATTTAGTCCATAGTGATTTGGAATTGCAGCACCTTCATAATAGTTTAGCCCCCCAGATCCATGCATGTATCTTTCCTTTCCACAAGAATTTTGCTGCCATGGTTTCAAGTTCCTTGCACACTGAAATTGGAAAGTTAAATGAATTTTTCTTATAAAAAAGGGTGTTGTAGAGAACAGATTTGACAAGCTCCACTCTTTCAGAAAAAGATAGGGTATTGCTCTGCCAACTCTCCAATATGTTTATGCATTTATCTACCAATGAAGTGTAGTCTCTAGTCCTCAAATAGTTAATTGTCAAGGGAATACCCAGGCATGTAGTAGGTAGGGAGCCCCTTGTAATGCCAAATAGCTCCTGCAATTCTTGCCTATTAGCACAGCCCTTGGTAAAAACCAATTTCTCTTAGATTTGTTTATTGAAAGGCCTGTATTTAATTTCAGTTATTCAAACAGATTGCTTGTTAGTCTTGCAAAGAGTAGCATATCATCTGCAAAAATAATAGGTGAGAGAACATAAACCTGGGGTCCTCGCTTAATATGACTGATTCTCCTAGCTTCCATGGCCAAATCCATTTTGAATGAGAAAATTTTTATAACGCGCACAAAGAGATAAGGAGACAAAGGTTTTCCTTGTCTTAAACCTCTATTGAAAATGTCCAGGTAGGTTCTCATTGATCAACACATGAAAGAATGAGGTTGAAATGCATTCTTGAACTCAGTGTATCCATTTGGGGTGGAAATTCAAGCAATGAAACATGAAATGCTTTTAACTCCCTATTCACTGAACCAAAAGCTTTGTGAAGATCTATTTTCAAGTTCTGGCCAGAGGAATCCTCTTAAAATCATGAGCTGATGGTGAACAATCATTAATTTGTCTCTCTCAGGAATGCACTTTGATTCTGAGATACGAGTTCCCCGATGACTTGTTGTAGCCCATGACATCCGCCTTCTTCTAGACTGTTATAATCTTGGCCTTCAACTTTGTGCGGCCATCAAGACTTTTACAGAAATCAAGTCCAAATACATAAATTACCAATTGTCTCTCACGGGCAAGGAGCTATCCTTTGGTTGGTTTTGAAATTACCAATTACCAAAAGTCCAAATACATAAAATACACAAAACGATGCTTGCGGCAGCAGCCGGAGGCTAATCTAGTGGTTGAGCGTAAGGAGAGTTCTTTTTGTTTTGTTTAAATAGTCGTGGATCCTTAGTGCGAACATTGAGAACACGTTCTTTTCTCAGACTATTTTCTAATGTTATTTTATTTTATTTTGAAATTTTAATTTTGGTAGTGCAGGTTACTTGGACAAAATTCCAAACTTTTTTTGCCATTGAGCTTGTTGTAAAGATTAGAAGGTTGGTTATCATTGATGTCTTGGCATATTTGTTCCTTTAGTTATATTTGTTATTATTACAACCTATTTTTATATGTATTTTTCACTTTTTGAAGGTGAGCGTTCGGTTGGTTGCTCATGAAGCATTTCAGAAACATGAGGTTAGTTATGGACCACTTTTGCCGCATATAAATATCACAATTATAGTTAAATCTCTATTTATTTGCACTTAAAGATCGCAAAACAAATCTTTATCCCTTGACCTTTCTTCTGTAAGACACTTAAAGTATGTATACTTGAATCCTTTAAGTATTTTTTTTCATCTTGTTATATTCTAAGCTCATCTTTAAGTACTTGAATCCTTTTAGTTTACATTTGTGCATGCATGTTTTCATGTTTGTATATATGTCTGCATGTATGTTATACGCGTGTGTGCGTGTTTACATATGTTTTTGTGTATATGGGTAAGTGTTTATATATGTGTATGTATGTATATATGGGAATAAATTTGTGTATGTGTCTATATCTTTGTATGCATCTATATATGTGAATATATGTGTGCGTATATATGTGAATATACATGTGTATGTGAATGTGAAAATAATGAATATATTTGTATTTATCTATATATGAGAATATATCTGTTACATATGTATACATATATCTAAATATATACATAAAGAAACATACATATGTATGTCCTTATTTGCATGGATGTGAAATGTAACTATGTTTTAATATATGTATTTATGTACACATGTAGGTATAATTAGACATGAATATGTATGTGTGTGCACAAGGATTAATTTAGGCATGAACGTGCATAAGTGTGCACGAATAAGTAATCAGAAATGTTCGTGTATCATTTCCACTCCTCTCTCACGCTCGGTCTTAGCTCTTCCTCCCCTCTATGGTAAGTGTACAGGAATCCTTAAAGTACTTTTTTCAAATTGTTATATTCTAAGCTCAATCTTTTTTTTCTTTTCAAAATTTAATGGATAATGTCGATTTACATGCATTTGTGTATATTATGCATGCGTGTATGTATGCATGCATATTTGTATTTATGTATGAATGTATCTATGTTTGCATGTATATATTTGTGTTTATGTCTATATTTGTTTGCGCGTGTCTATATGTCTCTCTCTCTCTCTCTGTGTATGAGTTTATATATGTGTATGCATCTATATATGTTTATGTATCTATTTATGTTAAATTGTTTATATCTATGTATGCAAGTATATATGTGAAAAATATATGTATATGTGTCTATATATGTTTATGTATCTGTATATGTGAATATATTTGTGTATGTCTCCTAATCTGTGCATGTAAATGTGTATTTATCTCTCTTTATGTGTGGTGTGTGTGTTTCCATATCAGCGTGTATATATGTATGTGTCCATATGTGCATGTATCAATATATGTGTTTATATGCATACACACACACACATAAACATGCATATGTACATTTGTGTGTGGGTGTGTTGCGTATGTATATATGTATGCATTTAGATATTAACGTAAATATTTATGTATGAATATATGATCATTCATGTAGATATAGGCTTGAACGTGCACAACTCGCTAAAGAATTAGAATTAATAGGTTTGACATTCTCTCTCCTTTTCCTCTCCTTTCTCACACACTGACTCTCTCTCTTTCTCACCCTCTCTTTTCCTCCCCTCTTACACTAGGTCGCTCCTGTAATTTCCTCTTTGTAGCCTTCTCTCTCTTCCGCCTCTTCGATTCCTACTCCACTCCTCTCCTCTTGTCCTCTTCAGATTGGCCTCAAGCTCTTAGGCCATCAAGAATTTCATTAATGATCAAGTCAAAATACATGAATTTTCTCTTGTTTCTCATGACAGAGCTGCTACATGTAGATTCTTTGGTGCCCAACATTATAGATGAGGACCACAACAGATATCAGTTGTTGATCCGGTGTTTGAGCAAAAAAGAGAGGTCTTGTGTTCTACTTGTTTTCTTTTGCAACACCTCTCTGGGCTTAATAAAGTCATGAGCCCTAAATGCAAACATTGATGAATGGTGATCAGGTTCTTTTGTCGAACAACTTTTGTAATGTTATTTTCAAAATTAATTTTATTCGTGCACTTCATGTGGAGACATTCCAAACTTGTTCACAGTTCAGTTAGTGTCAAGACGAGAAGGTTGAGATTGATGTCTTGACAGGTTTGTTTTTTAATTTTTATTAATTAATATTACAAAATGTTATTAGTTATATTTGTCCGGTTTTTAAGGTGGGTATGCAGTTGGTTTCTCGTGAAGCATTTCCAAAAATATCTACTAGAGGTTAGTTATGTGTCATTATTTTTAATATATTTATACTGAATTTTTACCAAATATAAATGTAGGCTGTTTCCTCCTCGAAACAATAAATACCTTAATTATAGTTAAATACCTATTTATTTACATTTGAAGTTTGCAAAATAAAGCTACATCCCTTCATCGGTAAGAGAGTCAAGGTATGTATACTAGAATAATTAAGTGTTTTTTGCAAAACTTTATACCCTAAGCTCATTCTTTTTTCAAAATTTATGAGATAATGTCAACTTACATGTATGCATGTATGTTATATATGAATATGTTTGTATACATGTATTCATGTCTATATCCAAGTATGTATGTATCTGTGAATGTGTATGTGGTTATATATATGTGTGTGTCTCTATATAAATGTATGTATTTTTGTATACTTGCATGTGTTCATATTTATGTATCCCTACATGTGAACACGCTCACACACCTGTGTGTGTGTGTGTGTTTTATATCTGTGTATGTAATGTGAATGTATGATATGTTTCAATATATGTGCAAATATGTATCTATATATGTGAATAGTGTATTCTTTCAAAATAAATATGATTATTGTGTATTTATCTATATGTGTATGCATCTAAATATGCGAATATATGTGTTTGCGTCTCTATATCTATAGTGTATGAGAATATGTATTTCTTAATATCTATGTATGTATGTGTATGTGTTTATATATGTGTATGCATGCAACTATATATGTGAATGTTTCTATATATGTGTATTTGTGAATGTGTCAACATATGTGTGTGTGTATAGAAACATACGTCTGTGCGTGTTTTTATTTGCGTGGATGTTGTATGTATGTATGTATTTATATTTGTATATATGTATTTCTGGACACATGTATAATTATGCTTGTAGTATGTTGTGTATGTAAAAGGGTTAATATATGCTTGGACATTCACACCTCTCCCCCTTCCCTCTCCTCTCTTCTCCCCTCTTACGCCAATCCACTCGTGTCATCCTCCTATATATGCCCAAATTCTCTCGTCTTCTCTCTATGTCCCAAGGACTAATGAAAGTCCAGGGCTTTGATTGGAAATTACCTACTTTCTCGATAATTTCATAAAATTCATGGAGCTCACCTCTTCAAATAACTTGTCAAGCGTCGAAGCTCCACACTAAATACATGTCTCTTCACACATGATGCACGCTCTCAAGACCGCCTTCTCCTATTTGATCCTCGTCCCAGATTCTTTAAGACCTGCATGTAATCTCCTTAACTACAACTTTATATAGCTATGAGCCTTAAGAGCTGTCCACACTCTTTCCTATCCACCATCATCGCCTTCATCAGTTTCTTCTACAACTTGTAGAAACTCCACCCACAAGTTCCCCTACACTGGGGGAGAGAGAGTTATTGGACAGCCAATGCACACTACCATCTTTTTTCTAGACCATAGGAGGTTGGCCTTCAGCTTCCTACCCTGGTCGTCAAGACTTTCCAAGGGATTGAGTCCACGTATATAGATTACTTGTGTCTTCTGACAATAAAGTTGGAATCCGTGGGTTTTTTTGGCATCAAACACCATAAATGTGGACTGCAACAGAAGTCGGTTGGTTATCCATTTTGCTTGTTTTATTTGGCAATGAGTACCTTCATGGATTAATAAAGATATGGCGCTAAATGGGAACATCGGCAAAGGGTGATAAGGTTCTTTTGTCGAACAATTTCTTTATGTTATATTTTCTTTTATAAATTTAATTTTTTATTTACAGGTCACTTGGAGACATTCAAAACTTGTTCACCATTCTTTAACTTGGTGTCAATAGTAGAAGGTTAACATTTCTGCTAGACAGGTTTGTTTATTTCTAATTATTATCATTATAAAACATTATTATGTATATTTTTCTTGTTTTGAAGGTGGGTACGTGGTTGGTTTCTCGTGAAGCATTTCTGAAATATCTACAAGAGGTTAGTTATGTACCATTTATTATTAATATATTTTATATTAAACTTTTACTGCATATAGATATCTCAATCATAGTTAAATATCTAATTATTTATAGTCGAAGTTTGCAAAACAAAGCTACATCCCTTCCTTGGTAAGACAGTCAAGGTATGTATACTAGAATGTGCTTTTTTCAATTTTTTACACTCTAAGCTCATTCTTTTCTTATATTCAAAATTTAGTTAGATAATATGGACTTGCATGCATATATGTTATGTGTGGATATGTTGTTTTCATACATGTATGCATGTTTGTATGTATGTATTTTTGTATATATGTGTCTATATATGCATGTGCATTTTATGGGGACATCTAGCTGTTTTACTTTGCTTTAGTTGGTTGGGCTATTTTATCTTATTTTATTTTAGTTGGCTATTGGTTGGCTTATCTTATCTTTAGGTTAATCCCACATTGCTTGTGGTCCTATAATATGGCCTATAAAATGCCAAGACTGCTTATGAGATTCTTAATTGATGAATAAAAAAATTGCTATTGATCAATTTGTAGCAAGTATTTTTGGGTGAGATGTCCTAGGATGAGATTCTCAAATCTTTTTTGTTAGGTTACAAACCTTAGGTTGAGATTTTCTAGTGTTCGTTCTCAATTATCTCCCTTTTTTGTGTTCGTCCCCAATCAGTTTGTATTAGAGCCTAAATCTTGACTCATTTCACAAAATTTCAAAACCTTAGTTTTTCCTTCTCATAAAACTCTAGTTTCCACCAAACTTCTACAAACCCTAACTTCTCTTTCCACCAAAATTCCAAAATCCTAGATCTGAAAAGAGAAGTAAAGTAAAGGAAAAAAAGAAAAGAAAAAAAGAAAAGAAAAAGAAATATGAAATTCTCATAGCCGCCATTGTTCACTCGTCTCCTTCCTCAGCACCACGTACCGATCTCTCTTCCTCTCACTTTAATGTCAACATCGCCATCTGCCAATGACACCGCCCTTCTTCTCCTTCGTCAACAAGATCGTCGTTACCATCTCCTCCAACCATGAGATCACCGCTGACATCTGTTAGAACTCTCGTTCATCTCGACGCTCTCGTTCCTCACTAATTGCTCCATCTCCATCTTCGTCATCCTCTTCCTTCGATGGAGCATCTCGCCGAGCCGATCAACCCGAGTCGTCGCCACCTCGACTGTGACCATACTATCCCGCCGCCCAGATCTACATCTGACCCCATGATTTCTCATCCTCATCACCGTCTTCATCCAACAAGGCCCTCTCCGTCTTCTCCTCTGCCACCGACCTTCCCTCCAGTCTCGTCTCGGTCACATCCCCCAGGATAAGCCTGCATCCCCACCGCCATCGGTCGAAGAGCTTCGCCAGTGCCCGTGATCTGTTGCCCTCACAGCAACATCAACTAATCATTTTCTTCATCGCGGGCTGCAAGCAGTTGCAGCCACTCTCACCTGCAAATAGAAGAAGGGTTGGTGGGTCTTCAAATAAAGATTCAACCCGAACTCGCAGTTATAAAAGAAATTTGATAATGGGTTTAAGTTGTGGACGCAAAGGAGACCGATCCGCTTACTACATAGTGAATTCATAGCCTATAGTGCCTTTGACCCACTACAGTAAACCCGCGTGCTACAGTGGCGGGTACGGACACAAATAGACTCGTTAGTGTATCAGATTTGTTTTGGACCATAACTTTAACATACTGGGTCTGATTCAATCGTTTTTCAAGCTGTCGTGGTCGTGAATACGACACACCTGCAGCCACTACAAATCACTGAGTTCAACATGATCCTCGTGTAGCTCTATAGCAGTTCATACCTCATTCAGAGTCCATTTCAGGCCCGATTCGAGCTCGATTCACGCCGTTTTTGAGGCAGTTTTCCCAGCTCTTATCACTGCTGTTCCAGATCTTTGTTCGTGATTTTCAGCCATCGATTGTGGGTATTTTTTCGAGGAATCCTAGAAGAACTTTACGTTGAGTGTGAACGACTCACCCCTTAGTTGAAATCTGCCTTGAACCAATTGACATAGCAGATATGTTAAATGAAACCTCAACTCAAAGTTACTTAAGAAAGATGAAATAATGCATAAGTTTAAGTTCAAAGAGCCTAAAATTTATATAATTACCCTGATCCTCATGCTTTTAGTGATTGCCTAGCCGACATTGAGTGCTAGTTTGATAATTATAAAATGTCTGATTTAAGTGAGATTTGATTTGCTGAATTGAGACTAGTAAGGCCAGCCAAATTTTATTGGAATTTTATAATAAATGCATGCAAGGGACTGCATCGGAAATCTATAGAGTCGTGAGAAGAGATAAAAGTCGAGCTTAAGGAGAGATACTTTCTCGACTTTTATATGAATCACCTTGTGAATAACTAAACAACCCTCATAAGAGTGGACATATTGTGTCTAGTAAAGATGTGGTGAATCATAGATTTTTGAGGATGTTAATGTTCTTTCTGAGATTACTAGTATTGTTGAGGATACATCAATTGACTTCTGTCCTTCCAAGATTGCCAGTGTCATTAAGAATATATCAATTGACTCCTGCCTTTCACCTTCAAGTCTTGATCAGTGTTTTAAATGTCGATATCAGGGAAATGTCGGATGTCGTAATCGGATGTCGGATTTTGGATTTCGGAGATATTTCGGGGCCATTTAGTAAATTTCGGACGTCATGACGGGTAACAAATATATATATCCTAGATGTCTTAAATAATGTAATTTAAAAATTCTTATCAAGGTAATACATACACAACTTATGCAAAACTATATAAATATATTTAGGATATGTATAATTAACTTAAACATTTTGTATATATTCACTAATCCATTATTAAAATTTCTCAATTGCTCCAACTTTCAAGACCAATCAACATATTGGGTTTTTCCCAAGATGTCGGCCGACATTTCGGAAAAATATCGGCCGATATATCGGATTTTTCCCGAAATGTCGGCCGACATTTTCTAAAACGCCATTTCAAATGCGGGTGGGGATGTCGTGGCGGTGAGGGCTTGAAAACGAAATGTCGGCCGACATTTCGAAAATGTCGGCCGACATTTAAAACACTGGTCTTGATGAGGTTCATGTTTCTTTAAAAGATACTACCAATCCCAGTGATGTTGTAGATGCATTAATGGAGTCTAGCACACCCATAACTGATTAGATCAATATTCATGAGGATAATTATTACAGTTTAGGAATAGAGGTTAAATCTATTGTAGTTATTCTTAGTGTCTCATCTTTTAGCGAGTCATTAGAATTTCTTGCCATGTGACATAAGGTTAGTTATGAGGTTTCATTTAGTGGGTGTTTGGATTTCTCTCCTTATTTTTTTCAAATTTCTATCGTTCCTAATAATGTTGTACCATTAGCAATGTCTGAAATATATCCTCCTCGGTAACCCATGCCTCTGTTTTCCCTATTTTTAGGAGTTAAACCTAGTGAGTCAATTGCATTCCATTTGCCTGTTGCAAATGATGAACCCCGGACAGATTGCAATTTGTAATGATGATTATAAATTTGCCGCATTTTCACATAGTATCTTGTAGGAATTTATAGTTATTAATGAGGTGACAAGATATTCACTGTGAGATTGTGTCATCGTACAAGTTCTTATAGGACTCTGAGAAGAATTGCTTTCAAAACCTGCAAGTTGGATATCTTATAAGATCCTAGTATCAGCTTGACCTTCAGGGGAACGGACTTGACTCGATTTGCTGCTTGTGCCTCTCTGGATCTATCATCGCATACAACAGATCCATCATAGAAAGCTCCACCTCCACCGCCTTAGGTCATCCTGGATGCACATGAGAAGAATTGCCTGATTGAGACCCAAGGAGATTTATACTCAACAAGGTCGAGTTTTCCCCAATCCCAAGAGAATGATGAGGACATCTAGTTGTTTTACTTTGTTTTAGTTGGTTGGGCTATTTTATCTTATTTTGTTTTAGTCGGTTATTATAGTTGGTTTATCTTATCTTATTTTGAATACCTTTTACTCATCAATCAAGTAGGCGCAAAATAGACAGTTGAAAATAGCATGTTGCTTATATCTATGTTTTTAGACATACAAATCTCGATCCGACCATTTCATCATGATCCAAACACTAAAAAAACCCTTGCACACACTAATTTTTGTTAGATTTTAAATATTCTACACTGTTAAATTAACTAACTCACTATTTCAGCCACCATTTTACGTATATTTGATGGATGGGCAAAAAGTATTCAAAATACATGATTTTTGATTTTTATTTACTTGAAAATAATGTAGATCAACTTTGGATCTTGCATTCGGATATCGTAGGGTTGTATTTGAGTGGGAAAGATTCAGCCTCGAATCCTTGTGGAATGACACAAGTCTCTCTCTATATGTGTGTGCGTGTATATATATATTTATATGTATCTTTACATGTGAATGTCTCTGTATGTGTGCATGCAACTATATATGTGAATATTTCTATATATGTATGTATGTGTATGTTTATGCGTTTTATAAGGATAGACTTGAGTCTTTTGGAAAGGATATGGAGATGAATCCTTCCCATTCAAATTCAAATTGAAGATCCACTCCATTTGTGTTCATCTACATTGTTAAGAGTGCTTAAAAACAAAACTTTAAGTATTTTGAATATGTTTTGCTTACTCATCAAGTAAGTGCAAAATGAACTACTGAAATAGTAAGTTGGTTAGTTTAACGATGTAATTTTTGAAACCTAACAAAAGTTAGTGTGTGAGAGTTTTAAAATGTTTAGATCATAATCAAATTGTCAGATCAAGAATTTGTATGTCTAAAATCTTTGATTTAAGTAATATGCTACTTTTGACCGTCCATTTTGTGCCTACTTTTGATGCATGAACAAGAAAACTATAAAATACTTGATTTTTAATTTTTAATTACTTTATATAACGTAGATCAACTTCAACAGAGTGGATCTTGTATTTGAATGTCGCAGCATTGATGCTCAAATTCTTCTGAACATAGCCAAGTCTTTCTTGTGTTTTATGTGTATACATATTTATACACACAGACACACATATATATTGAATATATGTGTTTTATACTGGTATACATAATAGATGTATATACATATAGAAACATACATATATCTGTGTGCATTTTCATTGCGTGGGTGTTATGTATGTATTTATATATGTGCGTACATATTCATGTAAACATGTATAATTATGCATGTAGTATGTATGTGTGTAGAGGGATTAATATAGGCTTGAATGAGCTCAACGAACATTCACTAAGTAATCAGAATTAAAACTTTCACGATTTTCTCCTTTTCCTCCCATCTCTCATACTTGGTCTCTCCTGCTCTTCTCTTTCTTCCTCCTCATTGTATCCCACTCCTCTCTCCTCTCTGCGTCCAAAGAACTATTGAAAGACTAAGGGAACACTATTAGCAATTGCTTTGCTTTCTCACTAATTCCATAAAACTCACGGAGCTCCATCTCTACATTAGAACAACTTTTTTAATTGCCAAACCTTCACACCACTAAATACATGTCTCTTCACACATAATGCACGCTCTCAAGGCCGCCTTCAACCTCTTTGCACCCTTCTTCCAGATCTTTTATGATGTGCATTGTGTCTACCTTACTAAGACTTTATAGATAGCCATGGGCCCTAAGATCTGTGCACACCCTTTCATATTCACCGACACGCTTCATCGCTTTCTTCTACCACTACTTTTTTAAACCCCACCACATGTTCCCCTGCATTGAGATGATGTTGTTGGCCAATCAATGCACACACATCCACTTTTTTTGGACCGCATGACATTGTCCTTCAACTTCTTGGTTATCAAAACTTTCTGTAAGATTGAGAACAAATACATGATTACCTTTTGTCCTATGGCAAGGAGTTGGTACCTGTGGGTTCTTTGGTGCTTGACACCATAGATGAGGACTGCAAAAGAAATCGGTTGTTGATCTAGTGTTTGAGTAACAAAGAGTGGTCTTCTGTTTTGTTTCTTTTTGTAGCAACGAGTATCTTTTTAGGCTTAATAAAGCAGTGGGCTCTCATTGCAAACACAAACATCGAGGAAGGGTGATCAGATTATTTTTTTCAAACAACTTATTTACTCCTATGTTTTTCTCTTTTAAACTTAATTTTGCTAGTGTCGGTCACTTGGAGACATTCCGAGCTTGTTCACCATTCTCTACCTTGTCGTCAAGACTAGAAGCTTGACGTTGATGCCTTGATATGTTTTTATTTTTATTTTTATTTATTATCATTACAAAATTTTATTATGTATATTTTTCAGCTTTGAAGGTGGGTATTAGTTGGTTTCTCGTGAAGCATTTCCGGAATATTTACAACAGGTTAGTTATGTGCCATTTATTATTAATATATTTTATATTAAATTTTTACTGTATATAAATATCTCAATTATTGTTAAAAATCTATTTATTTATAGCTGAGTTATGAAAACAAAGATACAACACTTCATCGCTAAGAGAGTCAAGGTATGTATACTCGAATACTTAGTTATTTTTTTTTTCAAATCTTTATACTTAAGCTCAATCTTTTGTTTTCTTCAAAACTTAGTTAAATAATGTGGACTTATTTGCATGTATGTTATGTATGGATAAGTATGTTTGTATACATGCTTGTATGTATATATGTAGTTGTCTATATGGGTGTCTATATACGTGTGTATATGTCTCTTTATGTATGTATTTTTGTATAAATGCATGTGTTTATATGTGTATCTGTTCATATATGTAAATATATGTATATGAGTTTATATTTGTATATGTAACTATATATATATGTGTGTGTGTGTGTGAATATCTATCTATATGTGTGGGTGGGTGGGTGTATTTTTTGAAAGGGGTGGCGTGTACGTATATGTGTGTATATGGGTTCAGTTAAATTACACATAGGGAGTAAATAACTTAGTTACACACATCACTCTTCACTCTTGGATTTGCACGGAGATGTGTGCTTAATAAACTTAAAAGGTTATTAAACCTGTGGGAACCATATGCTCCTCAATAACTTTTGTTAACTATTATATGCACGCATTTCTATGCAAATCCATGTGTGAAGAGTGGTGTGTGTAACTAAGTTATTTACTTCATATGTGTAATGTAACCGAATCATATATGTATATATAAAGAGAGATAGACGGTGTCATTCTGAAAGGATTCGAGGCCGAATCTTTCCCACTCAAATACAACCCTATGACATCCGAATGCAAGATCCATTCCGTTGAAGTTGATTTACATTATTTCAGGTAACTAAAAAAATTATGTATTTTGAATACTTTTTACTCATCCGTCAAGAAGGCGCAAAATAAACGACCGGAAATAACATATTATTTAGATCTACATCTTTAAACATATAAATTCTCAATTCGACCATTATTTCATCGTGATCTAAAAACTTATACACCCTCCCACACTAATTGTTAGATTTTAAATAGTCTACACCGTTAAACTAACCAACTCACTATTTCAGCTGTCTATTTTTTGCCTACTTGATAGATGGACAAAAGGTATTCTAAATACATGGTTTTGGGTTTTTAGTTACTTGAATTAATGTAGGTCAACTTCAATGGAGTGGATCTTGCATTCAGATGTCGTAGGGTTGTATTTGAGTGGGGAGGATTCGGCCTCGAATCTTTTTAGAAGGACACAAATCTATCTCTTTATGTTTGTGTGTGTATACTTGGGTGGCATTTGTAGCCAGTGTGCTTTTGGGTGACATGCTTTAATGAGATATTCTTAAACCCTCTTTTCTTGAGTTATAAATCCTACATTGAGATTTCCTAGTGTTGGTTCTCAATTATCCCCTTTTTGTTGTTTGTCCCCCATCAGTATGTCTTTATACATTCGTATTTCTGTATACATGGTTGAGTGTGTATCTATCCATATATGTGAATATATATATATATATATATGTATGTATTTATATACGTATATAATGTATTCATATATATGAATATGTGCGTCTATTCATTTATGCATTTATATATTCATATATATGTGCGTGTGTGTATGCATATGTATATATGTGTGTGTGTGTGCGTGTGCGCACACGCGTGTGTCTGTATATGTATGTGAATATATATGTGTATGTTAATATATATATATATATATATATATATATATATATATATATATAGAGAGAGAGAGAGAGAGAGAAAGAGAGAGAGACTTGTGTCATTCCGGAAGGATTTGAGGTTGAATCCTTCTCGCTTAAATACAATCCTACGATATTCGAGCACAAGATCCATTTCGTTGAAGTTCTACATTATTTCAATTAATTAAAAATCAAAATCATATATTTTGAACCTTTTGCCCATCCATCAAGTAGGCGCAAAATGAACGGCCGAAAATAGCATATTGCTTAGATCTACGTCTTTATACGTACAAATTCTCGATCTGACTGTTTCATCATGATCTAAATACTTAAAAATCCTCACACCAATTTTTGTTAGATTTTAAATACTTTACATCATTAAACTAACCAACTCACTATTTCATCTTCTAACTTGGCATTAAGACTAGAAGGTTGACATTGATGTCTTGACAGGTTTATTTCTTATTTCTATTTATTATCATTACAAAAATAAGTCATGTATAATTTGTCAGTTTTGAAGGTGGGTATGCAGTTGTTTCTCGTGAAGTATTTCCGGAACATCTACAAGAGGTTAATTATATGTCATTTAATTAATATGTTTTATATTAAATTTGTACCATATATAAATATCTCAATTATTGTTAAAAGTTTATTTATTTATAGCTGAACTTTGCTAAACATAGATACATCCCTTCATCACTAAGATACTCAAGGTATATATATTGGAATACTTTAAGTGCTTTTTTCAAATTTTTATGCTGTAAGCTCAGTCTTTTATTTGTTCAAAAGTTAGTTCGATAACGTGGACTTGTATGCATCCATGTGTAATGTGTGGATGTAGGCTTTCTAAAAAATCATTAAAGACAAGTCGTCAAAAGCAGAGTCCCAAACTCTAGACGTAGGGCTAATCTCAGCCGCATTGCAGCACCAAGGCGCGAGGGTCGAAACCCGCGTCTCAGCCGCATTGCAGCATCAAGGCGCGAGGGTCGAAACCCGCGTCTCAGCAAACCCAAGGCGCGAGGGTCAAAACACGCGTCTCAGCAGCACCAAGGCGCGAGGGTCGAAACCCGCGTCTCAGCAGCACCAAGGCGCGAGGGTCGAAACCCGCGTCTCAGCAAACCCAAGGCGCGAGGGTCGAAACCCGCGTCTCAGCAGCACCAAGGCGCGAGGGTCGAAACCCGCGTCTCAGCAGCACCAAGGCGCGTGGGTCGACACCCGCGTCTCAGTTGTAACCGTCCCGGTTATAGGGTCAATCACGGCCCACATAACGGGAAAAATTAACCCCCATTATGGAGTGTTTTTAGGAGGCACGTACGCCCCTGAAACCTCTATAAATAGCCCCGCTGCTATGGAAAAGGGGTCGGATTTTTTAGAGAGATCAGAAAAGAGCTTGACTTGAGAGCTTCCACAGAGACAGAAAGAGAGTCTAACTCTTCAGCTGACTTACTGCGTACAAGTTCATCTTTGCCTACAATCTCTTTGAGATTTCGGTCGACAGAGCTGTGGTACTCCGTCTACCATCCGAAGAGAAGATCCCCAGAAGTTCTCGACGTTCACCCGGTTAACGGAGAACAAGATTCACTCTCCATCGCCACTTGAAGAACCCAGCATTAAACAAAGGGGAGATTTAAGACTCAACATCTTCCCTCCCTTGTAGTCGGAACATTAGTTTGTTGTAATCTTTCAATTGATTCAAGGAAATTTTACACCGAACACCTCTGCTCCGTACCAAACAAGAGATGGCGACTCCGCTGGGGAATACTTTCGTTACTGACGAACAGGTTGTGGCGCAAGGTGACGTCCTCTACAAGGGGAAAACGGTCGAATCGCTCGTCATCGAATTCGACCAGGCAAAGTATGAAGAGTTCCTCTCTTCCGGCTCCAAGAGCCCAAAGGCCCGCGCCTACCGCAGGGTCTCTACGGGGACTTGCCCCGAAGTCCGCTTTGAGCCTCTCTTAGAGGCAGCTGCTGTGAGGGATGTTGTGGCCAATCACGCCAGGCGTGACACACACGCTAACGTCTCTCAGGAGACCCGCGTGGTCAAATTCTCTGGTGTCCAGCCAATCCACCTTCTTCCTCAGCACCAGGTCGTCGTTGGTTTCTCTCAACCCCCACGACGCAACCGGAATGCTGAACGCTGACAGAGGAGGCGTGCGCGTCAACTGCAAGCTGGAACAACTGATCATCCAACTGAGGCAGGACGCAAGGTTCAAACCGGCATTTCTGCCGCACCACATCGGCACGCGAAATTCGCGTTTGGCAACCCAAACGTGAGGTTCACCGAGTTGGCCCCTCTGAAGCCCTACTCCCCAGACGCCAAGGCGAAGCTTGCGCGCCTCGTCGAGTACAAGGGGCATACGCCTCTAGGCATGAGGCTCAGCTGCCCTGCATCTCTCAAGCGTCTCTACCCCGACGCAATAATCAGCAACGCGATAGCCGCGTCTCTTCTCAGCAGAGACACCAGACGCGCGTCCTGAGGCCACGACGCGAGAACCGCGTCTCTGAATCACGCGTCCTGGCTGTACGCAGCAAGGATGCCTCCCGCCCTCGACATTGCGAGGCTAATCTCTTTGATCCTCCTCCCACGGATCTGAGAGATTATTTGACAAAGAAAAGTAGTGCTAATCAGATCACTTCGTCATGTTGCTGCCAACGGCTTATCACGATGTTTTCTGAGTGCCGTTGCAATTCAGGTGCAAACCAGCAGTCTCTAGTTAGACAGCTGACCCTGATTCCCCGATCAGCTAAGAGAAGTCGCTCCCACAGGAGGAGGATTTTCTCTGACACTGAATATCCAGAGCTCACTGCAAACATGGTGAGCAGGAGCAGGGGAAAACAACCTGCAGTCAGCTCCGATGAGTCTGACACGGAACCGGAAGGAGTGTACCGACACACTCGCACCCGGACCGGGGCAATTCCCCCGATTGACTACAATGCTCTAGTCCGGGACATTGAGGTGAATGACTCGCATTCCGCTATTGCAGAGTCGCAGGCTTCGAATTCCTCCATGGAGAAAGAGGCCTACATATACATGACTAGCACTCCTGAGGAGACCGCCAGGCGCTTGGAGCAGCAAGCCCAGGTCCAGAAGGAACAATTCGAGATGATTCGCGCTCAGAAAGAATCTATCGACTCCCTCAAGCAGATGCTCGCACAGTTGCTTGAAGACAAGAGGAAGTCAACTAACAAAGCCTCCTCTAAGAAATCTAAAGGCAAACGAAAAGAGGGGGAAAGCTCGTCCTCTGTACATATAGAGGAGAAAGAGCAGTCTACTTCTGATTCGTCTAAGTCCTCATCGCAGGAAAAGGACGACCAAGACCAGGGAAAGGTTCATTCTAAAAGAATGAATCAGTTGGAGCAACGTCTTGAGGCCCTTACCAATCGGAAAGGCCTCCAAGAAGCAGGAGTGGTCCGGCCATATCCGGCCGAGTGGGACCTGGTTCCATACCCGCCCAAGTTCAAGGCTCCAACCCTCCAAGCATTTGATGGGAAAGGTTCACCGAACTAGCATATCTACTACTTTAAATCCCAAACAGGGAATGTGATAGATAATGATGCCATTCTGGCACGCTTGTTCATCGGCACCCTAAAAGGGCTTGCCTTTGAATGGTTCATGAAGCTCCCAGAGGGCTCCATCAAGAATTGGGGCGACTTGGAGTAGCTCTTTCTAACGCGCTTCTTAGAAGATGATTCGGAGGTCAACATGCCTACCCTTTTAGCCACCAAGCAGCGAAAGGGAGAGTCCGTTAAATCTTTCGTAGAAAGGTTTCGGAACGTAGCACTCCGATGTCCAAGCGGTATGACCCAGGTCACCTTGGTGGAAACATGCCGCCATAATCTCCAAACTTCGCTCCTTGCCCAAATAGGGGTTGCCGAAAGCCGCACCTGGAAGCAGTTGATCCAACAAGGTGAACAGGCTGAAGAAATCGTCGCTCGGGTCAGGGCAGAAGAAAACAAACCCAGGCCTGAAAAGTCAACGAGGCGTGCGCTAGACACATCCCTCCAAGCGAAAAGGAAGGATAACTTGGCAGCAGAGACCAAGTCCCCTGTCAAACCTCAACCGGTCAAGGGAAGTGGCTCTTCAAGCCAACCACGCGCCAGCAAGCAGTATTCCTTCAAGGATGAAGATGTCGACTCGCTCTTTAAACTACTCAACAAGAGCAACCGAAGCTTCCTGAAGCTAGGCGCCCTGAAGAAGTCGGTAAAACTGATAATCCCAGCTACTGCATGTATCACAGGATGTTGGGACACCCCACCAAGAGCTGTTATGTCTTCAAGGACATCCTTCAGGCTCTGATTGATGCGGAGGTATTAAAACTCCGTCCAGAGCAGAAGAAGGTGGCGGCTAATATGACGTCATTCCTCCAGTTTGGAAAACAACCTCCAACACCCTCTGGAGTAGTCCCTATCCCAAGAGGAGAGCTGAGAATGGTCAACACAGACCCTCACCAACAGCAAGAGAAGGGCCTGGTACCCGTTTCCACACCTCAGGGAGAAGTCATGTGGGTTCATCCCGACCTTGTGGATGGCCAGCAATGGACTACTGTGACCAGCAAGAAGTCCAAAGGCAAAGCTAAGGCTTCATCCTGTAATGTGGTATGTGCCTCTTCTCGGGAAACGGAGACTGATGTTCCCTCACTGACCGATTCAGAAGAGGAGACGATAGTTCTGGCCACAGAACCCAGTCAACTTGTGGCAGAAACCCGTTCAGGGCAGTCATATTTGAAAAAGTATGATGAAATGGCGGTAATCCCTCCAAGACCTGCTACAGAGTCAGCCAAGCCCCCCAAAAACAATCTGTGGAGAAACAGAAAGAGCTTCGGTTTTTCAGAGTTCTTTCAAAAGACATAGCGGAAGAATCCACAGCACCTTACCGCTTTGATGTCCTGACTCAACTGGCCAACATCCCGGCCCGGATTACTCTTTATGAGCTTCTTAGGCTATCGAAGTCGACCAGAGAAGCTCTACAAGAGGCCTTGGCTAATGCTGAGGTTTTCATGACCCAGGTGCCGATCGGACCAAAGGAGGAAGATGTAGAGGACTGCCTCCATACCTCCCAAAATGTTCCCTGCATCACCTTTACGGCAGATGATATGCAAGTTAAAGAGAAACATGATCGACCCCTTTACTTCGCAGGGTATATTGGATCATCTGAGGTGAACCGCATTCAGGTAGATCTCCGGTCCGCATTGAGCATTATGCCTCGCCGAGTCATGCAACATCTTGGGATTCTTACTCACCGTTTGAGCGCCACCCAGACTACTATTTATGGGTTCAATGCCAATAGTACCCGTCCAATGGGGGAAGGTTAAGCTCAAATGCCAGATTGGGGACCTAAGGTCGGAGGTGACATGCTACGTCATAGATGCTGACACCTCCTACAACTTGCTGCTGGGACGACCGTGGATTCATCGCAATTCTATCATTCCCTCTACTCTCCACCAAGTCATGAAATACATTGACGAGAGTGGAAAGGTGCGAACGTTGATTGCCGAAAGGCATCCGTTCAAGGGAGTTGAGAATTATTTCACAGATTCTCTTCCATATCAGGAATCTGTGGAAACAGATGAAGTCCCGCAACCAGAGGAGCCCGACTCTGGTAATGAAGCTGACACCGAGCCGGAAAAAGAGGAGTGCATGTGGGAACTAGATCCACTTGTAACGGGCATTAATAAACTCGATGTTGATAATACCTCCGCCGATGATGTAGGCGGATGGTATATTAATGAAGACTTAGATCTGGCGTATTTCTCTGTGTTTGCTTCTGATTCAGTGCCGTCAGACATTAATACCGAAGTGGATGACGACCTCTGGTTGGCAATGGATGCTTTGACATCATTGCATGTACCGGTAAAGTCGTCCTTCGAAACGCACCAAGATGCCGGCGATGCGCGAGAATCAATATTCATGGTTCTAGCGAGACGAAAAGGCCAAAGACCAATTCTTTTCGGACGAATTGAATCCGAACCGATAACCCGTGAAGAATCAGAAGGCGAAGAGGAATCCCCTCAGTTCAGTCATTATGAGCCAAAGGCACTCAGAATGATGAAAAGCATGGGGTATGATCTAACAAGCGGACCAGGGTTGAACTTCGGCAAAGGAAGGAGAACGTTACTCCGATCTTTTGTACCGAAAGGGAAAACCCCTGATTATTATCATTGAACTCGCCGGGGGTTGGGCTATGTGTCAACTCCGATCCCATTAGCCTCTGACTCTGAAGAGACATTATGCCATGATTACTCATCGGGCACGTCATCGTGGGAGTCAGATGTTAGTGTCGGCAACATCTTCAGAGAACTTTCAGTGAATATGGTTTCAACAAGCCACCTGGAAGACGGAGATGAAGAAATAATCCAATCCGATACAGATCCATGGATCAAACACTTAAACAATCTTTGGGATACCCGCTTTGAACAGCGTGAGCCACCCACAGAGGATAAGGTTGTTCAGATCAATCTAGGAGATGAGGCTAACCCTAAGCCCATCTTCATAAGCGAAGACCTGTCACCTTCGGAGAAAAAGGGTCTAATATCTCTTGTACAAGAATATATAGACGTCTTCGCCTGGAATTATGAAGACATGCCTGGACTTGATCCTCGAGTGGCTATGCACCGCCTCAACATTGATACGGACGTAAAGCCCGTCAAACAACAATAGCGACGGTTCCGTCCAGAAATGATGGAGGCAATTCAATCAGAAGTCAGAAAGCTTATAGACTCTGGCTTCATTAGGGAAGAACAACATCCTGATTGGGTGGCCAACATCGTCCCCGTTGCTAAAAAGAACGAAAAGATCCGAATCCGCATTGATTTTCGTGATCTAAACGAAGCTTGTCCCAAGGATGAATTCCCACAGCCAATCACAGATGTCATGATTGACAACACACGTAGATTCGAGCGAATGTCCTTTATGGATGGATTCTCAGGATACAATCAAATCAAAATGTATCCTGATGATGAAAAGCATACCTCTTTCAGGACACCACTGGGGGTATACTGTTATACCGTCATGCCCTTCGGATTAAAGAATGCAGGGGCGACATATCAAAGGGCCATGAATGCCATTTTCCATCAACACATGCGCAAAACGGTGGAATGCTATGTTGACGACATCGCAGTAAAAAGCCGCGCTAAAAGTGATCATATAACTGATCTAAAGGTTGTCTTCGACATCATGCGGGCCCATCAATTGAAGATGAACCCCACCAAGTCCTTCCTGGGGGTGGCCAGTGGAAAGTTCCTAGGGTTTATAGTGACCTCCACAGGAATTCATTTGGACCCAGAAAAGGTTCGCGCTATTCAAGAGATGCAACCTCCGAGAAACCTCAAGGAGCTCAGGGGATTGCAAGGACGATTGGCGTACATCCGAAGGTTTATCTCAAATCTCTCCGAAAGATGCCAACCCTTTTCCAAATTGATGAAGAAAGGTGTTTCGTTCATTTGGGACAGCGCTTGCCAGCAAGCATTCGAGGAAATTAAACAGTACCTCACACAACCACCAGTCCTTGCAGCTCCGGTATCTGGAAAACCTTTCCTGATTTACGTCCGAGCGATGGATCATTCTTTAGGAGCTCTACTAGCTCAGAATGATGATCAGGGACGAGAGCAAGCAATCTACTATTTGAGTAGAACAATGATCGGAGCCGAACATCGGTATAACCCGATCGAGAAAGAGTGTTTGGCATTGGTGTTTGCTATTCAGAAAATATGACACTATTTGGTAGGCCAGACAATAAACGTCATATCAAAAGTCAACCCCTTGAGGTTACTTATGACAAAGCCTTCATCATTGAACGGCCGGCTGGCAAAATGGGCCATATTGCTATCCCAATATGAAATGCACTTTTTACCACAAAAAGCCGTAAAGGGTCAAGCGGTGGCAGATTTCCTAGCTGAGCATCCAGATCCAAGGGCAACCAAACTTTATGACAATCTCCCAGACGAAGTCGTTGAAGCCTGCCAAACTCAGGTATCCTTCGAAAGGCAAGTATGGCAACTTTTCTTTGACGGTGCATCGAGAACAAGCCCAAAAGGACATATAGTGGCAGGAGTAGGAGTAGTACTCATCTCCCCATAGAACTATGTGATTCCTCGAGCCGTCTCGCTAACCGAGCCTTGCTCCAACAATGTAGCGGAGTACAATGCCCTCTTGATTGGGATGCAATTCGTCGATGAGATTGGCGTTAAAAATCTCGAGGCATATGGTGACTCTAAACTCATCGTCAGCCAAGTTCGCGGGGAGTACGAAGTTAAACATGAAGACCTAGTACCCTATTACAACGCAACTGTCTACATGGCCGAGAAGTTCACCAACTTTTACATTGACCATGTGCCACGCAAGCAGAATACGCATGCAGATGCACTGGCGTCTCTCGCTGCCTCTTTAGCTCTTCCAGCTGGAGCAGTAGAGAAAATATTTGTCCACGGCCATGACCTGTATTGTCCGAGAATTGCTCTTGAGAACTACCGGGAGCCAACGGGAGATTGTCGAGGCAAAGAAGTTCTCGAGTCGTCAGTCGGTCCAGAGCCTAGAGACTGGCGATTCCCCTATATTGATTACGTCTTGTATGGCATCCTGCCTGAGGACACCAAAGAAGCGGCTGCCATTCGAAGGAAAGCCCCCAAATTCTACTATAATGCGATTACGCGAACATTGTATCGTCGATCGCATGACGGGGTCTTACTCCGCTGCCTTTCACCAAAAGAGGCACAGGATGTGTTGAAAGAAGCCCATGACGGCATGTGTGGAGCCCATCAACCTGGCCCAAAACTCGCATACCGACTCCAAAGGTTGGGATATTACTGGCCTAAGATGATCGCTGACGCCATCACTTATGCCAAGAAATGTCACGCCTGCCAAGTGCATGACGATTTCATTCATCAAGCACCAGGATACCTTCACTCTACGACCTCTACCTGGCCATTTGAAATGTGGGGGATGGATGTAGTTGGCCCTATCAACCCTCCGTCATCAAAAGGACATCGGTTTATTTTGGCCATAACCGATTTCTTCTCCAAATGGGCTGAGGCCGT
The DNA here is from genome assembly GCA_038442645.1 of Agave tequilana. Taxonomy (NCBI): domain Eukaryota; kingdom Viridiplantae; phylum Streptophyta; class Magnoliopsida; order Asparagales; family Asparagaceae; genus Agave; species Agave tequilana. The sequence goes on along the minus strand of JAVJIF010000701.1, from coordinate 68,203 downwards.
TCCCTTAAAGGAGGTAAAGCCATCAGACGTGATCAAATTCGTCAAACATCATGTCATTTACCGTTTTGGTGTACCTCGGCGAATTGTCCATGACAATGGAACCCAGTTCGTCAGTCAGGCTTTCTAGAGATTCTGTGCGAAATTCAGAATCCAGAGTGTATCTTCAACGGCATATTATCCCGCCGCTAATGGTCTCGCAGAAGCTTTCAACAAGACCATTGGCAAGCTTCTCAAGAAATTCGTCTCGAAAAGTCAACGTGACTGGGACGACAAGCTGGGTGAATGCTTATGGGCTTATCGCACAACTGTTCGAACCCCAACTAAAGCTACGCCATTTTCTTTGGTATATGGGTGTGAAGCCGTGCTTCCACTGGAAATCCAAATTCCATCTCTACGCGTCGCATTGACAGCAGAGATGACAAATGAGGAGAAGCATCGACAGCGACTCCAAGAATTGGAAGCCTTAGATGACAAACGTCTGCAGGCCCAACAACAAATCGAGCTTTACCAAGCCCGGATTACCATAGCCTTCAACAAGAAAGTCAAAGTGCGAACTTTCAAGAAAGGCGATCTTGTCTTAGCCGTCAGAAGACCTATGGTGATGACACATAAGACAAAAGGAAAATTCCAGCCCAAATGGGAAGGACCATTTGTAGTAGAGTCAGTCTACTCAAATGGATCATATCGCCTCATAACCTCAAATGGCGATACACTCATGATGCCGATCAATGGCAGATTCTTGAAGAAGTACTATCCTTAATAATACTCCTTCACCGATCAAGTTAAAAGTACACCTCTGATCAAAACAAGAAGAGCATCTTCATTAACATCCAACGCCTCCGACGGCTAAGGATAGAGGAAAATGTTGGCTTTTAAGCCCAACATAAGTCTTCGACAACTCATCATGCTGAGGGGAATAACATGGCTAGCCCAACTCAAACGGTAGTTGGTAAAGGCACCTCAAATCCGTTGACAGCTGAGGGTTTGCTAAAAACCCTGGGTTCTAATGTTCCCATCTTCATTAACATCCGACGCCTCCGACGGCTAAGGACAGAGGAAAATGTTGGCTTCTAAGCCCAATATAAGTCTTCGACAACTCATCATGCTGAGAGGAATAGCATGGCTAGCCCAACTCAAACGGTAGTTGGTAAAGGCACCTCAAATCCGTTGATAGCTGAGGATTTGCTAAAAATCCTAAGTGGACTTAGTTTCACTCTCTCCTCCAAAATCCCTTACCAATTCTCATACACAGAATGATAGGTCTACAAAATACAGTCATTGCTAAGTTAACACTATACCTCTGGTAATGAAAATTTTCAATACTCCCTATTGAGTACAAACCTTATTTGTCAACTCTATATGGAGTAGTAAGCCTTCAAATTTGGTAAGTTAATACTACACTATACCTCTGGCACTTCAAACTTCACTTACCAATTCTCATCAATAGAATGACAAGTCTTCAAAATTGCTCATATCGCAAGTCCATTACTGCCAAGTTAATACTATACCTCTGGCACTCCAAACTTCACTTGTCAATTCTCATCAATAGAATGACAGGTCCTCAAATTGCTCGTATCGCAAATCAATTCTTGTCAAGTTAATACCACACCTCTGACAAATTACTGTTAAGTTAACATTATACTTCTGACAGCAATCAAGTTGCTGCCAAGTTCAATATTAAACCTCTGACAGTCATCTTTCCCTCAGACTTCCAGATCGAAGCTGAAATGAACGATACTAAGTTTAATACTACACCTCTAGCTTCCAAGTCATTGCTAAGTTTAACAATACACTTAAGGCCATGACTTTCCCTCGGACTCCCTTGTTAAAGTCGAGATGACCAATGCCAAGTTCAAAATTACACCTCTAGCATTACCCTCACTGCCAAGTTAAACATCACACCTATGACAGTGACACTTTCAGTTTTCCCAAATGTAAGCTGAAATGCTTCTGAGTTAAGTTAATATCACACCTCTGACTCACATTCTTGTCAAGTTAATACTACACTTCTGACAAGACTACATTCAACCCGTAAGTTAATATCACACCTCTGACGGTAGAAATTTTCCTAGATCCCCGCGAATCTAGTCTCGCTTGTTATTCTCGTCAACAGAATAACAAGTCCACTTAAAAAAAAAACATTGCTAGGTTAACATTACACCACTAACAGTGTTTTCATTAATTCCCCAGCTGATCTTAATCAAGTTAATCCCAAACCTCTGATAAAAGTTCATCCTCCCTGGGGGTACAAATTTCACCTGTCACTTTCCTTTATAGAGTGACAGGTCCACAAAATTATCCCTTGTCAAGTTAATATCACACCTCTGACAACATTGCTGAGTTCCTGAAATAGGACCTCTCTCTCTACAAAATTTGACTTGTTAAGATTATCATCATAATTTTAACAGACCAAAGGCTCTTTACTTCTATTCGTTTGACTTTCAATACAAAAAAGGAGTTCAAGATAATAGAAGGAGACAAAAAGAAATGTGTCGCTTTTAATTATATTCAACATATGAAAGTGATACAAAATGCTCTCTTATACAATAAGATTGAGTGTTACAGATAAAGGAGTACAAAGAAGTCCCTTTCTCTCTCAAAGGTTGCACTCACTCCTTGAAGCTGCTCACAACTCTAAGTACAAGATGTTTGGAAGGGCGCCAAAGTAGAAATTGAACGCTGCGGCAACGACCGGGAGCTGGTTGCACCACGATGCATGATGTAAACATCGAAGAAGCCTCTGGTTGATCGAGAACAATGGTGTTTCTTGAGGTCGAAAGGCAGCAGAATCTTCTGATTCCACCTGACCATCCGAAGCAGCGGGGTATGATCCTTTGTTGATGAACATCTCCACCACCAGAAAGTCATCCAATGAGCATAGAGTTTTCATCGATGTCACTTCTGGGGTAGGTGAAGGGAGAGTCCAAGAACATACCCACCACTATATCCCCCGCCATACTCACTCTGACCATGCCATGCCAAGAAGCATGACCGGTGCATTGAATCCAAAGAGATCTTGACGAGGGTCAGGGCCCATGACTTCTTCTCCTGTGGTCGACCATCGACCAAGTTCGCTGGCCGAAATATTCTCCCAGGGACCCAGCGAATATGAAAAAGGATGATCAAGCCTACCTGCAAAAAGTAAAAGAAGATCTGAAGCTTAGTATACTTCAACAGGAAAGCTAAGTGACAGACACAGCTATTGCTGAAAGCTTAAGACGCAGGACTGACCCGCGCAATGAGATGAACTTCTGCGGCGGCAGAAACAGACATGATCAAATCTGTGATACACACAGAATTCAAACGCAGTCTGATTTTGCATCCGCGTCTAAGGTATGAGGCGTGAAAAGAATCAGACGCGAAAATTGCCGTCTCCCTGTTCGACGAACAGGGGTTGCAAAATTCAGGCCTGAAAGCTTCGATCTGAGTTGAAATTCTTCTAAGTCAACGGCCTCAAACGCGAGCTCTGTATGAAAAGCTCGCGGTCTAGGTACAAAAGTTCATTATGCTCGTGTCCAGAGAATCCCGAGTCAGAATTTTCTCAATGGCGCAAACTCTCAAAAGATGGGTGCACCAGTTAGACTTCAGAAGAAGGTCAAGAAGATGAATCTCTTTAAGAGATATCAAAACTGAAACTCAGTTGGGCTGAAAATTTCATGACAAAACCAGGAAGTCATACCCACAGAAACACCCATTGAGGGTTGAACTCTCTGCATCAAGGCGCGGATATAAAAGGTGCTCAAGGAGGCGCTTCTTGATCTTGAAATCACTTGACAGTGATAATCTTCTGGAGAGATTAAACAGAAGCATGATAGCTCTGGGTCATCATCATCCATGGAGGCAAGTCCCAGATACAAGTCCTTGAAGAGAAAAGGCAGAATCGCTTAGAGCATTCGCTCTCAAAGGAAAGCAGTCTAAGTAATGAACTGCTAAAAGGAGAGGGTGAGACCTATTTATAGGCAACCCATAGAGCCTATAATCAATGGCTCATTAATCAGAACCGTCGGCTTTAATTCCCGCATGCATGTCAAAGCCCAGTAAAGGGCTGACACGTGGACTATCGCTTCGGGAAGTATCGAAGACGCGAGTCTCCAACCGCCAGTGCCGGTCTGGCATTTAAAGGCATTAATACCTAAGCCCAATGAAGGGCTGACGCGTGGACTGCCGCGTCGGGAAACGTTGGATGATACGAGTCCCCAATCGTCAACATCGACTGGACATTTAAAGATCCAACGAAATCTTTATGACAAGCTGCATGTAACGCCTGAGAAGTTGCACCAAACGCAGGCCCGAGAGCCGCGTCCAGGAACTCGCGTCCCATTCAGCGTTCTCTTTTCATTCCAGCCATGAGAACTGCAGCCACGTCTCTCAGAGTAATTCAAAGCTGCATCCCCTCACAGCAAAAGGGACCCATTCTGGGGGTCGCACTCTGCAATCACATAAAAGTGGAAAGCTGCGTCCTGAGACTTGTGTCCTCAATGGAGAAGGCCCGTGGCATTCACAAGTATCCTAAAGTTGCGTCTACATGGCGAGATGATAATGGTGTTCCTATCATAAGCTCAATATAATTTGAGTTTGCACTAGGTCAAGGACCCAGTGTCGCGTCCTCATATCTACGCGTCAGTTTTGAGGAGCATAAGACCGCGTCTTCACGGCATCCTGAATTCTGTACTTGGGCAGAGTTAAGGGCTGCGGCCAGGGAGCCACACCCAAAGCTGCGTCTTTCGCGCCAACTGGAACCGCGTCTCAATGGACAGGTCAGAGTCGCGTTTCTCTGGAACCGCGTCTCCCTATAAATCAGAGCCGCGTTCCTCCCAAGAACTTAGTTCTACCTAAGTTTATTATTCACAGCCAGTCAAGGATCGCAGCCAAAGACTGCCGCTAAGAAATTGGATTCATCTACAGTGGAATAATACAGATGGAGAAAAATTTCAAGAGACTTTTATTATTTGAGCCAAAAATGATAAAAGTGATACAAACACTCTTGATGAATTGAGTGTGCTGTCCCTAAAAAAAAGGGGGGAGGCTAATAATCTTGATTAGCCAAGGAACGGATTTGTTCTCGGAGGCGATGTATCTCGTGCTGACGTGCTTTCTCAGCCTCCATGAGAGCCTGGACCCGCAGCTCCTCCTCGGAAAAAAATCTCCTCGCAGCCAGCTGCGCTCGTAGGGATTCCAACTTGGAGGAATGAGCAGAGAGGTTTTCTTCAACTTGCGCCTTGGCAGCTTCCAGCTCTTCCAGCTTCTTCCTGGCAGTGGAAAACTTATGCTCGTTGATTGCAATCAAGGCCTCCGCCTTGGCTATGGTGGCCCGAGCACTGATAATAACCTGCTCTGCGCTCTGCATGACGAGTTCAGATTCCCTTGAATCGCCAATCAGCTTTTGATGGTCCGCCTGGAAATGTTGGAGATGGTGAGTCTCTTCGGCTATTTGTTCTTCCATCTCCTTCCGCTCTTGATCTTGAGCAGCCAGAAGTCTATTCAGAGTCGCCTGAGCCTCGTGAACTGAGCCGGCGTCTTCCAAAGACTTAAGCTCTTTCAGATCACTCCCCAACTGCTCCACCAGCAGCAGACACGCCCTAGCTTGTGAGGGACCTCCAGTATGACCAATGTTCTCGATCAAATTCTCAAGAAGCATTCGGGCAAATTCGAAAGAACTGCCCCCAGAGAGGATGAGATCAATACACGATCGCATGGAAGCAAAGAACTGCTGCACCATTTGACGTGTCAGTTCTTCCATGATATCACCGGCCGAGGAGAATTCCGCTGATGTGCTCCCAGATCCCCTTTCTGTCGCAGGACGAGGGATGGGAATCAACTCGTCTCGTACAGAAGTAGTGGCAACAACAGACGCAGTAGAAGCTGAGATGGTCACCGGCACTTCTGGCGCAGTTACGACTGTCGTAGCGGCCTCCATGACGACTGAAGTTGCAGCGAACCTGGCTTCTTCGGAACCCTCGGTCGGGGGTTGAATTGTATTGCCTGCTGGCTCAACGCTAGCTGCCTCTGCTGAATCGACGTTGACTGCCAAGTCCTCTGCCTGAGCTTCCTCAGCACTCTCTGCAGATCACCAAAACGTCAGTCACGATAGTAAAAGGAAATATTCAAAGCGTCAATATTTCCTTACCAAGCCGAGGGTCCGAAGATGGCAGATCCCTGGGCAAATCTTGCAAGGTTGAGGTCTCCCAGACCTCAATAATTGCCTTCTCTTGAGGCATCTCAGCAGCAGCCTCAACACCCTCCTGCTGGGCCAGCTCCTGTATCATCTCCTCGATATGGGAGGAAGTCGCAGCCTCGCTGTCCGCGGCCAACCCTGCAGCATAAAGGGAAAATGTCAGAACCTTTTTCCTAGTTAAAAAGGGAAACCGCGTCAACAAGACGATAAGAGTACCTTCAGCAGGAGCAGTTGCCGCTTGTGATAACGCCGTCACCGGATCACACCCGTATATTTCTTCCTCCGAGATATGTGAGAATTTGCTCGGATCTGGAAGAGCGGGTTCATCGCCAAAATCGACTTCATCGCCTGAATCGTATTCGTCCTCTCCGGACGATGAAGACGATAGTTCAACGTGAGAAGCCTCGGCAATTGAGGCCTTGCCACCAAATACCCCAGTAGTAGGACTAGGGTCAACTACTCGCGAGCTGGAGATTAATACACCAGGAGACCCAGGCTGTTGTGCCTCATCTCTCCTTTCATGAGCCGAAGAAGACCCTGATTGAGTTGAGATCCCCGGAATCTCAACATCATCCCTGTCCATCAGGGCAACCTTGAGCTGCTCGGCCTCATCAGTTGCGATGGGTTCATCAGCAAGTTCCCCTTCTAAAATTACGGGGCCCCTGCTGCGCAACCCATGAGAACGAACCAGGGGGGCGTCGTCTTCCTCCTCTTCTTCCCTCTGCTCGTCAACGCCGAAAGGGACGGTCTCTTCAGCCGCCAAGTCTTTCCTGGCCTTTTTCGGGGCAGGCTCAGCCGTGGAAGTAGAAGAAGGCTCAGCTTGGAGAGTAACGCCATGAGGACGTTTATGCACCGTCTGTCGACGCCTTCTGGCAGACTGCTCCCTGGGTGCTGCCACTCTCGGTTCTCCCTGTGTTTCTCCTCTGGCCTCCCTCTGAGCCGCCCAATATTCATCGAGGCCTCGCGAGCGCTTGTTGGACGCCACCTTCTCCTCATAGGACGCATTAATGCTCTTAATGCATGAACGCTCCATAGAGTAGCCGGGCATCTTACTAGCCTGGAAGTACCAGGTGCAGAAGCTAAGACTTACGTAACAGTTTGGCGTCTTATGAGGTAAGCGGAAAAGAGCCTGTGTTCCCCCAGCTACGCTGTAATACCAAGCCCGAGCACCTTCAAACAGATGTCCGCCGAAGGCAAGCTGAGCATTAGGATTGCCGATATATAATTGGTCATACCCGAACTGTCGGGCGAAGCGATTCGGCATATAAGGCTTGATCGTACACGAGTTCCCTTGCCGGAAGAGCAGATACCCGGGCCGGATATTGATAAGCCACCAGAAGACTCCTGATGACAGCCTCGTGAAGTCGTCCGGACCCACAATGTCGGCGAACTTATCCCCATAAGCAGCATCTGTAATCTCGGGGAAGCAACGGTTGAGATGATAATTTGAAGCGTTCAGAATACACTTCCGAACGTATAACATATAGTTGTTGCACCAGCTCGAACTCTCCAGCCGCTGCACAAAAGGGACAAACCCCTCGCATCGGGACACTAGCCTCATCAGTGAGGGGCAATGCATCACGTACCAAGCCATTAAGTATGTGTAAGGAAGCTCGATCCGAGGATTAGGGGTCTTCACTCTCGGCCTTCCCTCTGAATCGACCTCCGGTTTACCTTGGGAGTCGACGATGGCCTCCACCCTGCACAGGCTCTGAGTCAGGGCCCGCAACCCGCTTTGGATACCGGCCACCATTGCCGGAAGGAGAGCTATGGACCTACCATAGGCCAACAACACCGCCGGATACACCACGTCGGCCACAATCACCTCATGCGGCAGTGTCGGCACTATACAGCGCTTCAACCACAGCATGAGGAAACCCGCCAGCAGTGTCCAGTTAGAAATGGGGATCTGGGCCTGGTGATGGAAACTTTCGAAAACCGTGTCAGGTTTGAAAGTGTCTTCGTTCGACTCTGTGGTATAAGAACTCACAGAGGCGTCAATCCTCTCGGAGATTTCTTCGTCAGAGCTGGGAGCCAGACTGGTCACTGAGTGGTCTTTCTCAGTGATACCATTAAATAAGTAGCTCGCCCAAGACAGCTGCTTAACTCCCCTAGTCCTCCAGGAGGTTATTTGGCCGCAGATGTGGAAATGACATAGTACCTCCCAGTAGGTCTCATATACACGAGGGCACTCTTTCTTCAAGAGATGAAGCTCCTCAGAGGTGGGGACGTATTCCTCATAAGGAGCATCTCCCATTACCAGCCCCGAGACTTCATATAATTCATGCAGGGCAAGCCCCATTTCTCCAACCGGGGTGAAGAACGTCCCCGTCGAAGGGTCGTAGTGCTCCAGGATCCCAAAGAAATTTTGGAAATTCTGTGGGATGCCATATTGCACAGCCCTGACCGCTTGGTACAGTCCCACCTGGTCCAATAGACCTCCGAGTTCAGTGAGGACAAAACTCACCATCTTTCCCCACCAGTACTTGTCAGTGGAATGAACCCACCCGAGCGGGCGGAAGTCGGTGGGAAAATCACCCCCTACCTTCATGAATTGATTAATAAAGGTAGTGCTGAGCTGAGGGGTTTCCCCTACTGGGTAATCGGACCTGAATAATCCAGGAAACAAACCAAAGATCTCCCTCCCGTGTCCACCCGAGTGCACCTTCCTGGCGCCCAGTATGCCAAGAGAGACACTGGGAACAGATCGGGCAAGATCCCATTCCATTGCCCGAGGGACAGACATGTGCTGAAGGTAGGATAGGGATACATTCTCTCCATATTGGAAGAAAGAATTTCCTACCCCCTATCTGGCGGAGCCACTTGTAATCGCCATCATGCAAGACGTAACCACCCTCGCCAATATTGTCCCCAAAGAATAAGACGGGTTTCTTCAATGGAATGCGCGAATCCGTCTTAAATTCTGCGTCAGTCATAAGTTCCCGGAAAGTCACCATGTCGACCTTGGAGAGCCTCTCCATTCGCTCCTTCGACTTGTCAGCAGTCACAGGAGCAGTCCTTTGTAACACGAAGGTTAAGTTGTGATCAGCACCACCTACGTGCCCGAAATGACACTTCTTGGAGAGAGGATCGGCGGAATATCGCACTGCAAAAAGAGAGCAACACTTGATCAGAAATCTGAAGGGAAATGATTAAGTGTCTACAACTCAAACGCAGGAGTAAACCCAGACGCAGAAATCATCAAAAATCATCAAAATCTGCGTCCAGACCCGAAGATCGCGAGGCTAGCATGGAGCTCGCGTTTTGAAAATCCAAGACTTATGAAAAATCTCTAAGTGCTTGGACTTAGACGTAAGATTCATGAGGACCAGCGTCTGGTTTCACAAGACGCAAGAGTCATAAGAAATCTGCGTCCGAATCTTTCATACTTAGAAACATTCTAAGTATTGAATCCGAAACGCAAGGCTTACTGGGGCCGTGTGTTCAACAAGCAGACGCAGATTCGAGCAGATAAAAGCAGTAAGGGTCATCAAACCTGCACCTTATTTATCGACTCAAGGGCCGCGTCTGAAGATCAAACATGGGCTCGAGCCCGCGTTGGCGGGTCAGTTTTAAAAGAGGAGTTCAAGAGTTCAAAGAACTCTATAAGCCCTTTTAATGGTGGAAATCAAGTCCGATGGCTTTTTACCTGAAATAGGGGCTTCCTGCATGGAGGAACCGCCCCTTGGAGTCTCAGCGACGACCGCCCGTGAAGATGAAGCAGTTTGCTTGGCCTTTGGTGACATTGCGAATCAAAGATCCGGTGTTAGACGAAGTAAAGAGAACAAAGGAAGTTCTTTTCTCAAAACCCTAACAGATGCACACGAAGACGAAGGAGAGTCTAATGATGACTCTTAAAAGACTGTTGCCTTTTATAGGCACGGTGATTCGCAAAGATACGCGGCACTTGGCTCGACGCCCAATTACCACCTGACGCGTGGACAACGTATTAAATGCAGCGTGAAGTTCGCACGCCAAAAAGTAGATGTCCCCTCAATTCTACGGGGCACGTGGCAGCGTGCTCATGGCACGGACTCGTATCCAAGAGTCGCGTCTTCATTTTTAAAGATGCGTCCCTTCGATGGACGCACCCTTTCAACCCAGCCAAAGCCGCGTCTACCTCATGGAATAACAGTCACGACTTCGTCCCAAAAGATACACCCCTACAAGAGGCGCGTCTTTAAAGCAGTATTATCCCTGCATCCACAGAACTGGCGTTCAGTCCTTACTTCTACAATTCAGTTCAACAGTACACTGACACAAGCAGACGACTGCCCACCCCTGGTTTAAAGTACACCAACGACAAACTTAAAGCATCAGGGAGGTTTAGACTGTGTATCTAGACACTCCACGCGATCAGTTTTGGCGGCTTCAAAGAGTTCCACAGTACACTCATGAAGGCCATACTCCAAACAAGATCAAGCCCGAAGCTTTGTTAGTCCAAATCCTAAAAGTGGATTCAGCTAGAGTCCAAAGTATTTCGAAATCCGTCCTAGCTAACTGCGGAATATCAAAAACTTTGGAGGGGATTCTGTAGGTTGTCTAAAAAATCATTAAAGACAAGTCGTCAAAAATAGAGTCCCAAACTCCAGACGCAGGGCTAATCTCAGCCGCATTGCAGCACTAAGGCGCGAGGGTCGAAACCCGCGTCTCAGCCGCATTGCAGCACCAAGGCGCGAGGGTCGAAACCCGCGTCTCAGCAAACCCAAGGCGCGAGGGTCGAAACACGCGTCTCAGCAGCACCAAGGCGCGAGGGTCGAAACCCGCGTCTCAGCAGCACCAAGGCGCGAGGGTCGAAACCCGCGTCTCAGCAAACCCAAGGCGCGAGGGTCGAAACCCGCGTCTCAGCAGCACCAAGGCGCGAGGGTCAAAACCCGCGTCTCAGCAGCACCAAGGCGCGTGGGTTGACACCCGCGTCTCAGTTGTAACCGTCCCGGTTATAGGGTCCACATAACGGGGAAAGTTAACCCCCATTATGGAGTATTTTTAGGAGGCATGTACGCCCCTGAAACCTCTATAAATAGCCCCGCTGCTATGGAAAAGGGGTCGGATTTTTTTAGAGAGATCAGAAAAGAGCTTGACTTGAAAGCTTCCACAGAGACAGAAAGAGAGTCTAACTCTTCAGCTGACTTGCTGCGTACAAGTTCATCTTTGCCTACAATCTCTTTGAGATTTCGGTCGACAGAGCTGTGGTACTCCGTCGACCATCCGAAGAGAAGATCCCCAGAAGTTCTCGACGTTCACCCGGTCAACGGAGAACAAGATTCACTCTCCATCGCCACTTGAAGAACCCAGTATTAAACAAAGGGGAGATTCAAGACTCAACATCTTCCCTTCCTTGTAGTCGGAACATTAGTTTGTTGTAATCTTTCAATTGATTCAAGGAAATTTTACACCGAACACCTCTGCTCCGTACCAAACAGTAGATCTATATGTTTATATACAGGCATGCATATTTGTATGTATATATGTAGTTACGTATGTGTACCATTTATTATTAATATGTTTTATATTAAATTTGTACCATATATAAATATCTATATTATTGTTAAAAGTTTATTTACTTACAACTGAACTTTGCAAAACAAAGATACATTTTTTCATCGCTAAGATAGTCAAGGTATGTATTCTTGAACACTTTAAGTGCTTCTTTCAAATTTTTATACTCTAAGCTTAATCTTTTATTTTCTTCAAAATTTAGTTCAATAATGTAGACTTGCATGCATCTATGTATGTTATGTGTGGATCTGTATGTTTGTATACGAGTATGCATATTTGTATGTATATATGTAGTTGTGTATATGTGTATGTACACACACGTGTGTGTATCTTATGTATGTATGTATTCCTTTATACATGCATGTGTTTATATCTATGTATATCCATGTATGTGAATATGTGTATAACTTTATATTTGTGTATGTAACTATATATATGAATATATATGTGTGTGTGTATGAGTATATGTGAAAGTGTCTATCTGTGTATGCATGCAACTATGTATGTGAATATTTCTGTATATGTGTGTATATTTGAATATGTCAATATATGTATATGTATCTATATATGTAAATATGTGTAGACACGTAAAAAAATATATGTACATATATATATACACACACACACATATACAGAGAGACAGAGAAAGAGACTTGGCTCTTTTTAAAAGGATTTGAGCCCGAATATTTCCCATTGAAATTCAATCTCCCGACATTCAAATGCAAGATCCGCTTTGTTAAAGTTGATCTACATTATTTGAAGTCTCTAAAAATCAATAATCATGTCATTTGAATATTTTTTTGTTTATTTATCAAGTATGCATAAAATAAATGGTCAAAAATAGCATTTTGCTTAGATCTATGACTTTAGACATACATTTTCTCGATCCGACCATTTGATCATGATCTAAACATTTAAAAATGCCTACAAACCAATTTTTGTTTGATTTCATATATTATACACTGTTAAACTAAATAACTCACTACTTTCAGCCGTCCATTTTGCGTCCACTTGATGGAAAGAATTCAAATGACATGATTTTTGGTTTTTAGAGACTTAAAATAATGTAGATCAAATTCAATGGAGTGGATCTTGCATTTGAATGTTCCGGGATTGAATTTCAATGGGAAGGATTCGGGTCCGGATCTTTTTGAAAGGATCCTAGTCTATATGTGTGTGTGTATGTATGTGTGTGTGTGTATATATATGTATATACGTGTATATGTATATATGTGTGTGTGTGTATATATTGAATGGTAAATTTTATTAAAAAGTGATACACTGATACATAAACTTCTTTATGTGATGAATTTTCTAAAACCAAACATAGAGAGAGGGTATTGATTATCACACTCTATTTTTGGTCAAGATTGTCTGACGACATAACACATAAATTCTCAATTTGTCAAAAGTCTATCTGACACAAGGCATTGAAGTCCCCTCGCATCTGTTCTTTTCACTTTCAAGTTCATAAGAAAATACTCATTTGTGTTTTGAATATGTATCTTTAGTGTTCTTATTACTTCTCCTCAGGGCATCTAGAGAAGTAATATTCTGCTTGACCTGCTTGTTGTTCTTTTTGCATGATTTGCCAGCCTTGCATTTTACAAGTTCAACCTGCCACTCAGGGTTGTGCACTGCTATTTGAAAGCCTAATTCCTTTATAGCTTCTGATATATTTTTTACTATTCTTATTATTACTTTCTTCTTATATAGAATTCAACTCTTCTTCCTTATAAGAATCTGTACCGGTACCATCTTTGGCTACACCCTTAACTTTATTGGCTTGAATATGAGGCATTTTTTCATCCTGACAAGATTTTCCCTTCAGTGTAATGTCTTTTAATGCAACACTGATTGATCTATGTTGGTAGCATCCTTCCCATTCTTCACACTGGTCTTGTGAGTGTCACAAGTCTCCATTTCTATCTTTTCATCATTTGGCTCCATCAGAGTCCATGATAAGCCTCAGTAACAGAAGTCTCGTTAGGCACCACCTCTCTTTGACAGCGCATTGATAAGTGAGACGCCCAAAGTTTGCCCACTTCTGGCAATAGAAGGGACTTCTGGCAATAGAAGGGAATCCATTCATATTCCACCTGGATTTGATCTTGCTTTTTATCTTCTTAAAGCTGCAGATCGATGAACTTTAAAGGTGGCTTATTAGAAGCACTCAATTCAACAAAAAGTTCTAATATAACTTAACCTAGCTCCATTTTGTTGTTGCCTTATCATGATAAAAGAATACCAATAACACTTGCAAATTTGCTGAGGATAGCCTTTGATCAAAATTTTAAATGCAAAGAGGGATGCCTCACCCACACTAGAACAGAAGAGATAAGATCTATATCGAAACCTATGTTTGGTGTCCGCTTCTTAAGAATGATAAGCTACCCATCAAACAACCACGATCCTCCTTGCAAGATCCTCTTGCATTCCTCCTCAGAACCAAACTTGAACAAGAATAAGTTATCTTGAGAATAGATTTTGAAAAAGCAACTGGGCTTCTAAAGCCTTGAAAGACATGCTTTTAAATGGCCATAGTAAGGGTTATTCCCAAGGACATAGCTAACGAGAGTATTACACCATCGCTGTACATTATCATCTATCTCTACCTTAGAAATTTTTGCTAGTTTTTCCATCGACATCTTGCTCAGGCTTCATTACATAGTCAAGCTTACAGTCATCATCTAGATTCCTCCTTAGCACATAGGTCTCCTTTCAAGAAGCAACACGAGCCTTGGGGTAAAGGACCATGCAACGGATCTAGATGGAGGGGATTGTGATACATTTGATTCGTGGAATGTTGCATATTTATTGGTGTTGGAGGAGCATTGGGTACTCTCTTCTCAGCCCCACTCTGATTGTGGATAGTGCTTGCATTGCTGGCCTTGCCATCATGGTATGTACTTCTATTTTGTTGTCTACACTGAGGGCTAATTTTGGTCCATCATGTTATCCCCGTCTTCTGTAGTAGTGGGCTATGTGTCATTCATGTTCACGGAGGAGGGGATATCCCCCGTAGCTTGACTTGGGTCTCCTCTACTGTTGGGAAGAAAACCTGTGGAACCCGAGCCATCGTTGTTATCATCTCTCTCAAGCCTTAGCTTTATAAACTTTATATATACAAGCCGAATCCTTCTCACTCAAATACAACCTTAGAACATTCAAATGCAAGATCAATTCCATTGAAGTTGATTTATATTATTTCAGGTAACTAAAAATCATGCATTTTGAATACTTTTCGTCCATCCATCAAGTAGGCACGAAATGGACAGCTGATAATAAAATATTGCTCAGATCTATGTCTTTAGACGTACAAATTCTCGATCCGATCATTTCTTCATGAACTAAACACTTTAAAACCCTCACGCATCAATTTTTGTTAGACTTCAAATATTCAACATCATTAAACTAACCAGCTCACTATTTCGGTTCGGCCGTCTATTTTGCGCCTACTTGATGGATGGACAAAAAGTATTAAAAATACATGATTTTTTATTTTTAGTTACTTGAAATAATGTAGATCAACTTCAAGGGAATGAATCTTTCATTCGAATGTCGTAGGTGGGAAAGATTCGACCTCGAATCCTTTCAGAACGACACAAGTTTATATATGTGTGTATATATATGTGTGTGTGTATATATGAATACACACACATACATATGTGTGTGTATGTGTGTATACACACACATATGTATGCGCGTGTACATGTGCATATAGAAACATATATATGTCTGGGTGCATTTTTATTTGTATGGATGTGTAAGTATGTATGTATTTATATATGTATTTATGGATTTATGTACACATGTATAATTATGAGTATAATTATGAGTGTAGTATGTATGTGTGTACAAGGATTATTATAGGCTTGAACTTGGAGAGCTAAGCTGTGCACGTTCACTAAAGAAATCATAATTAATACATTTGCGCCTCTCTTCTTTTCCTTTCCTTTCTCACACTTGGGCTCTCTTATGCGGGTCACTCGTGTCATCTCTCTGCTCTCTTCTATCTCTTCCTCCTTAATGCCCCACTCCTCTCTCCTCTCCACGTCCAACGAACTAATGAAAGACTAAATAAACATTATGAACAATTGCTTTATTTTGTTCCTAATTTCATAAAATTCATGGAGCTCCATCTTCCAAGTTGAACAACTTTTCAAGCGCTAAGCAACCACCTTGTTTTAAATATCAGCCGAGTCGGCCGAGATATTATCCGATATTTCCTTTTTTGCCTGCTGCCGATACGATATGGGGAAATGTTCGCCATATCTGTAACGCCCCGATCCTGCGGGTACGGGGACGTCACTGCAACGTATATACGCAGGTCAGAAATACCCTCACGTATATACGCTAAGCATCAGTACAGGCAAGAATCAGAGTGCGGAAGCAAGTGGTGCATTATACATTCCAACACATGAGTACAGTCACAGAGTTATCACCAGAGGTGATCCGACATTACAAAAATATTACATCACCTGATAGGCGCAATTGCGAGATTACAAGGGAAGTACAAGAGTAAACAGTAAAAAGGCACTCACGAGTTTACTAAGGAAAAACTCGAGAGGCACACAGGGGGCCTGGAAGGATGGAGCTTCAGATGGTCCGCTGGGGATCCACGCTACCGTTGCGCTTCTCTGATCAGCAATGGGGAGGATCCACACGCTCCAAGCTCCAAAACCTGGACATGAGAATCCAGGGGAGTCAGATGAAACTCCCCAGGCGAGTGGTGATACAAATGCCAGATGGCGAGCCAGGATGAGCACAAGTATGTATAACCAATGATGTCAAGTACAGAAGACAGGAGGGTTAGAATACAAGTGTAGCAGGTATGAACATGTATAACATAATCATCATAAAACAGGAAATCCGATGTAAAACCTGATTACGAGCAAAACCGATTGTACAAGCTTAGGTCACGGTTCCATGAGACTAGTACATCGAAGGAATAATCCAAACAAGGAAACCCTCATTTATATACCTTTATCTCATATCATCGTAATCCAAGCACATACAACCCGAGTTACAAAGTGGTCAGAGCAGGAACACATAATAGACATAACAAGAGTACATAACGGGAGTCATAACAGGCATTATAACGGGAATCATAACAGGAGTCATAACAGGTATCATAACAGGCATAACGGGAGTCCTTTATTATTATTACTCGTCTGACTCATATATCTAGGTATGTGTCCTGGTGTACATCCCGACACACATACATCCATATATAAGCAAGCCGAGGGTTGTTACCGGAAGCAGATGGAGAACTGATAGCACTTCTTATAGTAGTTCCCGTACACCCGGGACCAGTTTGAGGGCCCTAAGTCCCCCTAACACGCATCTTCTGTGGGCCTTAAATCCCACTAACACGAATCGTCAATATTTTATTCCATTACTATAAGCAAGGTATCATTCCGGCATCCATCACTTCCTCCCATTCCCCGTGCAAGTTGTCCTTTTTATGGCTTATCAATATTATCAGATTACGGGAATAACTGGTCATGACAGGAAATGGCCCTACAGATTCAAGAGGTGGCCCCCACAGATTCAAGAGGTGGCCCCCACCACATGTGTGGTGTGGCACTTTGTTCCATGTGGCACTTTGTTCTGAGGGGATGGATTCTAGAGGTGGCCCCCACAGATTCAAGAGGTGGCCCCCACCACGTGTGTGGTGTGGCACTTTGTTCCGTGTGGCACTTAGTTCCATTCAGGATAACAAGGCAGGATTCCCGTAAACATGATAATCACAAGTCAAGAGTAGAGAGTTATTCATAACAGGTATCAGGTTCATCAGGTCAATACCAAGTGTTCATGACAGGTGGTATACATGAGTTAGTGTCAAGTAGTAGTATGTCAAGTATTGGTCTCGAGTATCATGTGTCAGGCATAACACGGTAAGAACTGGTATCGGGTATCACATATAGCATGGCAAGTAGTAAAGTAGTTGCGGAGTATAACCAAGCTGAGCCAAGGGACCTGACGGTCTCAACTCACTGATAGTGAGTGACCGGAGGCTGAAGAGCTGAAGGACCTGACGGTCTCAACTCACTGATAGTGAGTGACCGGAGGCTGAATCATGGAGAGACCTGCAATGTTAGTACCACATGAACAAGAATAATAGTACAAGCATTCGTCACAGAGCAATACATGTCCAGATATTGGCACTCGGCCATACACAAATAAAGGGTCCCATCCCAATACATAATACATGAAAGCATGGAGTAAAACACATGTCGACCCGACGAAGCGGGAAAACCCAAATGGAGGCGAGAGCGAGGACACTCGCCTAAATCACCAGATATGCCGAAGGGTCCGAAATCCACTGAACTCGGGACGCGCCATAATTATGGAAGGAAAGAGTGTACAGGGAGACGCGGTTTGAGGAAGTGAGACGCGGGGGTTCGTGTCGCAGGAATGGCAGACGCCGGAATAGCAAACGCGGAAATCACAGACGCGAGGATCGCGTCGCGAGAATAGCAGACGCGGGAATCACGTTGCGTAGGAGCCACAAACGCGGGGTTCGAGACCCGCGTTTAAATCAGGACGCGAGGAAAACGCAGACGCGGTCGTTGGTCCGCGTCGCGTTAATAAAAGAACGCGCGGATTGCGTTAGGAAATTGCCTAGACGCGGGGGTTTGAGATCCGCGTCAGGAAACAAACAGAGAGGAGGGAAAGTGATATCTTGGTGGTGGGGTTGTTGTTGCAATTGTCACCGAAATGATTACCGGAATAATCGTAGACGATTACCGGAATAATCAACGGAGATATTGCCAATGAAGAAGAGCTCGGCCCCAATCCAAAGGAGTGGCCGGCCCTAAAAGATGATGGGGAGAAGGTGGTGGAAAATAGTAGAGGTGATGGTTATGTCGTTGTAATCGTCACCGGAATGATTACCGGAATAATCGTAAACGATTACCGGAATAATCACCGGAGAGGTTACCGACGAAGAAGTGCTCGGCCCCAATCCAAAGGAGGTGGCCGGCCTTCACAAGATGATGTGGTGATGGTGGCTTTGTGGAGGATTTTTGATGGTGGTGGTATTTTTGGAGAAGGTAAAGGAGAAGGTGGAAGCTTTGGTGGAGTTGTTGAAGTTGTGGTGGTTTATATGGAGATGGAGGAGGAAGAAGATGAAGGTAGGGAGATGATGAAGTTGTAGTGGTTGTTGTTGTGGAGGAGATGAAGGAGGAGTTGGTGGTGTTTAGAGTTTTGGTGAAGGTGAAGAGAAAATGAAGTGAAATGAAGAAGGAAAGGTTTATATAGGAATTGGATTTTGTGAAGGTGATGTAAAAATGTAAAAGAGAGGGGGTTATTTGTAAAATGGGGGTGAGGTGACTCTCTTTGGCCGGCCATGGTGATGGGAGAGGTGTTTGAGTGTTTTGGGATATTTTTGGAGAAGATATTTTGGTGGAGGAGATATTTTGGAGAAGATATTTTTGGTGGAAAAATGGAGAATTTGGTGGAAGGAAAAAGAAGGAAAGAAAAAGGAAAAAGGAAAAGAAAATGAAAAGAGGAAGATATTTTCTTGGAAGAAAAGTGAAAATAATTATAGTGGCGCATTCCCGGGATTCAGTTGCGGATGCGGAAAACTTTCGGAAAAATACCGAAATCGTCCCGAAATCAAGTATCTCGGAACGACCCGCAAAAATTCTCAAAAATCAAGAATATTATTCTAAGACTCATGGTGAAAGCCGTTTTAAGAAATTATTTATAGTTTTGAAATTAAAAATCCTGGAATCGGCCGCCAATATCGGTCGACACCAAATCTGGCAGAAATCTGATAAATTCTGAAAATGCCCAGAAAATGAATTAAGATAGTAAATATTATTCTAAGAAAATATGTGAAAGCGGTTTCTCAAATTTGACTCCATTTGGAAATTAAAAATCCAGAAGTCGGTCAGCGGTGCTGGTCGACACCGGTTTTGAAGATTTTCATTTTGATTAAGGAAAATTCCAGAAAATCACAGAAAATCTTAAATAATAGAAAATGATGTTTAAAACTGAAATCGGTCAAATCGGATTACCGGAAAGACCAAATCGAGCAATTTACTAGGATCGGGTTCTCGGTTCAGACTAGGGCTGACTCCGAGTCCACGAATCCAAATCCAAGGCAAAACGATCATATAAAGAATTCATAATACAAAACAAATACAGGAAGTAAATCAAAAAATACGATCGAGAAATCCGAATACGCAACTAAGTGCGTATTCCGGAAGTGGGGTGTTACAATATCGTTTGCAGCAAAAAATGGCCGATATTTGAAATATCGGCCGATAAGTCGCCCGATATATCGCCCGATATGAAATAACTTATTTATTGCATGACTATGTGCAAATGTACATTATTTTTAACTGTCTTTATATGCATATTACATCATTTTTATTAAGTAGATGATATCTATGACACTAAACTAACTTTTAGTTATCAACATTTCATTATATATAATGTCTGATATGAACGCCTGATATGCGCGCATATCCCTGATATCTCCCCCGATATCTGATATGAAAAACCCACATCCGATACGATCCCGATATCCGATATTTAGAACCTTGAACCACCATACTACTAATACGTGTCCCTTCACACATGATGCACGCTCTCACAACCGCCTTCGATCTCTTTCAACCCATCCTCCTTGATCCTTCAAGACATGCATTTTGACCTCTACTATGATTTTATATAGCCATAGGCCCTAAGATCTTCCCACACCCTTGCATATCCACTGGCCTGCTTTCATCGCTTTCTTCTACCATGATTTCTAGAAACCCACGAGTTCCCCTAAACAATCAATGCATACACGTCTGCTTTTTTTTGGACCGCAGGAGGTTGACCTTTAACTTCTAGGTCATGAAGACTTTCCATGTTGATTGAGGCCAAATACATGGATTAGCGTCTCTTACTACAAAGAGCCGGTACTTGTGGGTTCTTTGGTGCCTGATACCATAGATGAGGACTATAAAGCTGGTTGTTTATCCAATGTTTGAACATTAAGGAGAGATCTTTTGTTTTGTTTGTTTTCTTGGCAGTTAGTCTCTTGGCTTAATAGAGTAGTGGGCCCTATATTTAATTTTGTAGTGATTGGGTTCTTTTGTCAAACAACTTCTTTAATGTTATACTTTCTTTTTTTAATTTAATTTTGCTAGTGTAGATCACTTGGAGACATTCAAAACTTGTTCCTCGTTCTCTAGATTGTTGTCAAAACTAAAAAGTTGGCATTGATGTCTTCACATGTTTGTTTCTTATATCTATTTATTATCATTATGAAATGTTATTATATATACTTTTCTGATTTTTAAAGTTAGATATGCGGTTGGTTTCTCGTGAAGCATTTTCGAAACATCTACGAGAGCTTAGTTATTTGCCATTTATTATTAATATGCTTTGTACTAAATTTTTATCACCTATAAATATCTCAATTATAGTTAAAAATCTATTTATGTACAGCTTAACTTTGCAAAACAAAACTACATCCCTTCATGATAAGATAGTCAAGATATGTAGACTGCAATACTTTTAAATGCTTTTTTCAATTTTATAATTAAGCTTACTCCTTTATTTTCTTCAAAATTTAGTTAGATGATGTGAACTTGCATGCATGAATGTATGTCATGCATGGATATGTATGTTTGTATGCATGTATGTATGTATGTTTGTTTATACATATTTGTGTATATGTCTATATGTGTGCGTGTCTCGGTGTGTATGTATGTATTTTTGTATACATGCATGTGCTTATATCTTTGTATCTATCCATATATGTGAACATATGTGTATGTGTTTATATGTGTGTATGTAACTATATATGTGAATATATGTATTTATGTACGCGTGCATTCATCTATAAATGAGTATATATGTATGTGTATATAGGAATATGTGTCTATTCATGTATACATTTGTATATGCGAAATGTGTATATGTTTATATATATGTATGTGCATGTATATGTGAATATGTGTGTGTGTGTGGGACTATGTATATGTATCTTTATATATAAATATATGTGTACGTGTTCTATATGTATAAATGCAACTATATATGGGAATGTTTCTATATATGTGTGCATATGTGATATGTCTATATATGTGTATGTATGTATGTATGTATGTATTTTCGTATACATGCATTTGTTTATATCTATGTATCTATCCATCCATATATGTGAATATATGTATATGTATATGTCTATATTTTGGTATGTCACTATATATATGTGTGTGTGTGTGTGTATGAATATGTGTGTGTGCGTGTCTATCCGTGAATGCATTTGTATATGTGAATATATGTGTATGGGTCTATATCTTCGTATGTAGGCAAGTATTATATGTAAACATTTTTATATATGTGCGTATACGTGAATGCGTCAATATATGTGTATGTATCCATATATGTGAATATATGTGTATACATATATAGATATATATATACATATAAAAATATACATATGTCTGGTGCGTTTTATTTGCATGGATGTGTTATGTATGTATTTATTATGTATGTACACGCATATAATTATGTGTGTAGTATTTGTATGTGCATGTTCACTACGGAATTAGGATTAATAAGTTCCATGGCCTTCTCCTTTTCCTCTCCTCTCTCACACTCGCTAGGGCTTTCTATCTGATCTTCCCCTCTTATCTGGGCTACTTGTGTCATCTCCTTGCGCTTTTCTCTCCTTTCTCAATGCACCCTCACCTCTCTCTCCTCTTCGCGTCCAAAGAACTAACGAAATGCCAAGGGAACATTATTGGCAATTTCTTTATTTTTCTCCCCTCTTATCCGGGCCACTTGTGTCATCTCCTCGCGCTTTTCTCTCTTCCTCAATGCACCCTACTCCTCTCTCCTCTCCGTGTCTAAAGAACTAATGAAAGACTAAGAACACTATTTAGGAATTGCTTTATTTTTCTCGCTAATTCCATAAACCTCATGGAGTTCCATCTCCCTAGAAGAAAAGCTTTTCAATCGCTGAACCTCTACGCCACTAAATACATGTTCCTTCACACATGATGCACGCTCTCAAGACCACTTTCAAACTCTTTGAACCCTCCTCTCAGACCTTCTAGACGGGTGTGATGGTCAAAAATTGACCCTCACATGATGACACCACGTGCTAGCAACTAGGAGATTCTGCCACTCTATATCCTCCCGGAGACAGTTTGGTCCACATTTAAGTCACTCTTCGCCCCAAAGATGCATCCAAGCTAACAACCCCGATGCTCCAAGTCATCCCGGAGCTTCCTCTATTTCGGAGACTTCAGCTCCGCGCAAGGCATCTACGACAACAGATCATCCTTGATCTCCGCTAACTATTACGCAGGTAGATATTCCCTTACGTTTATAACGTGTCAGACCTCCAGCCTAGTTAGTTATGAACAGAGACGGGTTTTCATGCATGCAATCCCATTAATCAAGCGCCCGTAATCGCGACCGTTACAACAAATCGACACGTGCAGATCATGCAGTTACGAAGATCACGCCCGTACAATCTGCCTCCATGTGCACAAATCAGAAGCATAAATATACCTCCGTCAATGAGAAGAGGACTTTTTGATCCCTTTGCATTATCCTCTAGCAAATAATTCTTGTAATTCTTGTAACCTGCGAATTATAGTGAATTCCTATCCTCCCCATGTTTTTCCCGATTAAGGGTTTCCATGTAAAAATTGTCTTTTTTTTGTGTTGTGCATTATCTCATCTCATATATTTACACCCCACTCTCTGGTCTCACTTGTGGTGTGGATCAACCGTCTGATCGCTCGTGGCGAAAAATTTTCACCACAAACTTGTACTTTCATTGAGATCTTAGTCTCAATACTCAGATTTATCTCCTACCAATCCTTCTTCGTAAAAAAATCCTTCAAAAAGCCATGGCCCTAAAAAAACAACCGAGCACCGATGACGGGACCATCTTCAAAGGCAAATCAATTGCCATCACTTGGGGCATATTTTTCCCAAGCGACCTCAACCTCAGCCCCATCGTAAAAGAGACTTTTTTCACACCTTCACAAGGGGAAGCCAGAGACATCCACCTGCCATCAACGTATGAAACTTAACTCCTCAAAATGTTCGCTGACATAAAGGAGGAGATGGCAAAGCAGCAGGCCCTATTCGACCGCAAGCGGCATATGATCGACAAAACACAGCCCGTGAATTGGAGGAGTTGAAGTGTCTAAACGGCCAACTCCTAGCCAGATCACAACATTCCAAAACACTCGAGGATTACCTCCATCTCCAGAAAGGCCCACTGCTGCGGAGGCCCAAGACGGCGAGCACTGTCAGAGTCAGAGGCAACACAGGTTAGACTCCCTACTTCGTTGAAATGATCCGACGACGGGTCGAGTTTGTCACATCCCCATACAAGGAATCAACATGATCATACTCGGAGGAAGGCTGAAGAGTTCATTTGCGTCCAAGATCTCGACAAGCTTATATAGAAGCGAGTCAAGGAAGCAAGAGTGCCATACGACGACAGACTTAAAGCCATCACCACTAATGCATCCAACTTTCCCTTCTCTGAGGGCATATTGGAATGTGAATTTCTCAAGAAGTTCACGATTCTAACCTTTGACTACTACTCTATTTAGAGCGATCCGATCCAGCATCTCTGCCAATATCAGAACAAGATGGTGATCTGTGCCCGGGGCGGCCCATCTTGTGCCAGATTTTCCCTTCCACTTTGAAGAAAGCAGCTTTCGATTGGTTCTACTATCTTCCATCACGATCGATCCACAATGTCGAGGATTTCACCAAGTTCCTTTCTCAATACTCCTCCCGCCAGAAGTTCAAGCAGAATAACCACCACCTCCTTTCCATCAAGGTGAGACCGTCCGACAGTCTCAAGCGTAATTCAGTTTCTTGCAGAGTCAGCTGGCCAAAGTGCACAAGTGCAGCGAAGATGTCACCGCTCTCGCATTTATCAGTGGGATGCGAGTCACCCACCCGTTGTACAAACATCTGGTGAAGTACAATGTCACCTGTTGGAGTGAGGTCATGTACTGAGCCTAACTGTACATCCAGTTGGATGAAGAGCTCCGTCAACCAATCTCTCAACCATGGCAATGACGGAGAGAACCCAAAGCACATCACGAAGGTACCTCCATCGACAACCTGGGTCGCAGGTAAGGTGCTTACAAGAAGAGTCCATTCCCAAGCCCTCAACAGAGCCCATCCAAGCTTACGAGTGGATAACAACTTCATCCCGCTGAAGTTCCCGATCCAGGACGTCTTTGAAGCCATCAAGGGTCAACCCTGGGTGAAGTGTTTAGAACCGAAGCAACATGATCCTTCCTGTCCCGGAGTGGAAGATTACTACTCTTTCCTTGATTGCAAGGGACACTAGACTTCCCAATGCTGGTTCCTTTGCAAGTATCTCGAAGGTCCTGTCCAGTAAGGATACCTTCGGGAATACGTCCTTACACCTGGAGTTGTATCCTAGATAGAAGGGCAGCAGAGAGCTCCATCTTCGACTCGACCGTTACACATGGTCACTTATTACAAAGCGGTTGACTAACACCAACCCTACAGACAAGAGCAGGGAAGTTCCTCTAGCAAAGAATGCTCCATGTATCTCATTCCACTTTCATGTATTTTATTAAAATCATTTAATAAAATCACATTCCGATTCTTGATCACTTCTCTACATCCTTCTCAGGATCTGAGGAGCCTACTCATCGGCTCTCATGCGACCAAGCTACGAGCTCCTCTTCTCGGAGATCTATCATTATATGTCCGAGGAGGGATTTCTCCACTCCGGATCGACAACATCAGCATTTGCCTCCGGGATCTCTCCGGCTCATTCCTGGTTAGGCAACGGTTGCTCGAAAGGCTCTCATCTCTAATCAGGCCACTGCTAATCTAACTCAGTAGCTGAGGCTTCCTCACTCGAAGACCTCTACCTGTGTGTTCCGAGGAGGGAAGCCCCCACTCAAGAATGATAACACAAGCATCTGCCTCCGGGCATTTTTATTGATGACTGGGAAACTGCCCTCCAGAAGGCTCATCCCCAATCAAGCAACTACCACCCTCAAGACTTATCCCTGGTTGGGCAACTATTGTCCGGAAGGTTCATCCCCAATCAGGTAACTACAGTCCGGAAGGTTCATCCCCGATTGAGCTAATGCCTTTGTTTGTGCGTTTCGAGGAGGAAAGCCCCACTCGAGAATCATAGCACAAACATCTATCTCTGGGTTCTTAAGGCTCATCCTCAATTGGGCAATGCCCCTGGAAGTCTCGTCTCCAATGGAGCAACTGCCTACCAAGCTCCGTAGCTGAGGGCTCCCCTCACTCGAAATTCTTTGCTTTTGTGCTCCGAGATGGGAGGTCACTACTCGAGAACAGTAAACATGAACATCTGCCTTCGGGCACCCCTATGCTCACCCCCTCGGGCAACTATCTTAACAGACCAGTCCATCTCCGGAGCTGAGGTTCTCACTTAGAGTTCAACGTGTCCGTGCTACATAGATGACACTCCTGTTTATAATTGCCGCTTCTTTTCTCTGCATTTTCTGGTAATTAGAATGTTCATACATGTTCATTTTTGTCATTCCTAAATGTTCTTTTTTTGTTGTGTTGATCCTTTACTATAAAAACATATATACCTATTATCCTTTAATCGTCACTCCTCTCCCTAGTATAATGTATGGTATATAGTATCGTACAATGTATTGTTATTGTCTGTGAATCATCACTTCCCTTCCTCGTATTATGTGCATGAGGCTGTGTCACAGACTGTTTAAAATGCCATTACTTCCCATGCCTCTTTAACTTACATATGGATGCTTTCATGAATTTCTTCACAAAAATTGTGCACTCTTGTCTGGGAGGAGTGTTCCATCTGAAGTTGAAATATATTTAAATTGGCTTACTTCTGTCGCATTTCACACTCATTTTTATTTTTTGGTTAAAAAGCCATTCCTCTGACATTGGAGTTGGTCACCTTCAGCGCCTCATGATTTAATTTTAGCCAGATGACATGATGGAACAGTAATTGTAAATTGCAGATTTTTCTGCATCTCTCTTTGCTACATTTTGCAAATGGCAGAATGGTCTATGTATTTTTGCCATTATCTGACTAGTGTTTTATTAATGAAGGACTGCCAATAACGCGACATTTATTATTTGATCTTCCTAGATTTTCCTACATCCAATTTATTATTTTATCTAGGAGCCCGGCATTTCAGAATCCTTCTTTAAGAAAATTATTAGTTCGTTAATCTGATTGACTTTCTTATATCAGATTGCCACGTGGAAATTCTCTCAGCAACAGTCTTCTCAAGGTAATGAAGTTAAAGTCTCTGTTCAACTATTTTATTACAACATGCTCTTCTAGATATCTGTGGAGGGAATTGAAAGATCTTAAAGATGTTATTGTTCAAAACACCATGCCTTACACTTACACTACATTATTTACGAATGAAACATCACCATCGTCTCAGCATTTTTCCTAACAAGATGGGGTTGGTTATGGAGCAAGGCTCCAGAGAGGATTTGACAAAGTTCTTCGATTGTCAGCCTAGTGTCAAACCACTCATAATTAGTGCCAACTTTTTGGCAAAGATAACTAGAGACAAGAGAGAGCGGAAACGGATCCAGGTTTGGATCAGATCCACGTAATACCCAAACCCGAACGTGATAAGAATTTGGGATTCTGACTCAGGTTCGGATTAGAATCTCTTCTTTCTTATCGGGTTCAGATCGGATTCGGATTTTGAATAGATATATGCAAGTTCCAATTAAAGTTATTTTTTAAAGGGTACTTCAATTTTATTAGATGCAAATTGAAAAATTGCATACTTTATTTTTATAATAATATCATCAAGTTCACATTTTTATAGTTCAAGTGAAATGTATGATGGCGAGTTTCATTTTATAACATTCTCTTTTCAGATTTGTTATCAGTTGAAAGGGGTCAATACCCGACCCAATGAGAATTTTAGATCTGACTTTTAGGTCCGAACCCTATATTATGTAAACAGTGTGGGTTTCCGAATACCATTTACAGCCCAATAAAGAGGCTTGCCATAATCCCATAAGGCCAGATGTGATCCTCAAAATTCTCCTAGACTTGAAAAATTGTCTAGAAGAAGAAGAAAAATATGATAAATTTGCAATAGGGAAGTGCATTTAACTTTTGGGTACAAGAGTTAAAACAGAATGCTTTTCCCTATCATTTAGGAATGGAATATCTAAAAAAGATGATGCAACTTCAACTGGTTGTTAAATTTCAAAATCCTATTTGTTTTTCTTCAGATTAGCCTTTGCTTTGCTTCTTCATGGGTTCTGTTCATTGGAATAATTTATCTTCTTATCGATCTGTGTGCAGATATAAAGCCATTGCTTTGCTTCTCGGCAGATTCTGTTCCTACTAGGTCTTCTGCTTGGGCTCCAGATGAAAGCCATTCTAGTGCTTTAATATTGTAATTGTTCTTCACTGTGTTCACTTTCAATTTTTCTGGTGGATTTTCTTGATTTGGAGTCGTGTTTCATAGCCGAGCCCATCCAATGTGCAAAGGTTGGAATGATTCGATGACGATTTTTTCTCTCCTCAAACTTATTCCTCTATGACTAGGAACCTGATGGATAGTTTCTTATGGTTCATGCATAGTACTATCATCATAAGAATGTATGGATAATAGAATGATGTCTTATACAAGAGTTATCTTATGCGTAATGTTGATTCGATATCTGAATCTCTCAGCTGTCCTTGTTGCGGAAGACATTTCCGCGTAGAACTCCTCAGGACTATTCATCCACTTCCTCCACTCTTCCTGAATTTTTCACTGTTGTACTGTTACATGAGGGGTATGATCGACTTCGACAGATAGAGTTCTCTCAGAACAATCTTTCAGTGACTCGTGCATCTGCTTCAGATATGCACGTCTATATTGCCTCTTCTCAAAAGCCATAGATA
Organism: Agave tequilana; assembly: GCA_038442645.1. Taxonomy (NCBI): domain Eukaryota; kingdom Viridiplantae; phylum Streptophyta; class Magnoliopsida; order Asparagales; family Asparagaceae; genus Agave; species Agave tequilana. The sequence goes on along the minus strand of JAVJIF010000701.1, from coordinate 39,614 downwards.
TTAGACTCTGGAGCCTCATCCCACGCTTCAGGTATGCACACCTATACTGCCTCTTCTCAAAAGCCCTGGATATTAGACTCTGGGGCCTCATCCCACATGACAAGTATTACACAAAAGTTTGTTTCCTTAAATATTTTCACTGCCCACCTTTCTGCTAAATTGTTAATGGTGCCCATTCACTTGTACTAAGCAATGGGGTAGTTTAGGCTACTCCATCCTTAACCCTTACTGATGTGCTTTATATTTCATGATTTCCTGATAGTTTTTTGTTTATCAGTCAGCTTATTAAATAAAATAACTGTAAAATAACATTTTTCGTTCTCATTGTGTGTTTCAGGACCTGTCGACTGGAAAGAGGATTGGCTCGGGGCATGAGCGAGGATGCATATACTATTTGGACGATCGAGTAACCCCTACTGGTTTGGTTGCAGGTCAGCCTAACCCGATTTTACTGTGACACTGGCGCTTGGTTCATCCTTCATTATAAAAAATTATGTTTGTTATTCTTATTATGTCCTCTATCTCTTCTTTAGGTTATGAGTCTTGTGAGTTAGGTAAGCATCATTGTGCTACCTTTTAAAGTTGAGTCAATAGTCGTAGAAGTTTTCCTTTTGAGTTGGTCCACTCTGATGTTTGGGGTTCTAGTCTATGCCATTTATTAAGAGTTTTAGATATTTTCTGCTCTTTATAGATGACTTCTCTCATATGACTTGATTGTATCTTCTAAAAGAGAGGTCAGAAGTGTCCAGTATAATTGAGTCTTTCTTTAATAAAATAAAAAATCAGTTTTCTACTTCTATTCGTATGCTTCGTACTGATAATGCCCTGGAGTATGTAAAAAAAAGATATATCTAGTTTTTGTTCCAAAAATAGAATTATTCATCAGACCTCTTGTTCTCATACATCCCAACAAAATGGAGTTGCTGAAAGAAAATATAGACATATTCTAGATGTTGCTAAAATCTTCATGATCCATATGAGTGTTTCAAATTATTTATGGTCTGATGTTGTGTTAAGTGCTTGTTATCTAATTAATATGATGTCTTCCTCTGTTCTCAATAAAAGATCTCCATTTTCTTATCTCTATGCTAAAAACCCTTCTCCATGACTTCTCGCATTTTTGAATGCACTTGTTTTATTTAGGACTTGTCTCTTGAGCTAGATAAGTTATCTCCTAGATCTATGAAGTGTGTCTTCGTTGGGTATTCTAGAACATAAAATGGATACTTGTGCTATAATCTCTCTACGAGAAAGTATTTAATGTTTGTTGATGTCACATTTTTTGAGTCTGTTTCATATTTCTCTACATAGGTTCCTGTCACCATATCTGAGACTGTTCCTCTTTTACCGTATGTGCCATTGTCTGCACCTGCTGATGCAGATTTTTTTGTCAGTGCCGCCAGCAGAAACTACAAATCCAACTGCATCAAAGCCAGTTCGAAATTTTAGATACGTCTATACTCATCGCCCAAAGGTTCCTGCCTCCGAACCAGTTCCGCCTAACCCCTCTCCGGTAGACGGTTCTCCTCCACCATCAGCTTCTCTCTCTGATCTTGATATTCCTAATTACCCTTCGAAAAGGTAACAGTCTTGCACTGATCACCCTATTTTGAATTTCGTGCCTTATGACCACCTAAAACCTACTTTTTGACAATATGCTCTCTTTTTGTCTTCTGAGTTTCTACCCAAGCCTTATACTGAGGCTTTATTGGTGCCTGCCTAGAAACAGGTTATGGACGAGGAGATGGGAGCTCTTGCTTCTAGAGGAATTTGAGAGTTGGTTTTAGCATTAACAGATGCAGTGATTGTTGGTTGTCGCTGAGTCTTTGCTTTAAAGTACTACGTAGATGGATCTGTGAATAGATATAAGGGTAGACTCGTGGCCAAGGGTTATACTCAGACATATGACATCGTCTATTTTGAGACATTCTCGCCAGTTGCTAGGATGAATTCTATCAAAATTTTGTTCTCTATTGCTGTTAACTTGTCATGACCATTGTTCAAGCTAGATGTCAAGAACACCTTCTTATATGGGGATCTTCAGGAGGAAGTGTATATGGAGCAACCTCCAAGTTATGTTGCTCAGGGGGGAGACTATATGGACTCAAGCAGAGTTCAATGACGTGGTTTGAGAAGTTTATTCTTACCATTTCTGATATTGGCTTTCGCTAATGTCATTCAGATCACTCCGTCTTCGTTCGGCGCACAAGGTTTGGCATTATAGTTTTGGCTATTTATGTTAATGATATTTTTACTGACTGGTAGTGACTCAGCTGGGATAGTGGAGACTAAAATGTATCTCAAGCATCATTTTGTGACCAAGGACATGAGACGTCCAAAATACTTTCTGGGAATTGAAGTTGCACATAAAAAACACAGTGAACTTTCTCAGCGAAAGTATGCTCTGGACCTTCTGGAGAAAACATGATTTTTAGGATGTAAGCATGCTAATACACCAATGAAAGTCAATGTAGATTTATGGTTTGATGACCGTCATACACTTGATCCAGGAAGATATAATTTATTGGGAAGCTGATCTATCTTACGGTGACTAGGCCAGGAGTAGATTCATGCATCAGTCCAGAAAGACTCATTGGTTAGCTGCGATGAATGTTTTAGCCTACATCAAGAGTTGTCCAGGAAAAAGGTTGGTGTATAGGAAACATAAACATCAGGGGCGGCTCAATTTTTAGGGAGACCTTAAGCGAAAATTTCAAATTGGCCCTTTTAAAATATACTTTAAAAGTAATTAATATTAACTAATATTTTATTTAATTATTATTTTATTGAAAAATAATTCTTCTAGCTTTTTAAGATGCAAAATATTCAATTAAGTTTTTGTATTCAAGTTTTCCTAATGTATCTTTTTCTATAGAGCAGTTGCAGGCCCTGCCGTCAGTCTGAGGTCTGGGTGATGGGGGCGACGAAGAGCGAGGCTGCACACACAGAGAGTTTTAATTTTAAAAAATTCTCTAATTATAATTAAATAGTTAGTGAGAGTGAAAAAAACAGCTGAGGAAGTGGAAGAGACTCCTCTTTAATTATAATTAAATAGTTATAGGGAGTGGAGGATATTAGCTTGGGAAAGTGGTCGAAACTCATGCTTTTCCTGTTAATATAAAAATGAAGAGGGAAAAAAATCAAAAAAGCGTGGATGAAAGGATTCAAACTCGCGCAAGCAAAGCCCACACAATTTCTAGTCATGTCCAATAACCACTCCGGAGCGCCCACTTGAACAAATAAAAAACATTTTCTATATTTAATATTTCTTATTTTAGTTAAATACTAATTTACACTATAATTTTGGAGGCCCCATTATATTTGGGGCCCTAGGCGACTGCCTCATTTGCCTAGAGGTTGAGCCGCCCCTGATAAACATGTACGTATTTCTGGAGACTCTGATTCAAGGTATGTTGGTGATAAGGGGATAAGAAGCCTACTATTGGCTATTGTACCTTTGTTGGAAGAAATCTGGTAACTTGAAGGAGTAAGAAATAAGATGTGTTTCGCTCAAGTGCTGAAGCTGAGTATAGAGATATGGTTCATACGACATGCGAGATGGTGTGATTAAAAATTTACTGATGGAGCTTGGTTTTAGATAGCCTGGACCCATGTCTATGCATTGTGATAATTAGTTTGCCATCTATATTGCCCAGAATTCAATGTTTATGAAAGGACCAAACACATTAAGATTGACTCACTTTGTCAGAGATGCTTGGACCAAGAAGGTAGTTATGTTCCAGTTCACATCATTTTTGAAGCAGTTAGCTGATTTACTTATCAAAGCTGTCTCACCTCAGGTGTTTTCTAATCTTTGTAACAAGCTGGGCATGTTGGATGTCTATGCTCGAGCTTGAGGGGGAGTGTAAAGTTAAGTTATTAGTATTTGGGTTATTTGGTATATTTATCCATATACCCTCCTTATCTTCTATATATCTTGCAACTCTCATTTATCCAATATACAATTTTCTTTTAGGGTTTTAAATTTATCTACAATGTTCGAGTGCTTTAAGTTGAGTCTTGAATCTTAACCTGAATCTTGATTTAGTTGAGTTTGGATTCTCCATTTGGATTAATTTGAGTCTTAACTTTGAGCTCATTCTTTGATAATGACTTAATTTGTGCAAGAGCTTCTCAATCCACATTTCTCCTTACAAATTTGCAATATAAGATCTAGTCCTTCCATCCTCCATCAATGGCACCAACTAGCTTGAGTATCTATGAATCTTAAACTACACACTCAACAAGCAATTAGTACCATATGGATGATTTGTTGTTCATCATCAAAATACAAGGGTCAACAAGTAAGATGTCTTCTTTCTTCTCAGTATCCCTACTAAGAGAGTTATTAATGATTGGGAATTCTCAATTTTATTTTCATCAATCTCTATGACAGTCTATGTTGCACGGACACGGCAATAGTGAAATGGATACGACACGCGGATACGTGATGAAGTCTTAAAAATATACATTACATGTGTGTCGGACACGCGTGTCGGATACATTTCAGACACGACACGGCTCCATGATAAGAGTGTCCGTGCTACATAGATGACACTCCTGTTTATAATTGCCGCTTCTTTTCTCTGCATTTTCTGGTAATTAGAATGTTCATACATGTTCATTTTTGTCATTTCTAAGTCAGTTAAAATAATCCTAAATGTTCTTTTTTTGTTGTGTTGATCCTTCACTATAAAAACATATATACCTATTATCCTTTAATCGTCACTCCTCTCCCTAGTATTATGTATGGTATATAGTTATCGTACAATGTATTGTTATTGTCTGTGAATCATCACTTCCCTTCCTCGTATTATGTGCATGAGGCTGTGTCACAGACTGTTTGAGATGCCATTACTTCCCATGCCTCTTTAACTTACATATGGATGCTTTCATGAATTTCTTCACAAAAATTGTGCACTCTTGTCTGGGAGGAGTGTTCCATCTGAAGTTGAAATATATTTAAATTGGCTTACTTCTGTCGCATTTCACACTCATTTTTATTTTTTGGTTATGAAGCCATTCCTCTGACATTGGAGTTGGTCACCTTCAGCGCCTCATGATTTAATTTTAGCCAGATGCCATGATGGAACAGTAAATGCAAATTGCAGATTTTTCTGCATATCTTTGCTACATTTTGCAAATGGCAGAATGGTCTATGTATTTTTGCCATTATCTGACTAGTGTTTTATTGATGAAGGACTGCCAATAACGCGACATTTATTATTTGATCTTACTAGATTTTCTTACATCCAATTGATTATTTTATCTAGGAGCCCGGCATTCAGAATCCTTCTCTAAGAAAATTATTAGTTCGTTAATCTGATTGACTTTCTTATATCAGATTGCCACATGGAAATTCTCTCAGCAACAGTCTTCTCAAGGTAATGAAGTCAAAGTCTCTCTGTTCAACTATTTTATTACAACATGCTCTTCTAGATATCTGTGAAGGGAATTGAAAGATTGTTCTTAAAGATGTTATTGTTCAAAACACCATGCCTTACACTTACACTACATTATTTACGAATGAAACATCATCATCGTCTCAGCATTTTTCCTAACAAGATGGGGTTGGTTATGGAGCATGGCTCCAGAGAGGATTTGACAAAGTTCTTCGATTGTCAGCCTAGTGTCAAACCACTCATAATTAGTGCCAACTTTTTGGCAAAGAAAACTAGAGACAAGAGAGAGCGGAAACGGATCAGGTTTGGATCAGATCCACGTAATATCCAAACCCGAACGTGATAAGAATTTGGGATTCTGACTCAGGTTCGGATTAGAATCTCTTCTTTCTTATCGGGTTCAGACCGGATTCGGATTTTGAATAGATATATGCAAGTTCCAATTAAAGTTATTTTTTAAAGGGTACTTCAATTTTATTAGATGCAAATTGAAAAATTGCATACTTTATTTTTATAATAATATCATCAAGTTCACATTTTTATAGTTCAAGTGAAATGTATGATGGCGAGTTTCATTTTATAACATTCTCTTTTCAGATTTGTTATCAGTTGAAAGGGGTCAATACCCGACCCAATGAGAATTTTAGATCTGACTTTTAGGTCCGAACCCTATATTATGTAAACAGTGTGGGTTTCCGAATACCATTTACAGCCCAATAAAGAGGCTTGCCATAATCCCACAAGGCCAGTTGTGATCCTCAAAAATCTCCTAGACTTGAAAAAATTGTCTAGAAGAAGAAGAAAAATATGATAAATTTGCAATAGGGAAGTGCATTTAACTTTTGGGCACAAGAGTCAAACAGAATGCTTTTCCCTATCATTTAGGAATGGAATATCTATAAAAGATGATGCAACTTCAACTGGTTGTTAAATTACAAAATCCTATTTGTTTTTCTTCAGATTAGCCTTTGCTTTGCTTCTTCATGGGTTCTGTTCATTGGAATAATTTAACTTCTTATCAATCTTTGTGCAGACATAAAGCCATTGCTTTGCTTCTCGGCGGATTCTGTTCCTACTAGGTCTTCTGCTTGGGCTCCAAATGAAAGCCATTCTAGTGCTTTAATATTGTAATTGTTCTTCACTGTGTTCACTTTCAATTTTTCTGGTGGATTTCTTGATTTGGAGTCGTGCTTCATAGCTGAGCCCATCCAATGGGCAAAGGTTGGGATGATTCGATGACGATTTTTTCTCTCCTCCAACTTATTTTTCTATGACTAGAAACCTGATGGATAGTTTCTTATGGTTCATGCATCGTACTATCATAAGAATGTGTGGATAATAGAATGATGTCTTATACAAGAGTTATCTTATTCATAATGTTGATTCGATATTTGAATCTCTCAGCTGTCCTTGTTGCAGAAGACATTTCCGCGTAGAACTCCTCAGGACTATTCATCCACTTCCTCCACTCTTCCTGAATTTTTCACTGTTGTACTGTTACATGAGGGGTATGATCGACTTCGACAGCTAGAGTTCTCTCAGAACAATCTTTTGTCTAACAACTTCTTTAATGTTATATTTTCTTTCTTAAATTTAATTTTGCTGGTGCATGTCTCTTTGAGATATTTGAAACTTGTTCACCGTTCTTTAGCTTGTTGTCAAGAATAGAAGGTTGACATTGATGTCTTGATATGTTTATTTCTTTATTTCTATTTATTATCATTTCAAACTATTGTTACGTATATTTTTCATGATTTTGAAGGTGGGTATGCGGTTAGTTTTCTCGTAATCGCACCATCACTCTGTTAAATTCATTGTAATTCTCTCACATTATAGTGAACTCTCTTTCTCCTGCGATTTTTTCCTTTCGGGTTTTCTACATAAATCTTTGTTGTTTGCGATTTAATCGTTTACACCTGTCCATTCACTTACAAATCTCACTCACAACTCGTGATGTGGAGAAATTTCCCTGGCAATTTTCCTCCAAAATGTATATGGGTCTATATCTGCGGTGTAGGCAAGTATTATATGTAAACATTTTTATAGGTGTGCGTATATGTAAATGCATCAATGTATGTATATGTATCCATATATGTGAATATATGTGTTTTATATGTGTATACATATATAGATAGAGATATACTTGTCATTCCAGAAGGATTCGAGGCCAAATCTTTCCCACTTAAATACCAACACCCGACATTCAAATACAAAATCCACTCCGTTAAAGTTGATCTATATTATTTCAAGTATCTATAAACCAAAACTAAAGTGTTTTTGAATACTTTTTGCGCATGCACCAAGTAGGAAAAAAAACAGATGACCTAAATAGTGAGTTGGTTAATTTAACGGTGTAAAACATATGAAACCTAATAAAAATTAGTTTGTAGTGATTTTAAATGTTTAAACCATGATCAAATGGTCAGATCGAGAATTTGTATGTCTAAAGACATAGATCTAACCAACTCACTACTTTCGGCTCATCCATTTTCCGCCGCTTGATGGATGCGTAAAAAATATTCAAAACACTTGATTTTTGATTTATAGATACTTGAAATAATATAGATCTACTTCAACGGAGTGGATCTTCTATTCGAATGTTGGAGGGTTGTATTTGAGCGAGAAGGATTCGGGCTCGAATCCTTCCGGAATGACACAAGTCTTTCTCTATATAGATATATACATATAGAAATATGCATATGTCTGGTGTGTTTTATTTGCATGAATGTGTCATGTAAGTATGTATATATTATATATGAACGTATGTTAATATGTACACGCATATAATTATGCGCGTAGTACGTTTGTGCACGTTCACTAAGGAATCAGGATTAATAAGTTCACGCCTCTCTCCTTTTCGTCTCCTCATTCACACTCGGTCTCTCTTGTCCTCATCTCTCTTATTCGGGCCACTCATGTCATCTCCTCCTTGTGCTCTTCTTTCTTCCTGTGCACCCCCACCCCTCTCTTCTCTGCATCCAAAGAACTAATGAAAGACCAAGGAAACATTATTAGTAATTTCTTTATTTTCTTCCTTCTTATTCGAGCCACTCGTGTCATGTCCTCGCGCTCCTCTCTCTTCCTCCTCAATGCACCCGCTCCTCTCTGTGTCCAAAGAACTAATGAAAGACCAAGAGAACACAATTAGCGATTTCTTTATTATTCTCACTAAATCCATAAAACTCATGGAATTCCATCGCTATAGTAGAAAAACTTCAATCGCCGAACCTTTACACCACTAAAAGCATGTTCCTTCACACATGATGCACGCTCTCAAGATCGCTTTCAAACTCTTTGAAACCCTCCTTTAAGACCTTCAAGACGTGTGTGGTGGTAAAAAAATGACCCTCACAGGATGACACCACGTGTCCTAGCAACTAGGAGACTCCGCCACTCCATATCCTCCCGAAGACAGTTTAGTCCATACTCAGGTCACTCTTGACCCCGAAGATGCATCGACACCAATAACCCCGATGCTCCAAGTCATCCCGCAGCTTCCTTTATTTAGGAGATTTCAGCTCCACGCAAGGCAACTACAACAATAGATCATCTCTACTCTTTGTTGACTGTTATGTAGCCAGATCTTCCCTCACATTCATAACGTGTCACGCCCTCTAGCCTGGGTAGTTAGGAATAGAGGCGGATTTTCCTGCATGCAATTCCATCAATAAAGCGCCCGTAATCGCGGCCGTTATAACAAATTGACACATACAAGTCGTGCAATTATGAAGATTACACCTGTACAATCCGCCTCCATGCACACAGATCAGAAGCATAGATATACCTCCGCCTCCAACGAGAAAAGAACTTTTTGATCCTTTGCTTTTAGCTAAGGCCATCACTAAGACTGGCGTATAATTTTTATAATTCTTGTAACCTGTGAATTATATTGAATTCCTCTCCTCCTCGTAGTTTTCCCCGATTAAGAGTTTTTACGTAAAAATGTCTCTTTTTGTGTTGTGCATTATCTCATCTCACACACATACACCTCTCTCTAATCTCGCTTGTGGTGTGGATTAACCGTCCGGTTGCTCGTGGCGGAAAATCTCTATTACAAATTGGTGCTTTAATTGAGATCTGAGTCCCAATACTCAGATTTCTCCCCTACCAAACACTTTCTCGTAAAGAAATCCTCCAAAAAGTCATGACCCTGAAAAGCAGCCGACCACCTGACCACCAGTGATGGGACCACCTCTAAAGGCAAATTCATTACCACCACTGGGAGCATCGTTTCCCTAAGCGGCCTCAACCTCAGCCTCATCGTGGAAGAGATTGTTTTCGCACCTTCATAGGCGGCAGCCGGAGACATACACCCGCCATCAACGTATGAAATCAACTCCTTTAAATGTTCGCTGACATGAAGGAGGAGAGATGGCGAAGCAGCAGCCTTATTCGACCGTGAACGAGAGCAAGCGGCGCATGATTGAGAAAACACGGCAGTGAATGGAAAGAGTTAAAGCATCTAAACGATCAACTCTTCGCCTAGATCACAATCATTCAAAACACCTGAGGATGCCTCCATCGCCAGAAAGGCCCATTACTAGGGAGGCCAAAGATGGCAAGCACTCTCAAAGCCTGAGGCAATGCAAGTCAGGCTCTCTTACTCTGTCGGAACGATCCGACAGGTCGAGTTTGTCACATCCCGGCACAAGGGATCAACACGATTATACTCGGAAGAAGATCAAAGAGTTCATCTGTTTCAAGATCTCGACAGGCTTATACAGAAGCGAGTCGAGGAAACAAAAGTGCCACACCACAGCAGACTCATAGCCATCATCACTGATTCATCTAACTCTCCTTTCTCCAAGAGCATATTGGAATGTGAATTTTCCAAGAAGTTATTCTGTAAGTAATGAAAAATACCCAGTTGTTCCCAAGAAGTTATTTTGTAAATAATGTTAGGATCTTTCACTTTCTTAGGGCAAGTTTTTGTTTTCTTATGAAGGTGCAAAATAAAGTTTTTTAGTGATTCAATTTTTAACAACTAACAACAATGTATTAGGGAGTCTTTATTATTCTCTAATGACAAATGTTTGATAAAGTTATTTTGTGAGTAATGAAAAACACCCAGGGAGTGAATGAGTGAATAAAAATTAATATGGAGTAAATCTAAATAGCATAAATAATATAAGTAGAGCAAATATGAGAAAGAAAACACAAAGACAATGATGTATATTGTTTCGGTCCGCTGACCTCCTTCCGGATTTCTTTTTACTACCTCAAAACATGGTTTGGAAGCTGCAACTTCTTTCAACTTGCCTCACCCCTCGAGACAACTCACTTTTATAATCAAAGATACAAATAAAACAATGGTGATCAAGTGCCACGAAAATACTCTCTTAATCCCTGTAACAATATATGAGAGTATGAGAGTGAAGCTTGAGGATATATGGAGAAAGAAAATAGCACTAGATTGCTTTTAAAAGAACAAGAGATCTTTTGAAAGTTTTATTGAAAGTTGATAGCTTATTTTTTTGTATAGGATCAATAATCTTTTATTTATAAATTCTCAAAAATAGAGTTCTTGCAAAATATATTTGATTGATTACAGATCAGGTTGTCAATTAGAGATAGATACTATAAAATACTAGTGAAAACATGCAAAAAACCAATTAAAATGGCTATATTTTGAAATGTCAAAATAATGTTGTCAAAATAGATTCTTGATACTAATTTTGAGTTTTGTTTTGAATTAAGTTAGTTTTTGAAAATAGTTAGTAAGTTTTTGAAAATAGCTAGGTAAGTTTTTGAAAATTTGATTTTGAACATAAATATCCAAAAAAAACTTGCAGTTACTTGAGATTTTGAGAATCTTTTGTATGTGTCTTTTTATAAATACTTGAGATTTTGTAAATCTTTTTGTGTGTGTATCCATAAGCTTCTCAACCATATCTAATTTGTTTTAGCAAAATATCTAAGATACCTACCCAACTTGACTTGATATGAAATAAAAGTTTAAGTTGACTTGATGTTTGTTAAATTATTAGTATTTGGGCTATTGGGTTATTACCCATATACCCTCTTTGTCTTCTATTATATATATCTTGTAACTCTCTTTTTTCCTAATATACAATCTTCTTTTAGGGTTTTTTTATTTATTTGCATGAATCAAAGCATAAGAAACCCTAACCCTAAAATTCACCATCTTCTTCTCTTCCTCTCCTTAACCATCACCCTTCCATCTCTCCTAATTAGTGCCTCTACATCTCGAAGTGCCGCAAAGCCCTCCATCTTCTTCAAGAAGTGCCGCAAGTCCTCCAAAGATTTCAAAAATTGCCGCCATCTCTTCAAGAGTTGCCGCAAGCCCTCCACCTTCTCCAAGAATTGACGCTACCTCTCCAAGAAGTGTCGCAAGCCCTCCACCTTCTTTAAGAAGTGCCGCCATCTCTCCAAGAAGTGCCGCAAGCCCTCCACCTTCTCCAAGAGGTGTCGCAGCCTCTCAAAAATCAGATTTTTACCTCTGATCTGACTATTTGCGTGATCTATAAGACTTTTTTGGTGAGATCTGCTCTGTCTACTGCTTAAAATCAATTTTTAGATCTGTTTTGAATTTTTAAGGCTGTCTATGCTACTATGTGGTAACTAAGTTACTTGCTTTTCTTTATTACTGACTGTTTGCTATCTTTCTGGTGATTTTTCTAATTGGTTATTATGTCTGAAACTACAAGTTCATCCTCCACTATGACCCCCTCTTCGATGGTTGAAACTTCTGTCCCAAGACGATGTTAGGGACTATGGTGAAGTTGAATGCCTCTAACTATCGATTAAGGGCGCAGGCATTTCGCATATTCATTGGTGTTCAGAATAAATTGGCTCACCTCCTATAGCCTCCACCTGTTGATACAAATTCCACATATGTGACTTGGCTTACTAGAGATTATTCTGTAATGACATGGCTTTTCAATAATCTGGAGGTGAAGATTAATGGTAATGTTATGTTCCAGATAACTGTTGAGGACATGTGGGATACACTGAAGATATATGGCAATGAGTAGAATCCCTTGAGAGTGTTTGAGATCTATGAGCGCATGTGAGCTCAAACAGGGAGATAGATATGTGCCTGAGTTCCATAGAGAACTCAAAGGTCTGATTGATGAGATAGAGATGCATCAGCCTACTTTTACTGATGCGGCGACACTGAGAGGGTATCGTCAGAATCTCGCAGTGTCAAAGTTTCTGTCTTAAATCCTATACTACGATCCTAGGCGTGGAGTCCGATTCTGGGAGGAAATTGTATTCTCACATTAACTAGGACCTTCTCGAGAGTTATACGAGTATCTACTGGAGCTGGTATTTTCTCTGCATCATCCATTGAGCAGTCTGCCATAGTTTTTGGACGTGGCAGAGGTCGTGTTTGTAGCCGCGATTTTGGAGGACAAGGACATGGATTTGTTGGAGGTGGATGTAGCTCGTATGGAGGCAGACAGAGTGCCTTTGAGAAAGAACCCCGGTAATGCAAGCACTGTGAACGCAGTAATCACATTTCTGAGAAGTGTTGGGAGAAATTTGGTTGAGTTGAGTGGGAACAACTATCTGAGTTTGACTCTTCTGCGCCGCGTAGAACTCCTCAGGACTATTCATCCACTTCCTCCACTCTTCCTGAATCTTTCACTGTTTTTACAGGAGGGGTATGATCGACTTCGACAGCTGGAGTTCTCTCAGAACAATCTTTCAGCGACTCATGCATCTGCTTCAGGTATGCACGTCTATACTATCTCTTCTCAAAAGCCCTAGATATTAGACTCTGGAGTCTCATCCCACGCTTCAAGTATGCACGCCTATACTGCCTCTTCTCAGAAGCCCTGGATATTAGACTTTGTAACCTCATCCCACATGACAAGTATTACACAAAAGTTTGTTTCCTTAAATATTTCCACTGCCCACCCTTTTGCTAAATTGTTAATGGTACCCATTCATTTGTACTAAGCAATGGGGTAGTTTAGGCTACTCCATCCTTAACCCTTACTGATGTCCTTTATATTTCATGATTTCCTGATAGTTTTTGTCTATCAGTCAGCTTGCTAAACAAAATAACTGCAAAATAACATTTTTTTCTTCTCATTGTGTATTTCAGGACCTATCGACTGGGAAGAGGATTGGCTCGGGGCATGAGCGAGGATGTATATATTATTTGAACGATCGAGTGACCCCTACTGGTTTGATTGCAGGTCCGCCTAACCCAGTTTTACTGTGATACTGGCTCTTGGTTCATCCTTTTTTACAAAAAATTATGTCTGTTATTCTTGTTAAGTCCTCTATCTCTTCTTTAGGTTATGAGTCTTGTGAGTTAGGTAAGCATCATTGTACTACCTTTCAAAGTCGAGTCAATAGTCGTAGAAGTTTTGCTTTTGAGTTGGTCCACTCTGATGTTTAGGGTTCTAGTCTATGCCATTTATTAAGAGTTTTAGATATTTTCTGCACTTTATTAATGACTTCTCTCATATGACTTGATGATTGTATCTCCTAAAAGAGAGGTCAGAAGTGTCCAGTATAATTGAGTCTTTCTTTAATAAAATAAAAAATCAGTTTTCTACTTCTATTCGTATGTTTCGTACTAACAATGCCCTAGAGTATGTAAAAAAAAGATATATCTAGTTTTTGTTCCAAAAATAGATTATTCATCAGACCTCTTGTTCGCATACATCCCCCAACAAAATGGAGTTGCTGAAAGAAAACATAAACATATTCTAGATGTTGCTAAAATCTTAATGATCCATTTGAGTGTTTCAAATTATTTATGATATGATACTGTATTAATTGCTTATTATCTAATTAATAAGATGTCTTCTTCTGTTCTCAATAAAAGATCTCTATTTTCTTATCTCTATGCTAAAAATCCCTTCTCTATGACTCCCCGTGTTTTGGATGCACTTGTTTTATTTAGGACTTATCTCTTGGGTTAGATAAGTTATCTCCTAGATCTATAAAGTGTGTATTCGTTGGATATTTGATGTTTGTTGATGTCACATTTTTTGAGTCTGTTTCATATTTCTCTACACAGGTTCCTATCACCGTATCTGAGACTGTTCCTCCTTCACCGTTTGTGCCATTGTCTGCACCTGCTGATACAGATTTTTTGCCAGTGCCGCCAGCAGAAACTATAAATCCACCTGCATCAAAGCCAGTTCGAGATTTCAGATACGTCTACACTCATCGCCCAAAGGTTCCTGCCTCCGAACCAGTTCCGCCTAACCCTTCTCCGGTAGACGGTTCTCCTCCACCATCAGCTTCTCTCTCTCTGATCTTGATATTCCTATTACCCTTCGAAAAGGTAACAGGCTTGCACTGATCACCTTATTTCGAATTTCGTACCTTATGATCACCTAAACCCTACTTTTCAACAATATGCTCTCTTTTTGTCTTCTGAGTTTCTACCCAGGCCTTATACTGAGGCTTTATTGGTGCCTGCCTAGAAATAGGTTATGGACGAGGAGATGGAAGCTCATGCTTCTAGAGAAATTTGAGAGTTGGTTTTAGCACCAACAGATGTAATGATTGTTGGTTGTCGCTGAGTCTTTACTTTAAAGTAATGCGTAGATAGATCTGTGAATAGATATAAGGGTAGACTCGTGATCAAGGGTTATATTCAGACATATAGCATTGACTATTTTGAGACATTCTCGCCAGTTAACAGGATGAACTCTATCAGAATTTTGTTCTCTATTGCTGTTAACTTGTCATGACTATTGTTCCAGATGGATGTCAAGAACACCTTCTTATATGGGGATCTTTAGGAGGAAGTGTATATAGAGCAACCTCCAAGTTATGTTGCTTAGGGGAAGACTAAAGTCTTGTCGTCTAAAGAAGGCTATATATGGACTCAAGCAGAGTTCAATGGCGTGGTTTGAGAAGTTTATTCTTACCATTTCTGGTATTGGCTTTTGCCAATGTCATTCAGATCACTCCGTCTTTGTTCGGCGCACAAGGTTTGGCATTATAGTTCTGGCTATTTATGTTGATGACATTTTTGCTGACTGGTAGTGACTCAGCTGGGATTGTAGAGACTAAGATGTTTCTCAAGCATCATTTTGTGACCAAAGACATGGGACATCCAAAATATTTTCTGGGAATTGAAGTTGCACATAGAAAACACAGTGAACTTTCTCAGCGAAAGTATGCTCTGGACCTTCTGGAGAAAACATGATTTTTGGGATGCAAGCCTGCTAATACACCAATGGAAGCCAATGTAGATTTCTGGTTTGATGACAGTCATACACTTGATCCAAAAAGATATAAGAGATTTATTAGGAAGCTGATCTATCTTATGGTGACTAGGCTAGATATAACTTTTACTGTAGGAGTTCTGAGTAGATTCATGCATCAGTCCAGAAAGACTCATTGGTTAGCTGCGATGAGTGTTTTAGCCTAAATCAAGAATTGTCTAGGAAAAAGGCTGGTGTATAGGAAACATGAACATACATGTATGTATTTCTAGAGACTCTGATTCAAGGTATGTTGGTGATCAAGGGGATAGGAAGTCTACTACTGGCTATTGCACCTTTGTTGGAAGAAATCTGGTAACTTGGAGGAGCAAGAAATAAGATGTGTTTCACTCTTGCAAAAGCTGAGTATAGAGATATGGTTCATACGGCATGCGAGATGGTATGGTTAAAAAATTTACTGATGGAGCTTGGTTTTAGATAGCCTGAACCCATGCCTATGCATTGTGATAATTAGTCTGTCATCTATATTGCCCAGAATCCAATGTTTATGAAAGGACCAAACACATTAAGATTGACTCTCACTTTGTCAGAGATGCTTGGACCAAGAAGATAGTTATGTTCCAGTTCACACCATTTTTGAAGCAGTTAGTTGATTTACTTATCAAAGCTGCCTCACCTCAGGCGTTTTCTAATTTTTGTAACAAGCTGGACATGTTGGATGTCTATACTCGAGCTTGAGGGGGAGTGTTAAGTTAAGTTATTAGTATTTGGGCTATTTGGTTATTACCTATATTTACCCGTATACCCTTCTTATCTTCTATATATATCTTGCAACTCTCATTTATCCAATATACAATTTTCTTTTAGGGTTTTCTATTTATCTACAATGTTCGAGTGCTTTAAGTTGAGTCTTGAATCTTAACTTGAATCTTGATTTAGTTGAGTTTGGATTCTCCACTTGGATTAATTTGAGTCTTAACTTTGAACTCATTCTTTGGTAATGACTTGATTTGTGCAAGAACTTCTCAATCCACATTTCTCCTTACAAATTTGCAATATAAGCTCTAGTCCTTCCATCCTCCATCAATGGTACCAACTTGCTTGAATATCTATGAATCCTTAAACTACACACTCAACAAGCAATTAGTACCATATGGATGATTTGTTGTTCATCATCAAAATACAAGGGTCAACAAGTAATGATTGGGAATTCTCAATTTTATTTTCATCAATCTCCATGACAGTCTATATTGCACGGACACGGCAATATTGAAATGGATACGACATGTGGACACGTGACGAATTCTTAAAAATATATATGACACGTGCGTCTGACACGCGTGTCGGACACGTTTTGGATACGACACGGCTCCATGATAAGAGTGTCCGTGCTACATAGATGAGACTCCTATTTATAATTGCCGCTTCTTTTCTCTGCATTTTTGGTAATTAGAATGTTCATACATGTTCATTTTTGTCATTTCTAAGTCAGTTAAAATAATCCTAAGTGTTCTTTTTTTGTTGTGTTGATCCTTTACTATAAAAACATATATACCTATTATCCTTGAATCGTCACTCCTCTCCCTAGTATTATGTATGGCATATAGTTATCGTACAATATATTGTTATTGTCTGTGAATCATCACTTCCCTTCCTCGTATTATGTGCATGAGGCTGTGTCACAGACTGTTTAAGATGCCATTACTTCCCATGCCTCTTTAACTCAACTTACGTATGGATGCTTTCATGAATTTCTTCACAAAAATTGTGCACTCTTTTCTGGGAGGAGTGTTCCACCTGAAGTGGAAATATATTTAAATTGGCTTACTTCTTTCGCATTTCACACTCATTTTTATTTTTTGGTTATGAAGCCATTCCTCTGACATTGGAGTGGTCACCTTCAGCGCCTTATGATTTAATTTTAGCCGGATGCCATGATGGAACAGTAAATGCAAATTGCAGATTTTTCTGCATATATTTGCTACATTTTGCAAATGGCAGAATGGTCTATGTATTTTTCTGAAACTCCTCCTGCCATTATCTGACTAGTGTTTTACTGATGAAGGACTGCCAATAACGCGACATTTATTATTTGATCTTCCTAGATTTTCCTACATCCTATTGATTATTTTATCTAGAAGCCTGACATTTCAGAATCCTTCTTTAAGAAAATTATTAGTTCGTTAATCTGATTGACTTTCTTATATCAGATTGCCACATGGAAAATCTCAGCAATAGTCTTCTCAAGGTAATGAAGTCAAAAGTCTCTGTTCAACTATTTTATTACAACATGCTCTTCTAGATATCTGTGGAGGGAATTGAAAGATTGTTCTTGAAGATGTTATTGTTCAAAACACCATGCCTTACACTACATTTACGAATGAAACATCGTCATCGTCTCAGCATTTTTCCTAACAAGATGGGGTTGGTTATGGAGCAAAGCTCCAGAGAGGATTTGACAAAGTTCTTTGATTGTCAGCCTAGTGTCAAACCACTCATAATTAGTGCCAACTTTTTGTCAAAGAAAACTACAGACAAGAGAGAGCGGAAACGGATCAGGTTTGGATCAGATCCACATAATATCCAAACCCGAACGTGATAAGAATTTGGGATTCTGACTTAGGTTCGGATTTGAATCTCTTCTTTCTTATCGGGTTCGGATCGGATTCAGATTTTGAATAGATATATGCAAGTTCCAATTAAAGTTATTTTTTAAAGGGTACTTCAATTTTATTAGATGCAAACTGAAAAATTGCTTACTTTATTTTTATAATAATATCATCAAGTTCACATTTTTATAGTTCAAGTGAAATGTATGATGGCGAGTTTCATGTTATAACATTCTCTTTTCAATCAGTTGAAAGGGGTCAATACCCAACCCAATGAGAATTTTAGATCTGACTTTTAGGTCCGAACCCTATATTATGTAAACTGTGGGGGTTTCCGAATACCATTTACAGCCCAATAAAGAGGCTTGCCATAATCCTACAAGGCCAGTTGTGATCCTCAAAATTCTCCTAGACTTGAAAAAATTGTCTAGAAGAAGAAGAAAAATATGATAAATTTGCAATAGGGAAGTGCATTTAACTTTTGGGCACAAGAGTCAAACAGAATGCTTTTCCCTATCATTTAGGAATGGAATATCTAAAAAAGATGATGCAACTTCAACTGGTTGTTAAATTTCAAATTCCTATTTGTTTTTCTTCAGATTAGCCTTTGCTTTGCTTCTTCATGGGTTCTGTTCATTGGGATAATTTATCTTCTTATCGATCTGTGTGCAGATATAAAGCCATTGCTTTGCTTCTCGGCGGATTCTGTTCCTACTAGGTCTTCTGCTTGGGCTCCAGATGAAAGCCATTCTGGTGCTTTAATATTGTAATTGTTCTTCACTGTGTTAACTTTCAATTTTTCTGGTGGATTTTCTTGATTTGGAGTCGTGCTTCATAGCCGAGCCCATTCAATGGGCAAAGGTTGGGATGATTCGATGACGATTATTTTCTCTCCTCAAACTTATTTTTCTATGACTAGAAACCTGATGGATAGTTTCTTATGGTTCATGCATCGTACTATCATAAGAATGTGTGGATAATAGAATGATGTCTTATACAAGAGTCATCTTATTCATAATGTTGATTCGATATCTGAATCTCTCAGCTGTCCTTGTTGCAGAAGACATTTTCCCTAGCACCTTTTTTGGTGGAAACTATGCAAAATAAATTCTATAAAAAGATAGAAAAAGCGGCAGTTTCCATGATATGTGGTAAACATTGTTTGGAATATAGAAGCTTAGTTCTGACATTTTTTTTATTTTTAGAAATTACTGTATTGTGATTCAGCATTGCATTTTATTCCTTTGGCACTTTTATTTGATACTCGTGCTATTGAATTTACAATTTCATACTTGGAGGATAACATATATAAACTTTATTTTATGAGTTTGCATGAGAAACATGTACAATTTAGACAGGTAGAGTGGTTGAAGCGTGAATTTGACTTCAGATTTTAGCCGGAAATAAAAGCATCTCAAAAGGAATATCCACGTAAGTTATGGCTTTCAGTCATACATGCACACACAACAAAAAGAATACAATTAAAGAAGGAGAAAATATATCTTACTTTTTTGTGTTGCATAAATAGACATTTAGAAGAAAATAAGCACAGGGCATATGCAACATGATAATTGCTAAGTTCTAATCTTATGGTTTTTTGGTGTATCATACCAAACAACTTTTTTGGATGTACAAGTTCTAGTAATAGACATAAAATTCAACTTAACAAGAACTATCTTGCATTTGAAGCAAGCATAGTGTGGGCGACGTACCGTTATAGAAAGCGAAAGGAAGCTGGGTCATTGTGTCCAGCGTCTCAGTGCCCAGGCAAACACCCAGTTGCCACCTAGATGAAATAAGCTCTAAAATAAAAGAAAAAAAACCTAATCACCTTAGAAATTTCAATGATCAAATTCAACTCTTGAGGTGAACCTAATTAAAGATTCAACAAGTGAACAACTATCGAATACCCTTGGGTTGTGCAAAACCCCAGCAAAATTCAAACATTGCGTGATGTGTCTTTGTCCCGACATGGTAAAAAGTTTTGTGGACAATTTCATTCATGATTTCTACATCCAAGAGAATTTGCCAAACCAAAATCGTCACCATTCAGAACTTGTACAGATTAACAGGGCAATTTCGCATTTTGATCTTGAATAAATTTTTAAAAGAGGAGAAAAACATTTGTAAGCATGTATATAATTAGATTCTGTAAATAAATAATTGCTTTTGCAAAATTTCAGTTGTTTCTCCTTTTCATACATGTTTCATGCATAAATGCATTGGAAACAATGCATAAAATAGGTGTGGGGGAAGGATACTGCACTAACATGTAAAAATAATTGAAGTTGAAGAAAATATCTTGGTCTATTTTTGTAAAAATTAAGTTGATCTTAGGAATTAGGGAAACCATAATTAGGATTTCTTAAAACTTTTTCAAAATAAGATGACTTGCTTGATTTCTAAGTATAGGAAGAAAATTGGAAAAATAATTTGGTCTTGATTTTTTACTTTAATGAAATATGCACTTTACACACTTACACACTTGGGATTCAAAACAAAGACTCTTGTGTTGCTTTAAAAAATAAAAATAAAAATAAAAATAAAATTGAATAAGCTGGGTAGTTGTGCCTCGTAAAATATAAGTATTCACGCTTAAAGTGGTCAATATTAGTAATAAACCCCTTTAGTTTTGTAGCCTTATTTACTTGACTCCTTAAGTCTGAGGTGTGTTTTTTTCACCTGGTGCCCTAAAGCCGTCTAGTTTGGGAGTCACCGACTAAAGGCTCGTTACAAGAGAAAACTAGAAAGCCTAATTAAACTAAGGAATAAACTTGCACATAATCAGAGTAATAAGACACGAGAGAGAGAGTTGAAGAACCTCAAGTAATTTCATGATCACAAAAGTGCATATGATTTAGGGCAAAATAAAAGATTGAGTAAAAAATGCAATTTGAATCCTTACCTTTAATGATTACAAGTTTTTGCATAGAGATTAAGTTTAGAAATGAATAATTTGGTCAACTTATGAATTATAGATCATTTAAAATTTTTGTAAAAGTTTTGCAAAAATTCTTTTCTCCTTCAAACTGAATTTTCGAAACACTAAAATTTTCTTCTTGTTTTTCTTTGATTTTGTGGGTGTAATCTGCTGAAAACTCTCAGAAGACTATAGAGATCCAAAGGCTTGATGCACAAGCCCAGTGCCCGTGAGACCTGCGAAAGTGGTCTACTAATTCCTTTGTCTTAATCTTTTAATTTTTACTCGGTGACGAGCAAAAGTTAGGTGTGGAGGTGTGATTATTCACAAATGCTGCATACTTTAACATATTTTACATTTAATTTACATTAAACTCTGTTATTTAACCTTCTCCTTGTCGAGTGGTGTGCATGTTTCTTATTAATAAAGAAGGAGAAGAAAAAACTCAAAAAGCTCAAATAATTCGAATTTTTAAAGAATCAATTTCCCTAACCCAAAGAGTCAACAAATTTATTCTGAAATCCAAAGACCCGAGGACAATATTCTAGAGAATCAGGAACGAGTAGATACTGGCGCAGAAAACGCTAAACCAACGACCCTGCTTCTGTCGCGGATCTGCGACAGAAGCCGCGAAAACGCTATAGTCCTGGGTCCGTTGGATCTTCGTTTTGATATGGAGCTGTGATTCATTTGAAGCACTGGTATTCTCTTATAATTATCCCACCAGAGCAGAGGCTAGGCCTAGGTTTTTCATTGTTTGTTAATTATTTTTTCTTGTAATTTCTTTTCTTTTTCCTACATTTTCTGTTCTAGGTTAGATCCGATTTCTCTCTATTGCATTGAATTCTTACATGCTTTTTAGTAGTAAATTTATCTTCTTCTTGCTTTGTGTTTTCTTTTCTTATATGTCTAGCTAATTATTTCTTTTATGGCTAACTAATCATTAACACCATTAACAACTAACATCTTGGATGATTGTAACTCACATGATTCTTGGATGTATCACTTGAGCGCTTTGTATTCTTGTAAGTATTCTTGATTTCCAATGAAGATGAGTGCTTACTTTGGTTTGCTAATTGTGTGAATGGTTGACCGAACTGACTCATGTATGCCTCATGTTTAGTGCCTTGCAATTTTGCAAGAGCCTTGATGAATTATGAAGAAGAGTGCTAACTTTGATTTATGCTAACAAACATAGTGCTATAGCTTCTTATTTCATGCTAGCTCATTCATAGCTTCGATGATTTAATGAACCTACTTGTCTTGTAAACATGATTTATTGTGAAATCACAACTCTTTTGTTCCATACTTGGTTGCTAATCAAGTGCCTATAACCGCTTGAGGCAATCATCCACAAAGCTTGTAAGCTCACTCCATTTCTTGAGTAATGCTTGATTTTTGACGATCCAAGGTGTACCCATTACCAATGAATTCAATATGAGGCACACGTCATTCCAAGGGTTAGTATGTTGACGGTGTTTTGGTGTGTAGTTAGCTATGTTCTCTTTCCTTGAATTTCTACTCGTTTTAAACTCACTTCTCTTTTCAATCGATTCACCTCTCGTTCCAACTCATTCTCTTCACGCATGCTTTCCCGTTTTCTATTCTTGTTTTCTTTCCAACACACAAACCAAACTCACTTTTCACCCTCTATTTTCTTGTTTTGATTTGTTTTCAAAATTAAGAAAAAATAACTTGTTTTTCTGAAATTACGGAAAAGCTTCTATCGCATTCCTCCCCGTGAATACACCCGTTTAGCCCCAGGCAACACATTACATTGAGGACTGTAATACCCCCATTCACAGAATATGTATATGGATGTGTATTTTGATTTCTCGATTGTAGTTTTTCTATTTTTCCCATATTTATTTTTATTTTAACATCACTTTTGTTAGTATTTTGGTATTGAATCTGGATTTTGTGAATTTAGATTCAGTCTGGGTCTGCACCGAGGACCCGATTTTAGTAAAATAACTAATTTGACCATTTCGAGAGTTGGATTGACCCTGTTTCACTTTCAGATATTTATTTTCAATATTTAGGATTTTTCAAAATTTTCTAAAATTTTTCTAAATTATTTTGTAAAATTTCCTAACGGTATCGCTAGTATCGCTGGTTGATTTCAAGATTTTTAATTTATAAATGGAGTTGAATTTTTAGAATCTACTTTCATATTATTTCTCAAAATTATATTTACTGTTTTAGTAAATTTTTGGAGATTTTTCTAAATTTATCAAATTCGATCGAACCGGTATTGACCAGTATCAACAGCATATTCCAGGATTTTTTTGTTAGTAAACCAAATGAAATTTCTAGAATCTGATTACACATTACTCCTCAGTGCAGTATTCTCTATTTTACAGGATTTTTATGAACCATTTTGATCTAGTCAAAATTTGACCCAATTAAATAATATTTTAAAAAAATTCCTTTTTCTTTCTTTTCCTTTCTTCTTCTCCACTCTTCTTTTCTTCCTCATTAAGCCAGCAATCACCGACCTCCCAACCGACCTATCTCTCTCCTTAAAATTAAAATCCCCCTTCCTCTATAATTCCTCTCTACAAAATAAACTCTCTCCCTCTAATTTCTCTCTTTATTTTAATCTCTTCCCTCTCCTTCTCTTCCTATCACAGCCGACCAACATCGGTCTCCACGCCTGCCGGCCAGCCTCACGCCGGCGGTAACTCCTCCGGTAAGCCTCCTCCACTGCGCCTCAACCCGGCCATCAAACACCATGCCCCCAATTCTTCTCCTCTTTGCTCCTCAACTCAAAGCCACCACTTCCACTAAACCACCATCACCTCTCAATTCAACCACCTAATTCATCACCACCATCCCAAATTCTCTAGCACCATATCTTCACTGCCATCCAAAATTGCATATATGCAAATATATCAAGTAAAAGAAGAGAATACTATTGTAGATAATTTTCGGCTTTCTTTAAAGGGATTATAAGGACTCTTAATTGATAAGGTTATGGAATTTACAAGTAACAGTTTCAGGAACAGTCTTAGCCCTAAAGCACCAACACAGTTAGTCAGACTTAAAGGAGCAAGTAAAGGATTAGTACAAGATTATGTAGATAGGAAATAGATTAGATCTAGTTTTTTTTCTTTGGGAAGTACTAAGAGTATTTAGAAAGAAGACTAAAGACAAAGGATTTCTCAGTGGCTATAGTAATTTTGGCTAAGAAATATTTTATATTCAAATTTGATGAACTTTGATCAATAACATGAAACTGAGATACTTTGAATTTAAGCTGTAATCTGGGTAGTAATATGTGAAGATGCAAAGGGAAGATAGTTGGAAGACAGTTTTTAGAACTGTTATGAACATTATGAGTTTTTGACGATGCCATTTGATGTGAATAGTATACCAGTGTGAGTTATGACTTGATGAAATGTATTGTTGACACTCTGAAATGACAAACTGCCAGATAACACTTCAACATGGCTGAACAATGTCTAACTTGTCGACATTTACAACTGCAGACAAATTAACGACCAGTTTTAGCCCATCCCCGAGGGACAAAGCAGTGACTTGGACCCTACCGATCCAGTGAAGCAGATAGTAGGCCACGTATTGCCTTTGAAGAGGCCTAAACAGGACTGTGAGGCTAAGTCAGCTCAAACTTGGCCTCACATGAGCCCAAAGGGGCTAGCTTCGAGAGAAGTTTTATAGTCTCGCTAAACGTCTAAGTTTCTAGCTTCCTATAAAGCTTTACACAGCACCGCAGTGAGCTGACTCCTAGCTTCGCCTAAAAGCTAATCTTGCTAGCTTCGCCTTGAAGCATAGCACAACTCTATTTAAAGAGCTAATTGATTGCTTCACTTGAAGCTCTATATAGCTTCGCCTGAAGCTTGGCTTAGCTCCGCTGAAGGCTAACTTATAACTTCACCTGAAGCTTCATCTAGCCTCGCCTCCACTGGATTTAAGATAACTACCCTACTAAGTTAGTGTGGGGATTCCTGGGTAGTTACACCCATGATTGCTCATTAAAAGGAGACAATTAAGAGGATCATAACTCCCTGTTAAGCCTATAAATAGCCCATTAGTAGCTAGGCTCAGAGGCTTGAAGAAATTCAAATTCAAGAGGGCTTTTTAAAGAGCATAAAGCTTCTTTAGTGGCTTCAAAGTTTAAGCTAATAAGGGATCTACTCTCTCGTTTTCAAGAATTCAGAGAATCACTTCTCTAATCCTACAAGGTGCTAATTACCAAAGATCTTCCTCTCTCAAGGAATCTCTGGAATCAGGCGAAATAGAATTCCCAAGCAGTAGCATTCGAAGATCAATTGCTCGCATTGTCAACGGGATAAAGTGATCGCGCGCTGACTAAACTTTCACCAGCACACTTCCCTAGAAATCTTACTAAAAGATTCTTGTAATTTTCTTGTTTGATTACTTGTAATTTTCCACAGTAATTGTGTAAGTTTTCCCCCTTTTGCAAATCAATGCAAAACAAGATGGCGACTCCGCTGGGGAATGCATTCTCCACTGCTGAGAATCAAATGTCGCAATGTGACTATCAGACCCTTGGGTCAATTGCTGAGACATGTTGGCCCGGAGGCCTTCCTCTCTAGTTTTGATGATGATTAACTCATGTAGTTATTTTACTAATAATCTTGTAATTTTAGTTTCAGATCTGTAACAAAATATTAGTTGGTGATTGCTTCAAAAAGAGGAGTTTTGAAGCCTTCACATGGTGATTCCAGAGCCCGAGCATCAAGATGTTACATAGCCTTGCTCGTTGGATCACGGAGTTTGGACCAAGTCGACTTAAAGATGAAGATCGTCAAGAAGACTTAGGTATCCTAGTTTAGAGTTTGTTTAGATCCATTTGTAAATAAAAGAATAGTTGATATGCTCAAGTGCACAATACGCACACGTTTTGGTTTTGATATTGGTTTTCATGAATAGTATATCAAAACAAGTTTAAATGGTTTTTATGTATATTAGATGTGTTCAATATACATACATGCTTCATATCGTAAACAAACTTATTTTGATATGTCTATTCATGAGTTTTGAGAAAAATCCAAGTTTGATAAAATACATGTTTTGGTTTTGGTAAAAATGATAAGACACAAAAATAGTTCAAATTGCTTGATATTTAAGTTGAAATTTTTATCACATGTTTATATATCAATGCAAAATGTTAAAACTATTTTTGGGGACTTTTACAAGAGATAAAAGAATTTTTAGAAATATTTTAACATGTTTTTCTGACCCAGTTTCTGACTCAGAACTGGCTGACAGGCTAGGTCGGTCGACCGAGCGGTCGACCGAACCAAAGGGCCGGTCGACTGAGCGGTCGACCGACGTGCATAAAGCTGTGCACGTCTGGCAGCACAGTGGGCCGGTCGCCCGACCGGTCGACCGGACCAGAGAGCTTTGCTCTCTGTATCTGGGCGGTCGACCGGGCGGTCGACCGGAACAGAGAAGTCTGCTCTTTTTATCTGGACGGTCGACCGGTTTGCCCAACGGTCATATTTGACCGTTGGCGGTCGACCGGCCGGTAGACCGCAAGCCTGTCAGGCTGACAGATCAGCCTAACGACTAGTTTTCTGTTTGGCCTATATAAACCCCATTTCTTTGAGATTTTGGCCTAGGTTTTTAACAAGAAAAATTTCTATATTCTCTGGTGTTTAAAACAAGTTTTCAAAAGAGTTTAAGTGCCAAAAAGATTCATCTATTTGTTTTTCAAGGGTTTTGGAAAATCAAAGAAAACTAGGTTTTTGGGATATTGTTTTGGATTTTCATTTCTATCATCTACAAGAGATTTCCCAAGTAGTTTTTCTTTGTTACTTGATTTTCAAAAACACCTTGATATCCACTTGAGCTATATCTTCTATCCTAATCTATTTGGATCTTTGTTTTGTGGAAAAGAGAAGTTGTTTGTGGTTGAAAGAAACCACTTGTTGTAAACACCCTTGCTTTTGTTGTATCCCTCTTTGGTAGAGGTTGATTGGGTGGTTGGTTTGCTCCCTCTTTGGTAGAGGTTGAGGATTGTGGTTTGCTCTCTCTAGTGAGAGGTGGAGTTTGGTTTGTATCCCTCTTCGGTAGAGGTGATTTGTGGTTGTTTGGCTACGGGCCTACCCCTCGGTTGTGAGGTGGTGTTTGAGAGAGGAGTTCGGTACTCCTAGAGTTGTAACAAATCCTTCTCGGTGAAGGTTCCCTCGGTGGGAGTCCTCGGTGGACAAGATAGTGGATTGAAAATCCTTATCGGTGAAGGCGGGGACGTAGAGCTAGGGGCTCGAACCTCGAAACATATCTTTGTGTTTGCGTTTGATCCAATTGACTCTCAACTCTCTCTCTTTACTTTGTGCAAAGCATCATTCATTTCATATCATTCATATTATTTGTGTTGTGCCTTGCAACTTTCATATTGCTATATCATTATATGCTTGGCTTGCTTGTGTGTGTGCCTCACTTATACTTAACCACAAGAGCTTCATATAGCACCTCAACCCTTATCTAGGGGAATCAAGAGAAGTTAGTCCAAAGCCCTTCACGGGGAATTCGGCTACACTTGTTGGTTGTATTAAGTGTGTTGCAAATTAGTTTTTAGCTTCCGCATTTAGTTTTTAGATTAGCATTGTCACCTATTCACCCCCCCTCTAGGTGATTTCAATTGGTATCAGAGCCTACGCTCCTGATACTTAGGTTTAACTACCTAGGAGTGAGATCCTTGTTTGCTAATCTATCATTTGCATTTGCACATTTGTTTACACACAATTTAGTTTGCACTCATGGATAGCCCTCCTATGTTTGATATTTCTAGACTTGAGATTTGGAAGGTTATGATGAGTTGTTATTTGAAGACCCTAGGTTTGCATGTTTATCTTGCCACTACCAAGAAATGCTATCTTGGTAATAGCAATCATATAGGGGCCAATGCACAAGCCCTTGAGGCTATTAGAAACACTCTCCCTAAAGAATATCTTATGCATGTTTCTAATCTTGATTCCGCCTTTGCAGTGTGGAACAAGTTGACAACCACAACCACCTTCGAGCTTCAATTGCAAATCCAACAAGAGGAGGAATCTAGTGGAGATGAATCCGAGCCACAACAATGCTATACGGTCTAAGGGAATGACTCCCTTGAGGTACAATCAGAATCTCAACTAGATAGTTTTGATGCTAGTTCTTCATGTGATGAGAATATTGATGCCCATGCTTTGTATGAAGAACTTTCAATTATTTGTGAAAAGTTGATTGAAAAATATAATATTTTGAAAAAGAAAAGTCTAGGCCTTAACAATGAAAATAAAAATTTGCATTCTAAACTTGACATTGTTTTGCAAGAGAAAGATGAGATTTTGAATGAAAGGGATTCATTAAAATCTCAACTTGAACTTGCATTAAACAAAAATAAATTTTTAAAATCTAAAAATGATTGTGAATCAATTTTGAAGAAAAATGAAAATTTGTCTTCAAAAGTTGATTTTGTTTAAAAGAGAATGTTGCTTTGAAAAATAAAATAATTTCTATCTCAAATGATTTAAATGTTTGTTTAAAGAAAAATGAAGTTTTGCAAAATAAGATTGATGCACATATTTGCCATGCTAGGGTAGTATTACACACTTCACCTATTGCATGCTCTACTTCTTCTATAATTAAAAATGATATATATTTGTTGAAGAAGAATATGGATTGTTTGGGCTCCACTTTGAGCCAATGTGCCAAGAGCCACACACGTTTGGAATCCTTGTTTCAAAAGAAGCAAGTTTCATTTATGCATGCACACCCATCACGGCATACGCATGCTCCTCACGGACACCATCACATGTTGTATGCTCATGTGTACACTTGTACACATTGTGGACGTAAGGGCCACCTTGCTAAGTTTTGTTATGATCGTATATATGTTTCAAATTTAGCAAATATTTTGTTTGGGTTAGGGAAGGTACTAACCCCATGGACCCAAAGAGTGTGGGTACCAAAGACCACCCCTCTTATGTTTGATGTAGGTGTGGGCTCTCACATGACGTGAGAGTAGCGGTACCTTGGACTGGATGCGTTCCGAGCTTCATGTGGACTATTTGGATGCATCACTTTCAAGGGGTTTTGGTGGAGAGGACCACCATATTTTGGAGACAAGGAGAGTTGCTTCTTCGGTTTTGGTGACAATCCTTTACTCCCGTCTTTATTTACATGTTTTCATATTATTTGTTTATAGCATGTTTTATTGTTTGTAGATTATTATGTTCATGCCATGACTATTAGATCTTTGACATGCATGTATAGCCTTTGAGACACCCATGTTTAATATGGACCATTATTTTAGTGTTCTCACCTTTGTTTAGCTATCATGTTTATCATAGCTCTAATAACATGTGGATTTACATAATGATTATGTTTATGTTTATCATGTTGATTTTTGTATTATTTTATGCTTCATGTTTTGAATATATGTTTAGATGTTAGTTTTCATTAAGACTAGGTATATACTTGTGCATATAGTGGGTCACAAATAAATTTATATATGTTTGTACTTGAATGCCTATTTGTTCCCATTAGATGTGCTAGTATAGTCTAGTTTTGATGATTCATGCATTTTAAACTTGTATTCCCATTTTTGGATTTGTTTCATGTTTTTGTGTTTATGTTTAACTTCATGTATATGTCTATTTCATCCAAACTATTGTTTATACATATACATCCTTTGAGCCACATGCCTTCATGCATATACATTTGTGGACTCGTATATCAAAGTGAGTTTCTAAACATTATGAACCAAACAATGTATATGGATGAATCCACTATACATATAAACCATATAAACTACTTTAGATGAAATCTATTCCTGAAAACTAAAGATATGTTTTTTGAAAATCCAAAACCGGTTAAACCGAAACCAAAAGTTATTTTAACTTGTGTGTGTGACCTTGAGCATATCAAGACTAACTATCTTTATACAAGATCTAAAAGCAAAACTAAACTAAACAAACTGAAGTCTTCTTGTAGAACTCCTCTAAGCCGACTCGACCCAAATATGATCCAAAGAACTTGACTCCAACCGAGTGCTAGATGCGATCTTGACGTGCGAGCTCTTGAATCAACACTTGTTTACTTTGATTGTGAATCTCTTGTGGAAGTCAAATCTCTACTAAGACCTTGATCAATATCTAAAACTTATTAAACACAAGATCATTAGTAAACTAACCTTCATAAGTTAGTCATCATTAAAACTAAGCTGAAAGGCCTCTGGGCCAACAATCTCTTCCTTTTTTATGATGACAACTTATAAGGTTATATATGCATAGATTAAGAATAAGCTTCATAGAAGCTCCCCTTAACTTATGCATAATCAATAAACACATAAATATATGCAATGTAGCTCAAGGTACCAAATAAAAATAATATATATATATATATATATATATATATATATATATATATATATATATATATATATATATATATATATGCAAAAACACTTAATGACACTTAATGTAACATGCATATATAATCATAAATTCTTCTCCCCTTTTTTGTCACTCATCAACAAAGGGGTGAAGACAAACAAACATTATCGACAAAATATATTTTGAAACAAAAATTTGATACCAACAACAAACAATCAATTGAAGAAACTAATTGAAAGTAAAACAATCTTTTTTTTACTAATTGAAAATTAAACATTCTTTTTACCAATTGATACCAATAGAAAGCCATGATACCAATTAAAAGTAAAAACTAAATTTTTTTGGGTAAACACTAAAACCATTATGCAATATAGATACCAAATTGAGAATAATACTAATTTAAGATTATTGATACCAATATTGAAAGTGTTAGCATATACCAAAATAAAGTAATTTTCATTATAAAAGTCAGTGTAAGATACCAATTGAAAATAAACCGATTGAAAGATAAAACAAGAATTTTCTCCCCCTTTATGAAATATTAATAAAATAATGCATAAGCTTGTATAAAATACCAATTGAAAAACAAGTGATATTATAAACTAAATCAAGCTTAGTAAGAAATAATTTGTACTAGAAATGTATGGCATATATGTTTGAAGCACAAGAAAAATATTTATATTATCAGAGCAAAATAATTTAAATATGATCCATACAAAAAACATGAGTATACAAAATGAATTTTTATTAAAAATTATGTATAACTCATACCTACCACCCTATCATGTACATGTTTGAAAGATATTCAATTAATAGTATACAAGGCATGGTCTCCCATCCAACCGCCCTTCGGTTGGTAGGAGTTTTCAAAAATATGATTTGAAAATCATTTTAGCATATTTAAAAACTCTACCAAATTGAAGAATAACGAAACTAGTTTTATGATCATTTTGAAAACTAGTACGAAGTCCTTAAGTAAGAAATAAAATATAAATGTATCCATGAAATATGAAAAGCACACGAGAATTAACACTCAAAAAGTAATAAAGCATATATATATATATATATATATATATATATATATATATTATATATATATATATATATATATATATATATAGTGAGTTGATCCCCTAAGAACGGTTCTCACGAATTCATGTGAGAACTTTCAAGTGGGCCGTCGGATCTGATAGAAATCTAGTTTTATTTGATTTGATCTATCAGATCCAACGACCCACGTGAAAGTTCTCACAGAAATCCGTGAGAACCGTTCTTAGAGGATCAGCTCCCTATATATATATATACTCATGAAACAAAAATCATGAGTAAACAAAAGATATATAGAGTGTACAAAAATCATGTAATCAACAAAATCATGGAAATAAACATTGAAGCTTAATTGAAATTAAAAAATCATCAAACCTCAAGAAATTCAATTTTTATCAAAAACTAAATAAGATTCAAGGTATATGTACGTTTTGTCAAAACTAAAAGCATACATACATATTCCAAATATAAACAAGTCCATTAAAGCATTTTGCATGAAAGGCAAGTGACTCTAGGTAGACATGTATATATTAGTTTTAGACAAAATTAATATATATGATGCGGACATCCGACGACACCAGATGCGCCACGAGTTATTCATTTTGTTGATCAGAGTCTGTATTTTTATTTATTTGAGTCGAGTATGTTTTTTCTTTGTTTTGGATTTGTATTTCTCTTTTTAGTCCCACATCGACTACATGGAGAAAGTGCTCAATTCTGTAAGCCTATATTAAGGCATGATTCTAATAAAATTGTGATGAAAATTAATGAATGAAATTTAGAATGTTTTCTCAATGAAAATATTTATTTGAGTTGGTATGTGAAATTCCAATTTAAAAGAAGATTTGGTGTGAATCCAAATTCTTTTGTTATCACCTCCCTTATCTTTTATCCCCTCTCAAATTCATATCCAATACACAAATCTCCACTAAAATTTCTCAGCCAAATATCCCTCTACAAAAACAAATCAGAAAAAAAAACCAGCAAACCACTTGCTGGTTCCTTCCCAAGTTCTACCCATCCCCTCAACTTCCTCCCTCTCCAACTACTCCCTGTTCCCTCCACTACCGCTAGCCAGGATCCCCATCAAGCTCCATGTTGCCTCCTTCATTGGGTGACTCAGCAACCGACAGTGAGCAAAGCCCACCAACTCCTCCTCCCTCCGTCTGCAACACCTACGGCAGCCTTGATCCCCTCCTCCCGCTCTGTGACACCTCTCTTTTCCAGGCGCCATCACCGTAACAACAGAATCACCGACAATAAAAAAGCCTTCCTCAATAATCATTAACAGATTCCTCTTCACATTGGTTCGTTGTCAACATTGGAAGTCTCGGCCACGTCTTCGTCTCCCGCCGTCCTGCAGGATCAATCCCACTCCTTGAGCACAAAGACAAGCCTGGGCGCCTGCTAGTCCAGGCCATCCTTCATTGTTGCGAGTCCGAAGCTTGCTGCCTTTCTTTCCAGCAAGTATAACTAGCAACCAGTGCATCCTTTACACACCTTACAACAACAAACACCAGACCACAGTGCATCAGATCAAAGGTATATCAACATCAAGATCAACAAGTCATTCATCATGAGATCAACAACAACCATAGCACGGTTACCTGAGAACGAGCTTCTCAGTAGGTAATTTTGATTTTCAGCATCAGATATTAGTTAGATTACCCCATTTTTGATCTCTGAATTGTTATCAATAATACCTGCTGTCCACTAAAAACTGTGAGTTGTGTGATTTTGTTACACTTGTTATCTACTGATTCTAATATTGAAAATTGGACTGTTCAATTAATTGGCTATTGTGTTGGATTTCTTCAAGACTTGATTATCTAATTCTACGCATGCAAATGAGTTGTTAAAATCCATCGTGTCGCATTACTAGTTTAAAGAAATTTCCTACTAAAGATTATATTTTGGTGAAACATTGCAGAATTTAGATTTATCACTGATATACCATACCATAGGGTCCTCTTTTCACATCAGTTTGGTATCAGAGCATGGTTTAGGTGGGAAAACTTCTATATCATACGGTTGTTAGGAATTCATATTTTCTTTGCATAAAATAATTTTAAAAAAAATTGCATCTAGTAATCTCATCCCATCCCTATAAATTCCCAGCTTGCCACGACACTTGCCGCCATAAATGCTCAACTTGATAACCTGATCCAAATCACGGAGTCCTCTAATCAAACCATAAATAGGATCATCACTAAAGTCGAGAAGAAGTCTGATAACACCAATTCTCCAGTGAATCTATACACCTCAAATGAACTAATTCAAAGCATCGTTGCCAATGACAGATTAAAGGAAGGTATTCCGGTGAATAGACTCGACCCTAAAAAAATCAAGCCTGAAAATCTTACTCTCCCAGTAGTCATGCCCGTGATAAAAGAGTCTAGCGACAGAGACTACTCCAAACTTAGTCCCACGATTAAATGTTACAAGTGTCAAGGCTATGGGCATGTTGCTGCTAACTGCCTAACTTCATTCAAAGTCGCTCAAGTTAGGGAACCACCTGTAATAAATTCAGAGCCACTTTCTCCTTTACTACCGACACCACCTTCTCCACTTCCTTTACTGTCATCTCCTACTATCATTGTCTGCTCTGATCGTCAACATCTTCCTCCTCTATTGCTGACACCTACCCTTATGATTACGGAGCTTGTCGATGTCCTATCTGAAGAACCTAGTTGCCCAGTGGAAGAATCAGAAGACTCAAACCTTGACGAAAAGATAACGGGTGATAACCGTGAGGAGTCCAATACTTCAAGTCCTTTTGAAGTCGTTCTAGACATTACATAGTTTACTGATGTCTCTCCTAAAGATATTACTGACGCGTGATATCCAACACGCCATTGAGTTATTCAAAGGAGCTAATCTTCCCAACTTGTCACACTCTAACTTGGATCCTACCAAGCAAATTGAACTTAAAGGACAAGTTGATGAGTTGTCACTAGAGGTCAACCAATCGTGCCTTGTCCCAATAAGCATCCATTTTTATGAGGACAAATTTTGGAGCTATATAGTGACAAAAGATGTTGAGCAGATCAGAGATATTACCATCTATGATCGATCTACATCCAAAGACTCAAGGGATGCCGTTATGGGAGAACCTCACAGTCTACAGAGTATCAACTTTTCCTCCCTTACTGTTAAACAAAAGAGTGTTTTCACTCGGACTTTACCTATTAAAATATCTCTTGTTATCATTAATAAAGTAATAGGTAAACTATTACGTACATTTATGCTGATACGCCTAATCTTTCCTTTTGATAGAGGTCGTGAGTATTATTGATCCACTGAACCAAGTGCCTAAAAATTTTCCATCCAATAAGGAGTCAAGTTGCTCTTTTGCATATGTAGGCACTAAAATGAGCTCCCTGCTACTGTTCATTCTAGAGTATTCTGAGTCTGCATATCTAAGTCTGCATCACATCATACATGTGCACGGTCTACACATGGGAAATCAGTGATATATTTGAACAATGCAACGCTAACTGTAATTTATGAACTTGTATCAGGAAGTTATTTAAAACTCTTACTGTTGACAACTTAAGATGGTTCGGATTCGTCCGAAACGGTTTCCCCGGGAACTGTTAATGATTTGCATGTTGTAGTGTTGGATTTTTTTGAAATCTTGTAGAATTCAAATTACAATATTCATGTTATATCTTTTAAAGATTTAAAATTAGTCCTATTTTCAATGTTGGGTATTCAGTGAATTGCAAGTATTTGATTTTAGACCTAACGACCCACTAGTTATAATCCTTTCCTCAGCTAATTATTTTGAGAGTCCCCACATTGAGTCCACTCCCAGATATTCATCCCAATACAGCAGTGAAATGTGATAAAATTTTAGATGATTAAATAATCTGGTGTATTCTAATGATATCTGATATTTGAAATGAATAATACTTATTGAGTAGTGAGTTGCAGCAAGTAGACCAAGCTGTATTTAAGCGTTCCGGGAGCTTTCTACACCAAACTCGACGGAGTTGAGTTTTCTCCCACCTGGAGAGAATGATGCGGACATCCGACGACACCAGATGCACCACGAGTTATTCATTTTGTTGATCAGAGTCTATATTTTTATTTATTTGATTCGAGTATGTTTCTTCTTGTTTTGGATTTGTATTTCTCTTTTTTAGTCCCACATCGACTACATGGAAAAAGTGCTCAACTCTGTAAGCCTATATTAAGGCATGATTCCAATAAAATTGTGATGAAAATTAATGAATGAAATTAGAATGTTTTCTCAATGAAAATATTTATTTGAGTTGGTATGTAAAATTCCAATTTAAAAGAAGATTTGGTATGAATCCAAATTCTTTTGTTATCACCTCCTTATCTCTTATCCCCTCTCAAATTCATATCCAATACATAAATCTCCACTAAATTTCTCAGCCAAATATCCCTCTACAAAAACAAATCAGAAAAAAAAAACAACCAGCAAACTACTTGCTGGTTCCTTCCTAAGTTCTACCCATCCCCTCAACTTCTTCCCTCTCCAACTACTCTCTGTTTCCTCCATTGTCGCTAGCCAGGATCCCCATCAAACTCCATGTCGCCTCTTCATTGCGTGACTCAGCAACCGACAGCGAACAAAGCCCACCAACTTCTCCTCCCTCCCTCTGCAACACCTACGGCAGCCTGGATCCCTCCTCCCTCTCTGCGGTACTCTCTCTTCCAAGCGCCATCACCGTAACAACAGAATCAGTGGCAATACAGAGTCTTCCCTCAATAATCATTAACAGATTCCTCTTCACATTGGTTCGCTGTCAACATTGGAAGTCTCGGCCACGTCTTTGTCTCCCGCCGGCCTGCAGGATCAATCCCACTCCTTGAACACAAGGACAAACCTGGGCGCCTGCTAGTCCAGGCCAGCCTTCATTGTTGCGAGTCTGAAGCTTGCTGCCTTTCTTTCCTACAAGTATAACTAGCAACCAGTGCATCCTTTACAGACCCTACAACAACAAACACCAGACAACAGTGCATCAGATCAAAGGTATATCAACATCAAGATCAACAAGTCATTCATCATGAGATCAACAACAATCATAGCACGGTTACCTGCGAACGAGCTTCTCAGTAGGTAATTTTGATTTTCAGCATCAGATATTAGTTGTATTATCCCATTTTTGATCTCTGAATTGTTATCAATAATACTTGTTGTCCACTAAAAACTGTGAGTTGTGTGCTTTTGTTACACTTGTTATCTACTGATTTTAATATTGAAGATTGGACTGTTTAATTAATTGGGTATTGTGTTGGATTTCTTTGAGACTTGATTATCTAATTCTACGCATGCAAATGAGTTGTTAAAATCCATCGTTCTGCATTACTAGTTTAAAGAAATTTCCTACCGAAGATCATATTTTGGTGAAACATTGCACAATTTGGAGTTATCACTGATATACCACACCATAGGGTTCTCGTTTCACATCAATATACATAAAGCTAAACACATTTTTATGAAAACATGTAAAAAAAATAGAGAAAACAAGTAAAGATGCAAGAATCATCAAAATGAGGTTATACAAGTACATCCAATGGGTACAAATGAGCAATAAAGTACAAACACATAATAAACAAATATGACTCATTAGTTGTACAAGTAAAACACAAGTTTTAATAAAGTTCCATCTAAACATGTAATCAATACATGAAGTGCAAAACATAAACAAACATGATTATTAGGTTAAATGCACGTGTTTTAAAATTAGGATATACACAATAGCTAAAGTATAGTGAGAATACAAAAAAATATAAGTTCATATGAACATGGGTGAATCTCAATGACTATCTATGTATATCACATGTCTAATAATATTGCATTTAACATAATGAGTATGAAAACCAATAATACTAAAACATCAATATTAATGCATAAACAAAATAAGGAGTTAGAGATATTTACCAAAATCAATGAACTAATCTCTAGGTCTCTAAACTATGGTGGTCCTTTCACCAAACATCCCTTAAAAGTGATGCATCTTAAAATATGATCTTTAGGCTCGGATTGCATCCAACATCAAGGCTCCAATACCCTCACGTCAAGTGAGAGTCCACACCTACATTAAATAAAGTAGGGGTGGCTTTGGTACCCATATCTTTTTGGGTCCAAGGGGGTTAGCAACTTTCCTAACCCAAACAAACTTATTTGCAAAATTTGAAACATTTATTCTATTTTAACAAAATTTTGCAAGGCGGCCCGTACGTCCACAATGTGTACAAGTGTACACATGAGCATACATAGAATCATGGTGTGAGCATGATGAGCATGTGTATGCCGTGAAGGATGTGCATGAATATGTAGTGCATATTTCTTGTGAAACATAAATTCCAACCGCGTTGGTTCATGGCACAATGGCTCAAAGTGGAGCCCAAACAATCTACACTCTTCTTCAAAATACAAATATTATTTTCAATGATTGAAGAAGAAGTGGAGCACGCAACATGTTTATCAATAAAAAGATGAATTTATAGTAGCATGACAAAGATGAGAATCAAAATCATTTTTCAAAGAAATATTTTCATTTAAAGCAAAATCTAATTCTTTTAAAATTAAAGCAATTTTGTTTTTCAAAGAATCATTCTCTTTTAAGACAAAATCAAGCTTCGAAGACAAACCTCATTTTTCTTCAAAACATGATTAAAGTGATTTTTATTTTTAAAATTTTATTTTCATTTAAAGCAACGTCAAGTTGAACTTTCAATGAGTCCCTCTCATTTGAAATCTCAACTCTTTCTTGCAAAATCAAATCAAGTTTTGAAAATAATTTTTATTTTCTTCTTTTAATTCAAACCTCTGCTTTTCAAAGTTTGTACTTAGAAAGTAAGTTTTTCACAAAACAATGAAAGTTCTTCATTTAAAGCATGGGCATCCATAGCATTATCATCACTGAAGAAATAGCACTATCATCTAGTTGAGTGTCCGATTTTACCTCAAGGGAGTCAATCCCTTGGACATGAAGCAAGCTTGGTCGGGGCTCATCTCCACTAGATTCTTCTCCAAAACATGTATCGTTTGTACCTTGGGAGAAGTCAATGTGTTCCACACTACAAAAGCGAATCACAATGAGAACAATAGAAAGATCATCTTTGCTTAGTGTGTGCCTAAGTGCCTCTAAGGCTTGTGCATTAGCCTCAATGTACTTGTCATTATCAAGATAGGATTTCTTGGTAGTGGCAAGATAAACATGCAATCCTAGAGCTTTAAGATATGCACTCATCTTAAACTTCCACATATCGATGTTGGAAACATCATACATGAGAGGGGCAAGAAAATTCATGAGTGTATAAACTATATGAGTGCAAATACAAATCTAGATTGGCTATCCAAGGATCTCACTCCTAGGTGATTAAACCAAATATCAGGAGCGTAGGCTCTGATACCAATTGAAATACACCTAGAGGGAGGGTGAATAGGTGTACTAGCTAATGTAAGACAAAAGATGCGAAATTAAAAACTTAATTGCAAACACACTATTTGTAACAAGAGTGAGCCCGAATTTCCCTTGAAGGGCTCTGGAGCTACTCCTCTAGATTCCTCTAAATTAAGAGTTGAGGTGCTATTAGAAGTCTCTTGGTTCAACACAAGTGTGAGCACACATAAACAATATCTAGCATGTAAATGAATATGAACAAGTAATAACAATGCAAGATATAAGAGAGAGATAGAGTTGAGAGATAGTGAATCAAAAGTAAACACCAAACTATGTTTCGAGATTCGAGTCACTGCTCTACGTCGCCGCCTCACACAGAGGATTTCCACTATGTCCACACAGGACCTTCCATAAAAGGATCTCCATTGAGGAATTACAACTCTATACCGGGAGTACACAACTCTCTCAATACATAAACCTCTACACAAGAGGTAGGCACCTAGCCAAGCACAAAGCAAAGAAAAATACACTTGGTAATCACAATGATCACAAACAATCTCTCTTGGGGATCCTGAAAGATCACAAATAATTTTTCTCACAAACAAAGATTCTAAGGATAGATTTTGAATTGATTGCTCAGAAAACAAAGTGTTTTGGCAAGAAAACACTTAGGAAAAACTCTAGATAAGATATAGAAATTTTGGACAAGAACTAGAATCC